>JASDDO010000001.1:281330271-281917881 GCA_030015575.1 Agapanthus africanus
CATGTACCCGCAGACGGTTCCCTCTCGCTTCTCGAATCGGGTATCTAACATAAGTCTCAGAACCGAGAAAACTCATGGTGGACGCATCGAAATATCATATCAAGAGAAACCGGGTTTTCAAAACAATACATAATTTTTTAAAATATCCCCACGGTTCTCAAATCCATAAATCACATGAAATCCATATCTCAATGCATAAATCCATGAAATCTGATATATGCAACATAAAACAGCAATATGAGCATATTAAGGGAAAACCGCTCTTTTAAATGAATCCAGTTTTAAAATATATCATGCGGTTCCTAATTCCTCCGAAATCAAGTGCAGCATCATATGAGGTGTACATGTAACTATAGCAAGATATGAGTATCTACATGTAACCATGTATATATGATGCATTTCATATGCACAATAGCACAATAATCAACGTCTCAATGTCAATGACAATACAATACCACATAGGGGTATATGTACCTATAGCAAGGTATGCGGGTGTACATGTAAGTATGTATGTATGATGTACATGTAACTATAGCAAGGTATATGTGTAAGCATGTAGGTATAAAATGTATACTACATTTCATATGCGCAATGGAATAAGAATCAATGTCTCAATGGCAATAACCGATACAATATCACAAATGAATATATATGTTGTGCATGTCATGGCAATTACCGACGGTGTGTGTGTGTGTAGCATACAATTGTGCTCGTGCAATATGAACCGTCAGTAATGGTGTAGTGTCTCATTAATAGTATGTCCATATGTAATAGGAAAATGAGGTATGCAACAATGGTACACATGCACAATCAATGTTCATATACTTATAACTAATAATCATGTCATTGAATCTATCCCAGACGCATAACGCCATACAAGCGATTCCCCTATAGATGTTAAATCTACTCACCGATGACCTCGAGCTAAGTAAATCCGACCACCTGCTTCCCTTTCTTCGCAGCGTCCGAAGTCCCCGCTTGTGATCCTAAATTTCACAAACACAGCACATAAAGTTAAATATCCTGCGCCGACACAAAGCCAACGAAACACAAGGATAACATCCACAAGATATACACAGTGTGCACTTAGTGCACAAAACGTATACGACATCGGCACAACCTTAGCTAGGAACGCAAAACGACATAACCACCAAGCCTAGACCCTGATCGTACTGAACGCGCATTCACAACACAATATATATCGTGGAAGATAATATATATAACATCGCAACGTCAAAAAAAACCCACACCTAATTTATCCGAAAACCTAGTATACAACTTTTAATCATTTTAGCTCAAGTGTAAAAGTTTAAACAAAATCTAGTGGCCATAATCATCACATAATAGCTTAATTAAGACACACAAAGCTTTACTACAATTTTAATCTCACCCATATAAGATTTAGTAAAATCTAGTTTGCAATCAAGCTTAATTGACAATTAGGAAAATAGCAATTAACAATCTCACAACTAGGTTAAGTTTTCCAAGTCTAAACTACTCACTTAACCATTACAAACAATCAAAACCCTAACTTGATCTTCAAAACCTTTTCTTGAATTTCCAAACATGCAAATTAAAGCCATATTCAAATATCTAATAAGCTAGCTTAATGTATTAAAACAACAACTAAGCTTAGGGTTAGGATTTTATACCTCAAAACTAGATTCTCACAACTAGGTTAAGTTTTCTAAGTCTAAACTACTCACTTAATCATTACAAACAATCAAAACCATAACTTGATCTTCAAAACCTTTTCTTGAATTTCTAAACATGCAAATTAAAGCCATATTTAAACATCTAATAAGCTAGCTTAATGTATTAAAACAACAACTAAGTTTAGGGTCAGAATTTTATACCTCAAAACTAGATTCTAAACTTGCAAAAAGATTTCAAAAATAGCCTCCAAAATGCAAACTTTCATGAAGATCCAAGCTTGATTAAGGTTAAAGACTATGGATTTGTTTTTGAGTTTGTGGGATTATTTGATGATTTTTGATGAATTTTTTATGCTTTTAGAAGTGAAAATGGGGTGAGGAAAAAGATGGGGCAGCAAGGGGGGAGGGTTCGGGCAAAATAGGAGGAGGTGGAAAGTTGTGGAGTTGTGTGGAAAGATCTAGGTTAAAATCATAATTAAAGCTTAATAAAACACTTTACTTATATGCCACCTCATAATTCTTTAATTAAAATTTCCATTAACCATCAAAATATCTAGATATTTTCCAAGATATTTTGTAAAGAAGTCAAAATGCTTAATCTTGTGATTAAGTTGGCATGGATTCTAATTAGCATAATTAAGCTAATCCAAATTTACAATTGCCACTAATTAAGTGCATAATTAAAAGCTTATAATAATATTTTAATTAAGGAAAAATATTTAAGTGAACTAAAATTTTCAAGTGACCAACTAAATACCGCAACTAGCAATTGCCTAGTTAAACTAGGTGCAACTAATTCTATAATGAAAAATGATCAATTCTAGGTTTTTACGGAAAACACAGTTTATTTTACCTATTAACGGAAAATTTCGCCTAAACGATTTCTAAAACGTTACACTTGTGGTAAC
Source organism: Agapanthus africanus (assembly GCA_030015575.1). NCBI lineage: Eukaryota > Viridiplantae > Streptophyta > Magnoliopsida > Asparagales > Amaryllidaceae > Agapanthus > Agapanthus africanus. The sequence continues at coordinate 281,332,835 of JASDDO010000001.1, forward strand.
TCAAGAAAATTCTTGAGTTGCCAAATGAGATAATTCTTGCACCATCAGAGTAGTATTACATTTACTTTAGTGTAACATTTCAGAAAAATAAAATACTATTTTAGGAATTTTTATAATTAAATATTAAATATAATGAATATTTTAATATAATGAATATTTTAATATTGTGGTATAATTAAAAACCGATAAATGGGGAAAAAATTTGAAATTTTTTAGAAATTACTGAAATGAGGGTGCTTTATGTGATTTATGCAAATTATGAAAGTTTATGATTTATTTGACACTATTTTAGTGCTAATCGCGATTAAAAATCACTAATCAGGCTTTAAGCGTGTTTTGTGCACATGACATGCATATGTCATTTTTAACACTTATTACATTTTCCTACATGGTTTTCTTCCTTTTCTAGCATGTTTGTTTTGGAATGAATTGAAGAGAAAAGAAAACAAAAAGAAAAGAAAAGATAAAGAATAGAATAGTGAAAGGGATGGGCATGAGAGAGGTGAGGGGTCAAGTTGACCATGGGCTCTTCTTCCTTCATTCTATTTTATTCATCCTTCTCTCTTCTCCTCTCTTCATGGCAGCACCTCTCTTCCCTCCTCTTCAAAACCCCCACTTCATCATCAAAAACACCCCAAAACTCCATCCCCACTTCACAAAAAAGGTGCACAAGCTCACAAGCTACACTATGGACTAAGAAAGTTTGCATTTTGGTGCTGTAGCAGATTCATGAGTGCCAAATGAGGTAAATCCCTTCACAATTAGTATAGTATTTCTTTTGCTTAAGCTTCTATTCAAGTTTAAAATCGTTTAAGTGGTGTTTGGGTGAACTTTGAAAATTCTAGTTAGGGTTTAGGGTGTGTTTTGAATAGAGATTGTATAAATGAACTCTTGTGGTGACCTTAAACCCCTCCCTATTGATAGAAACCCAGACCAACCCAACTGAAACCCAAAATACGGATCTACAGAAACTTAATATGTCGGTTTGTGAGGTATTGGTGAGTGCAGAGAAATCTGGGATTACCTGGGTTGATTACGAGATGAGCAAACAAACCCAGTGGACTAGAATTGACCTTAGGAACCCCATGTAGCAAGACGAACCCCACTGGAGCATGCAGGGTCGGCGAGCTCGGAATTTTAGGGGGAGGGGCTCGGCCTCTTGGTTAGGGGGTGGATCCAGGGTTCTTCTGTAGGTCATATACACCCTATATATCACCCTAGTGTTGTTTGCTCACATTGTTTTCACCCTATACAAAATCTGGGACTAAATACTTGATTTGCTGTTTTGATTCGTGATATGGTTTTACGTATTTTGAATTCTGGATTTTTGTGATTTGTGTTGTATTCGATCACTTGACGTTTGTATGTCTTTATCGGGTGTTATTTGGTTAAGTTGCGAGGGCAAACCATAGGTTTTGACCTATGTGAGATCCACGCATCGTTTTGGTTTCGATTTGGGTTTTAATGCGATACGATACGTTATGATGTGTAAGTACCCTCGCAAAGACTACGAGACGACAAGCAAGCGCGTGGCGACGTCGGCATCAGCAAACGAAGATCAGGTGAGTAGATTATATCTACGGGGGAAGTCGAGTGGATGGCGTATAGCACCCCCGCAGTTCGTAGTATAGTGTATGGTATATATATATTACATGGATATGATTATGTCATTGTGAAGTTAAGATTATCTAGATAGACTTTGGGAATCATGGATAATTTTAGTATCATTGGATGATGGTGTCGCTAGTTAGTTTAGTCGCGAGCCCTAGAATAAGGTTTACACCCACACGCACACATATGCTTACTTTTTTATACTTGTGCGTATATGGAGATACGTATATATATATACACACACACATATAGGTATGGGACTATGCATATATATACATATACCTACACATGGATGATGAGGATTGTACATGGTATTTGGAGATGAGTCGATGAGATAGGGCATGGTGCCATGAGATCGGTGATATGAAGTGGTTTGTATTAGGAAATACGACATAAGATTTTAGTGGGCCTTCAGAAGTGTGTTTCATACACACATATATTTGCAGATGGTATCAGTTTGTACTAGACTTACATCAGTACCCCCAGTTCATGAGATATGATGATAAGGATACCAGATAAATGATGAGATGAATGTGATACTGACCCGTACCCAGATTTGGGATGCCGTACGACGAATTTACGTACGAGCTATATATTGATGATAGATCCGCACTCTTGACTCGAGGATGTCATATTGTATATTGTGTCGTATGTGATACTATTGAGGCGGGATCACCGACTATTATATTTATATGTATATCGACTCAGATTTAGGTGGTTTCCCTTATCCTTTCGGTTAGACTGTTCGTTTAGTTCTGTAGTTTACTTATAGATGTTAGACTAGACTCGAGTCATACCTATTTCAAAACTAACGAATCGTGAGTATTTTAAAGACAGGCTAAGGGATTATACGGATATTTTCAGAAGACGCATCTTTTCTTAAAACACCGTAGCCCTCATTTTTCTAAACACCACGATTCGTGTTATTTCAAATGGCAAAACTGTATGACATATATATATTGATGTAGATTCTTCACTGTTGTGTTTATTATACATTTCCACATATTCTTGCTATTCGCATCGCATTGCACGATTAAATGTGTTTATTGTTATATTAAACCCATGCTGTCAGGACACCAGCGCCATTATCGATGATGCGTATGTTCCACGTACACTTGCTGGCCGGCTCACACACTTCATTATCGATAATTGCCATGTCACTACACAGTAGGATTGTTGCGTCAGGATATGACTCCTTGTATGACATACTTACGTACACACATATTCTACACCCATACTTGCATACATACGTATATGCACATACATAGATGATTCTGGCTTGATTTTGGAGATTTGGGAACCGCAAGATATACTTTAAAACTGGATTCATTTTAAAAGAGCGGTTTTCCCTCGATATGTGCATATTACTGTTCCATGTTGCATGGTATACGGATATGCTTACATTTCTGTTATTTGTCGCATACATCTTGCCTTATGATTATACGCATTGAGGTATGTTGTTTTCATGAGATTTCTGAATTTGGGAACCGTGGTTATTTCAAAAGAGAGTATGTACTGTTTTAAAAACCCGGTTTGCCTTGATATGATATTTCAGTGCGTCCACCATGTGTTTTCTCGGTTCTGAGAGTGGCATGTGAAACCCGATTCGAGGAGCGGTAGGCACTGTCTGCGGGTACATGATAGACCCGGTGAGGTATCCCGGGGAAAGAAGACTCGTATATGTTGGACGGTGAGCCTGACAGGGAAGCACTACCTACCGGTTATAGTATTTGGACTCGGCGGTTATCGTGGGGATACCGACCGGAGTTATATACGTATGGATACGTTGAAATTCGAGGGTCGAAGCTGGGCACTCAGGTTTTCAAGATAGCGTATGATACGTACCTATCAGGGCCAGTCATGGTGACAACACCTGATAGATGAGGATTTACGTGCCGATGCTGGGCACGGGTTTCATGATGTTTTCGAGTGTCGATGCTAGACACTCAGGTTCCATGATTTTGATGTGTCGCGAGGGACACACGTTGATTTATATCCTCATACCTTCATGCATATGCTTTATGATATTTACATGCATAATGTTTTGTGTCATTGGTTGACCCGTAGACGAGATCAACATGCTTACAGGCATTGATTACATAGTTGGATGATATCCACATACTTATAGACTACATGATATAGTCGACACTGATTTCATATTGATTACAATGAGCATACCTCATATTTATGATATGTTGCTACCTGAGGCACTGACATGAGCACTTGGTATTACACTTATGTTTAGATGTTTACCCTTACCACCTTATCATATTGAGGATATATATATATATATATATATATATATATTTGTTCGTATTGACCTTGGATTGAGATCATACATACGATTTCTGCGCTCTATGATGTTTTCTACTCACGAGTTGGCAACTCACCCCCGTTGTGCCACAGTTTCTTGTAGGTTTTGCCGTACAGGTTTTTCCTTGGCGGCTTTGTTGGCACATTACTTCATTCCGGGTGATTGCTTTGGTAGGTGGGTTCACTCGCATCGTAACCACCATTGTACTTATTTATTTTCAATTGTATCTAGTAAAATTCCATCAACCAAACTTGTATATTTATTCAGACTTAGAGACCAGTTGTTTATTCTTTCGACCTTAAAGTCGCGCGTTGTATTATTATGGTTTTCATTGATGTTTTGAGTTTCCATTTGAGTTTTGATCCTCGCCCTTCAGCGTTGTATATTATATTGCTTGTGTGGTTGTGGCCGTCGATTGACGAAGAGCTAGCTCCCTCTTAGGGATGCCTTTTATCGTTGATGCATTTATTTATCAGGTTGTACCCCGTTTGGGGCCAGTATTTACAAAGGAAACTCTGCCGAAATTTTCAGAAATGACTTGATATTTTAAAAACGCATAATTCGGCTTATACTATTAAAACCACTTGCTTTTAAACAAGTTTCCTTTATTTATTATTTAAAACGGTTTTAGATTTCCGGGCTTTTAGCTTACTTGAATTAGATGGGGTCCTATAGACTTCATATGATTCAATGGCCAGTCACGTGCCATTTCGGGTCATGAAAAAGTTGGTATCAGGGCGCTAGGTTAACCTTGGTTCGAGTCTAAGTTTGACTATGCGGAGCCTAGAGCGTTTGTACATATTCGGAACTTAGGCTTGACCTTACGGAACTTAGACTTAGTCGAGGGGGTATTACACCCGAATTTTCGTCGCATAGGTTGACCTTGGTTGATGGAGTAGGTGTCTTAAGGAGAATGACGTACCGTGTGTATGTTCCGCGGCATACTTATGATACGCTACTCCGCTTAAGAAGCCTTAGGATGTACATTTTCTTGCACATTATTATATTCATTCATGATCTATTCTCATCGATATTGGTATATGGTTTTGCTTCCACGATTACACGGGCAGAGAGAGCTACGGCTAGAGTTGCGGTCAGCATGAGCTCGTCGCGGACGAAGACTGACCAGGGCGTGATTCCAGGGACACACAATTGCATAGAGGTGTCATTTTATTGTGTTTTCACGCCATAAGCGTTTGATGGATCGCTTTTACGAGATTTCTCGGCCGTGTAGATCAGCACCAGAGGATTGAGCCACTGATAGAGGCCAGCCAGATTTTGATGACCATTGATGTATCGCTTGTTCATGATAATTGATGCACTGTTTAGCATGCAGACGAATGAGCCAGTTGTTGTTGCGAACGACAAGATATCGACCCAAATTTTGGATCTACTGCAGCATGAGTATATACTTAGAGATATGATGGAAGGTCGCTAGTCACTTGAGGATGAATGACAAGGACATGTGGTTCGTTCGCTTACCCCAATACGAGGTCATCAGATAGATTGATTCCAGCTAGAGACGACTTCACGCAGGTACGTTGAGAGTCGATAGAGGCGATCGAATGTCAGAAACCCATATTCCAAGTTTAAAGTATTCGGAAAGACATGCAAGCAATTCTATGGACCCTCTAGAAGAATGAAACCCTAACTCGACATAATGACCACGTGAAAGCCTTTGAACCTTAGGGTTTGCGGCAGTTCCGCGGTGCCATTAATGAGGCTTGGGTTTGCCCTTCTACGGCTGGTCCACCGATTGTGTGATATGTACTTGATACTATTAAACCGTACCCAATATATTGAGCTCTTGGGGGATTATGAGGTTTTGATGAATCGATCGAATGGTTTGATATCTTTCGGATATCATGTGATGGGATGCATTGCTTAGGAGACCCCGGATACGAGTATAGCCGTTGGAGCACAGTCCATGCAGCCATGAAGAGACGAGTCCGAAGCAGTCGACATTAGAGAAAAGTGGAGTAAAGAGTTCGCACGAGATTTCGACGAGATGACGTTCTACTCCGTTGACATCAGAGATGCGATACGCATGCAGAGGCGTTGATTATTGATATATCTTCCAGAAGGAGTCACGATGAGTATGCAGCCGTTCCGGATCCAGAAACAGATGTAGTAAAGGGTGATAACTTCCGGGTAGTTCGGCAGAAACGTGATTTAGGAGAGACATCGACAGGACCTTTCTAGAATATTATACGAGAAGACTTGGATCCAGGAGTGGTCATTTTACGCACACCCAGCAGGCCAGAGTTCGGCATCGTCGACGAAACATGTCATGAGTGATCATGACAGTTGGCCAGAGATTCTTAGAGGATGTGCTTGAGCGGGACTATTCCGCCATACTTGATTTCGGTATTTTGGACGATCTATTCGCATGATTGAGTTTTGATGACGGAGTTTCATGATATTTGTTTTCATGCACCATTGTTGCACCTACTGGGTATTTGTATTTTGTGCGTAGTTATTACACTTGAGATATGCTTTATGCACCGTTATGTTGATTTATGATTTGTGCACAGTTATTGCACTTGATATCGTTTTTGTGCCTTGGCTGCACATGCTTATGATTTCATGGATTTCATACAGTTGGGTTGATTTTGTGCATATGGTATGCACCCGATTTGATTTTTTGCATTTGGTATAGTTCACATATGCTTGCAGTGCAGTGATACATATTTTGTGCACTACAGTTGCACATGACTTCGATTTGATGTTATTTGAGGTATTGATTTTGACCTCATGCCTAGAGCATGTATATGATTTGACTTATGCTTACGGCATATTTTTCATGCACTTTTAGTATTTTGATTAGATTTTGTGCATGCTGATGCACATGGTTGTGAGATGTGATACCACGGTATACCTAATTTGGATTGAAATGTGTTGTATACCGTCGATTTCGATTATGATACTCAATATTTGTTTTGTGCACCTTGCGCACCGATTGGATTCTTGCGCATATTAGATGCACCTGATTTGGATTTTCACGCATGTTGGGCGCATGATTTGAGATGTGATTTTGGTGCACACCAGATATACTAAATCGGGATTCTTTGTGCATATCAGATGCACCTGATGTTACTGTCAGGTACACCGTTGCCTTGACAGATGCTTAGTGCACACCCGTTGCACTTAGATGTTGTTTCTTTGCACATGTATGGCACATTCATGGATTTTGATTTCCGTGCGCACCAGACGCACGCAGCATTCTTATGCACATTTTGGGATTGGTTTCTTATGGAGCAGTACGTTTTTATGATATTTACTATTTGTTTTCGTACTGAGCAGGACTAGTCAGAGGAAAGTACCTGGATATATTTTGCATGCATTGATAGATATCGAAGGGATTTCCAAAGAAAGAGCTATAGTCTCAGTATTTACCTAAGTGTCTGATACGACACGAAACGTTTAAAACAAGAAGACCCTTCTAAATTGTTCCAAAACGGTGGGGCGTGCATATTAAACAAAGGATATATATAGATATAGCTATTTTCTTACTATAGACGTCCGCCACTGTGCAGTGTTATGCGCATCGCACAGCAACATGAAAGATTTGGCATGGATTTCTTCAGATGTTTAAATGGTATTTACATGTTATAGTTTTGATGTATATCATGTCGGTTTTCGTATTGGCTTTGACATTGGTGTCCTCTCCATGACTCCGATGATTGCGGGATGCTTGACGGAGTTCTGATTTTGAGATATCTGCTCATTGTTCATGCGCATGCATTGTGCTACGATGCGTTTTATGTATTTGTGATTTCGGAGCCCCGACGACTTGAACTTTTTACTGAAATGTTTTAGTATTGTGGGAGTTTAAATTTAAATTCGAGGACCGAATTTCTTTAATAGGGGAAGATTGTAACATTTCAGAAAAATAAAATATTATTTTTGGGAATTTTTATAATTAAATATTAAATATAATGAATATTTTAATATTGTGGTATAATTAAATACCGATAAATGGGGAAAAAAATTGAAATTTTTTAGAAATTACTGAAATGAGGGTGCTTTATGAGATTTATGCAAATTATGAAAGCTTATGATTTATTTGACACTATTTTAGTGCTAATCGCGATTAAAAATCGCTAATCGGGCTTTAAGCGTGTTTTGTGCACATGACATGCATATGTCATTTTTAACACTTGTTACATTTTCCTACATGGTTTTCTTCATTTTCTAGCATGGTTTGTTTTGGAATGAATTGAAGAGAAAAGAAAACAAAAGGAAAAGAAAAGATAAAGAATAGAATAGTGAGAGGGATGGGCATGAGAGAGAGAGAGAGGTGAGGGGTCAAGTTGACCATGGGCTCTTCTTCTTTCATTCTATTTTCTTCATCCTTCTCTCTTCTCCTCTCTCCATGGCAGCACCTCTCCTCCCTCCTCTTCAAAACCCCCACTTCATCATCAAAAACACCCCAAAACTCCATTCCCACTTCACAAAAAAGGTGCACAAGCTCACAAGCTACACTTTGGACCAAGAAAGTTTGCATTTTAGCGCTATGGGGGATTCATGAGTGCCAAATGAGGTAAATATCTTCAAAATAAGTGTAGTATTTCTTTTGCCTAAGCTTCTATCCAAGTTTAAAATCATTTAAGTGGTGTTTGGGTGAACTTTGAAAATTCTAGTTAGGTTTTAGGGTGTGTTTTGAATAGAGATTGTGTAAATGAACTCTTGTGGTGACCTTAAACCCCTCCCTATTGATAGAAACCCAGACCAACCCAACTGAAAACCAAAATACGGATTTACAGAAACTTAATATGTCGGTTTGTGAGGTATTGGTGTGTGCAGAGAAATCTAGGATTACCTGGGTTGATTACGAGATGAGCAAACAAACCCAGTGGACTAGAATTGACCTTAGGAACCCCCTGTAGCAAGACAAACCCCACTGGAGCATGCAGGGATGGCGAGCTCGGAATTTTAGGGGGAGGGGCTCGGCCTCTTGGTGAGGGGGTGGGTCTAGGTTTCTTCTGTAGGTCACATACACCCTATATATCACCCTAGTGTTGTTTGCTCACATTGTTTTCACCCTATACAAAATCTGGGACTAAATACTTGATTTGCTATTTTGATTCAGGATATGGTTTTACGTATTTTTAATTCTGGATTTTTGTGATTTGTGTTGTATTCGATCACTTGATCGTTGTACGTCTCTATCTGGTGTTATTTGGTTAAGTTGCGAGGGCAAACTATAGGTTTTGACCTATGTGAGTTCCGCGCGTCGTTTTGGTTTCGATTTGGGTTTTAATGCGATTCGATACGTTATGATGTGTAGGTACCCTTGTGAAGACTTCGAGACGACAAGAAAGCGCGTAGCGACGTCGGCATCGGCAAACGAAGATCAGGTGAGTAGATTATATCTACGGGGGAAGTCGGGTGGATGGTGTATAGCACCACCACAGTTCGTAGTATAGTGTATGGTGTATATATATATATATTATATGGATATAATTATATGTTATTGTGAAGTTAAGATTATCTACATAGGCCGGGCAACCCCATATCTTAACAAAATTAAGATATAATCTCTTCCCTTCCCATATCTCATATGGGGTGGTAGGCAAAGATTTAGTAGGAACTTTATTCAGTAGGTATGCAGCTGTCTCCAGTGCATATCCCCAGAAGGAAATAAGCAACTCAGCATTGCTCATCATAGAGCGCACAATATCTAATAGGGTGCGATTCCTCCGCTCCGATACACCGTTGTGCTGTGGTGTATAAGGAGGTGTAAGCTGAGAGAGAATCCCATTCTCTTTTAGATAGTTCAGGAACTCATTGCTTAAGTATTCTCCTCCTCGATCATATCGAAGGATCTTAATACTTTTGCCCGTTTGGTTCTTTACTTCATGCTTATATTCCCTGAATTTCTCAAAAGCTTCAGACTTGTGTTTCATCAGGAACACATGTCCGTATCTTGAGAGATCGTTAGTGAATGTAACGAAGTAGGAAGAACCGTTCCTAGTATCTGTAGACATGGGACCATATACATCACTATGTATCAGCCCCAAGAGTTCTGTAACTCTTTCTCCGTGTCCACTAAACGGAGTTTTGGTCATCTTGCCTTTGAGACATGACTGGAAAGTGTCATAAGATGAAAATTCGAACGGATTCAAATATCCATCCTTATGCAATTTGGCTAGTCGTGTCGCATTGATGTGACCAAGTCCACAATGCCACAAGAAGGATTCGTTCATTTCTGAACTCTTTCTCTTGTGTTTGTTTTGTACATTAAGGACCGTGGTTTGATTGAGAACGTATATGCCATTAAATAACGAACCTGATCCAATCAACTTTTGATTTAGGAATATATTCATAACATTATCCTGTACTACAAGATTACATCCTTCTTTACGTAATAAAGAAACTAATATAATATTGCATATCATGGTCGGAATGTAATAGCATTCGTTCAGAATCAATGTATTACCATTTGGCAACACAAGGTGATATTCGCCAACAGCTTTGGCTGCAACATTTGCACCATTCCCAACCCTTACGGAATGATCACCCTCTCCCAGTTCCCTACCTTTCCGTAGCCTATGTAACATATTACATATATGGGATCCTGATCCGGTATCTAATACCCAGGACGTAGTGTGAGCCGAGAAACAGTTCTCGATAACTAACACACCTGAAGAAGATGCATCAGTATGGTTATTCTTCATTTGGGCGGCGTGTGAATTGTGGTATTCCTTTATTTCCTGTTCAGTCTTATAACAATTATATGAAAGAACGGGACCAACGTTCCCCTGCTCAGTATAATAAGCGGGTTCGGTTAATACATCCATATTATTATCTTGATTAAGGCCTGACATGCTCGCTACCTGGAGAGAGAGAGAAGAAAACACTTTAACGTGCGCTCTTGCAAGATTAGATTGGTTATTATCTTATCTAATCAGGATATCTCCCACTGTTTTAATCAAATCTTCCTTCAAACCCTAAAAGGAAAGACTAGCCGGGATTAATTACACCTTATAAGTTCACCAATCTTTCAGCCAGATCAGTATTGGTACTTTGAAGGAGGTTCCCCGTGCTTTCGCACGGACCTAATTAAAATAAACCTCGTTTTCCCAGAGGCATAACCCCATTAACACCTTTCTAGACACCTACTTGATCGGCTAATTGTCCTGTGTAAAATTCTCCCAAGAGTAACTCTTACTCTCAGTGGGTATCGGGATCCAACTGTCTCATAGAAGGTATGCAATCTCATTGCAAATTTCAACACTTAAAATTCCCGATAATATTTTGCCCCAAGCATCCTATGACCTTGACAGAGGTCAACAAATCATAAGGTGCTAGTCAAGTTCAACCCGTCATTTCTTGATTGAATCAAACCCACCCGCACGACCTTTGACGGAGGTCAACAAGGCCGCACGACTATCCTAATCCAATCTGCATCATATGCATAAACAGATAAATATTAGTTAGCTACCGCACACTACGTACGCCTTGACGGAGGTCAACAAACGTAGCACGAATACTAAGTAGGACTTATCTGAAATGACGAAGGGCTACGACAGGTTTTTCTGAAAACCTATTGCGTAATGAACTAGATATCGTTGTAGAAACAAGTGATTTTGAAAAGGAGTGTTTTTGAGGCGTTTCTAGTTTCGCTAAAGAGGTCACTCCCGGTGAAGGGATCTTGGCCCTTTTCTCATCGAATAAGGTGCAGGGTATATCATATATACCGCGATGCAAAGCAAGAACTATAGAAGCAATCAAAAACTAAACCGTGAGTTTGCAGCATCTATTAGTTTTGCTAAAGAGGTCACTCCCGGTGAAGGGATCTCGGCTCTTTCCTCATCGAATAAGGTGCAGGGTATATCATATATACCGCTGTGCAAAGCAAGACTGTAGCTATCCTTTCTATAAAGTTTTAATTCTACAACATCTTTTAGATTTCTTTTCTTTTATTAATCTCATTAATAAATCCCATCAGTTAATGCTTCCTAAGCATCACAGAAGAAACGAAAGCAGTAATATTTATATATCATCATATATATTGTATAAGCATTCGTCTCAGGCAGTAATATGATCTCATCACAGTACATTGCAGCAGAAGATAACATATGAAATATTGGATATACTAGGACGTCCGTGTTTTATTTCGAGCCTGTATAAAACACGGATTCCACGGTCGCGATGAATAGCCAAACCCACATCCCTAGACCCATACGAGAGCGGCAAGCAACACTGCCAATTCTAAGGTTAAGAGACCCGGTCTCGACTCCTCGAGATGGCCTCCCACTGGACCTTAGAACCCGGTTACTTGTGCTCCCCTCCTCGGGTCTACCTAATGCGGAAAAGTAAATAATATACAATGGTGACATCAACCTCAACCCGGCAGTGCCCCAATAAAAGAATATACAATGAATTTTACATGAATGAAAATAAAAACCCTGGCTATTCAGAACACGAAGATCCAATATAACATATCACAGCAACATATAATATCTTATATCATCAACGTCAGCAAGTATGCGTATCCCGATTGTCGTTGATGTATAGCAACGAAGCCGGCGATACACCACATACTACGCTTACGGTCACAGAAAAGAAGGTGTAAAACTACAACATTTGGAATCCACAATCACTTTAGACATCATAAATCCGAAATATCACATACTTCGCATTTCATGCCTATCTATATGAATTCCACATATTGTATCACATTCCAGATAAATAGACAAAATTAAACTTTCCAATCGAATAATCAAACACCCAAGATTTCCCAAATAGCTCAACACTTAAGCCAAGTTCAAAAATCCCAGAACATGTCATAGCCCTAATGAACCAGCTGTAGAAGTGTCAAACCAACGCCTCACATGTGGCAACGCTAAACTACCACAAACCCTAGGGTTCAGTGGCAGTTTTGACGGTCACATAATTGAGTTAAGGTTACGTTCTTCTAGAGGGTCCACTGATATACTTGCATGTTTTTCCGAAAGATTCAAACTCAAGAAAAATTCAACACTTGAAAGTTTTTCGTGTCTGGAAAAAGTGAGTTATTGATATCCGTTCGAACCTTTTAACACATTCTAAATTATCCAGAAAAACTAAACGATGTTAAACTTTCCGATCGAATCAACGAATTCTAAAGATCTCTAGAAAACTCAACACTTGGGTAATATCAAAAATTCCCAGAAGCATGTATTAATACCTATGGATATTACCTAGAAACACCTATCCCTAATACCTAAGTACGGCCGCTGAACCGCCGTGCAAAGCATGGTATTGCCGCGGTTCCGCGGCGACTTGAGGGAATTAGGAGTTCGTATTTCACAGTTATCCATAGAATCACCTGCTGAATTTTCTGAGTATTTTTAATAAAGAAAAAACCACATTTTAAAAAAATTTCCAGAGAGGGGGTCAAAATTGACGTTTCGGGGTTCGATCGGACTTTTAACTTCGTATACACGTTGCCTAATGCTCTAGCTAGGCTCTGATGCCACTGTAAGGTTACTAGGCACTGTCACAAGGGTCTATAAGGCATCAACCATGCCGAATTTAAATTTTCCAAGTGTCGAACAACCTAAAGCGAGGATCTTTGCTAGATAATTAGGGTTAACATAACATGCAAACATCTTTACATCTAAGAGAAAGGGATTACAACATTTGTAGTCCGTTCCTTCGCTTCATAAGCTCCGAGTAGTAGTCCCTTCATCGCAATCCATGAACTTCCGGACTCTAGAGAGGCTCCTCAAGCCGAATGATCCATGCTTGCTTGAAGTCTTCCTTTTTGAAGATGATCTACCTTGAAGAATCTTTAACCCAAGCTTACACTTCACTAAACAACTTATTAGAGAAGTGAACACCCTAATCTAAGTGGTTAGAATAGATGAGGATGATGAAGTAGGAATTTAGCTCTCTTTTATTTTCAATTTCTCATTTTAATTCATCACTTTACAAAAAGCTAGCAAGCTTTTCAAGGAGGAAGAAGAAGAAGAAGTCTTTTGTGATGAATAATAAAATTATTGCTTTGGTTACAATTGCAACCCTTGGTTAAGAAAGAAAGGTTTAACCATTGTAGAGAATTAACTAGGGTAAAGGGTTTGGGTTGGGTTAATAAATATCTCCACAAAATATCAACACAAAATATCTATGCTTAAAACAAAAATAAAGCTTCTAGAAGCTTCATGAAAAAGCTAACCCAAATCAAACCCTAACCATGTTTAATCTCCACAAATCATGTTGCATTTGTAATCATAACTTGTTACAATATTATATATCACATATAAAATATATATTTGAAACAAAAGAAAATAATACAATTAACATATATCGCATATATATCAATGTATTATCCGATGAGAAAATGAATCAATAAAGCGAGCTTATATTAGATAATGTAATGTAATGTATCACATATATAATTATACATTAAATTATCGAATCAACACTTGATCCGACAATCCAGCTATATCGCATATAACCGACTAATATAACATGTACCGATTCATCGAATCAACACTTGATCCGATGTCCCGGCTATATCACATATACCCGGCCGATATCATATATCGCGAGAATAGAATACGGTATCTCATATCTTTTTATCCTCGGTCCTGCACATATCACATATGTGCTCCTACTCCATTTTGCCTGAGCCAAGAAAACTCTGTGTTGGACTCTAAAGAATCGTTAATACGCCGGCAGTGGGTGATGATCATATCAAACACCCACAAGCTGCAAGCGGTCAGCTAAACATAACAGCCACCCAGGTATTGAGCGATCAGAAGATTAACAAGCAAGCCTGTACATTCTTCTGTGAATCTAATCAGTAACACTACCGTACAGTCTGGTCTCTTCGTCTGATATGTCGCATATCTAGTCTAGGGGTGGTAAACGTCAGACCCCTGTAACCGATAAGTCGTGTCGATCTGAGGCTCATAACAGGTCGAGAAACTACTGATAACACTTACCAGTAGCACTCTATATCAGCCCTGGCCAGGGACTTCCAGTTATAGCTAATCGAACAGAGCATAACATCAACTCCCTATACCGGGAGAGACGAAACCCCTCATATCGCTTATTGCCTCCATGCGATTCGGGATTGCACCCAAAACCCTCCGTTTTGCACGCCCTCTTGGATGTGGTATGATCAAAAT
Source organism: Agapanthus africanus (assembly GCA_030015575.1). Classification (NCBI taxonomy): domain Eukaryota; kingdom Viridiplantae; phylum Streptophyta; class Magnoliopsida; order Asparagales; family Amaryllidaceae; genus Agapanthus; species Agapanthus africanus. Next base: position 281,347,883 of record JASDDO010000001.1, read on the forward strand.
CAAAGCATAGTGGGAATCACACAAGACTCTATGACGATCTCGGGTCTACAGACTAACCTGTACCAGTGTCACCAGAGAACTGCCATCTGACGTGAGGTATAATACCATCTGGGAGTTCTCGGCGAGTCCGTCCAGTATACCCAGTCTCCACTGAGCACCCGTACACCATCATTGATTTCAAACACCGATGGATATGGGATCGTCCATCGCCCATCATATGGGTCAAGATGCATATACGCTAGTCTACTCTGGTGTATCGATGCCCTGTCTCGATACACCCTCGACTAGGAACAATTATAAGATGTACTCATTGACTACCCTGGCCCCACTAGTATGATCTCATCATAGTCCCAGTAGTCGAGTACATATCCTAAGGGCTTTATCAACATGTGAGAGCAAGACAGTAAACTAATACAAGTCAACATGTTAAGACAAAGTGAAACCAAATAGCATACTATCATGTGGAGCAAGAAAGTCCTCTCTATATATATCCAAGCATCCACTATAATATACATCATATGTACAATAAAGGCCTCTAGGGCATATACATAACTAACATGTTACACGTGCTCAGTGCAATCGTGTTGCCTAGGAAAGTGTGCTACTTAGGTTTTTCTTTTTCTTTTTCTTTTTCTCCCTCTCCTGAAAAAATAATTTGCTCGGGACGATCAAAGTTAAGTTTGGGGATTTTGTTCAGTTGAAAATATCGCACATTTGATATAACATTTCCTTACTTTTTTTAAATATCTAAAGGTGTTTATAGTAAATATAGAACATAATGGTTTATCTGTAAAAAATATTATTTGAAATATGTTTATATATTATAATTAACATTATGAAGGAAAATGTATGCATATAAGATTTATATAATATTTTGATAATTTAAATATGCATATCATATCGAATATCCTTAATCAATATTCTTAAAATATAATATCATATAAATGGTTAGGATAATATCTCAAAAATACCAAATATTACTAACATTATTCATGTAGATATTGTGCATGAGTTGGCTCAGGTCAGGAAATTGGGATATCGAGATGTCGGGAATCAAAAATCTGCCGATAAAGTTAGATAAAATCGAAGAATCAATACTGGAAGAGACTCAGAAAAGATATGAAGATTTCAGACATCAACTAAATCTCCATGTGTCACAACGAAGCAGACACATAATTTTGAAGCCAAGATCCCACCAAACGACCGTGGTTCCGCTGCCAAACCATACAATATGCGGCGGATCTGCAGTCGATTCGCCGAGTTAGGGTTTTGGATTTTGTGATTTGGATCTTCACAACAAACCCTAATTCTGGGGATCTTTGGTTTTTGGTTTTGGGACTATATAAAGGACCGAGGGCTAAACTTAGAAATCATCAATCTTTTACACGAAGCAAATCACCGTAAAAAAACAAGTGATCCAAGACAGGTCCGTGATTCGACGTGATAAGGCGACATGAGTTCGACGGAGCATCTACCTCCTACAAGGCAGAGATCGAGAGCACCTTCTTCTTCCTCTTATAATCTAAACTTGAAGGCATTGTTACTCCTGGGAGAGTTTTACACAGGACAATTAGCCGATCAAGTTAGTGTCTAGAAAGGTGTTAACGGGGTTATGCCTCTGGGAAAACGAGGTTTATTTTAATTAGGTCCGTGCAAAAGCACGGGGAACCTCCCTCAAAGTACCAACAGTGATCTGGCTGAAAGATTGGCGAACTTGTAAGGTGTAATTAATCCCGATTAGTCTTACCTTTTAGGGTTTCAAGAAGATTTGATAAAAACAGTGGGAGACATCCTGATTAGATAAGATAATAATATGGATGTATTGACTGAACCCGCTTATTATACTGAGCAGGGAAACGTTGGTCCCGTTCTTTTGTGGCGTCTTGAAAAGTCGTTTTGGAGTTTTCCTGAAAATCGGTGAAAATTCGGTATTTTTCTGTAAACCGTCTTTCTCGTTATTTTGCAGTTTAGGACTAATTATACCTAAAATGGATAGATAATTGCTTATTTTTAGTAGCTAATGAGTTACTTATGAAATTTTGGTCATTTAAAATTTTTTCCCTTTTTTTCAATTTTTAATATTATTTTAAGCCGGTAAGAAAATACATTAAATTAGCGATAAATACAAATTTAAATGGGCTAAAATTAATCTTTAAAATCATGTTAATTAAAATCTAATTGTAATATAAATTTTTAGTAATTTATTTTAAGTTTTAACTAATTTTTATTATGGAAAACGAAATTTATTGAATTTAAGCTTAAACTTGCAATTTTTGACTTGTAGGGGGTCTTTTTGCATAAAATTTCTTTTTGTATTCACTCCCACTCACCCCCACTCCCCAAGGCCGGCCCCACCACTGCTGAAGCAGCCCCCATCCCTCTCTTTTTTGACCTTAAGTCATGTGAATGAATGGTTTTGAATAAGATTTAAATATAGTATTTAAGTGGGGGTATTATGGTATTTTTGGGGGGGTTTTGACTAAGACTTTTTGCACCATCCTCTCACATCCCCCATCCCCCTCTCTCTCCACCGAATTCCTGCAGTTTGTAGCAGCCCCTCCCCCATTTTTTGCCTCATCTCTTTTCTTCATCAAAGTTAATCCAAATATTGCTCCAAAAATCAACAATTTCCTTCACAATTTCAACACAAAACCTTGTTCCATCTCTTCTCACACCCACTTTAGTTTAAATATTGTGGAAAGGAGGCATCTTTGGAGGCAAATTATTCTTGCTTGATCTCTAGTTGAGGTATAAATTCTTGCTAATTAAATTCTTTTAGTTAAGTTTCTTAAGTTAAATGGTTGTAGTGTTAATTTAGTGTTAGTTCTAATCTAGTTTTTTTTAAGTTTATGGTTAGAGTTTAACTAGGGTTTCTTGAAACCATTATTTAGTTAATTAAAGCTAATTAGCTATCTAGTTGTTTGCTAATCTAGGTTAATGAGGTTACTTTATTTGTGTGGGCTTCAAATTAGTGTTAATTTGGTATTGTCATGTTTAGTTTTGGATTGAAGTTGCTAATTATGAAAATCAAGAAAGGTTTTGTTTATGGAAATTAGGTTTTTAAGCTTAGTTAATGATTTAAAATTAGTGTAATGGCTAGCTAGTGGGTTAGTTTGGATTGTTGTGTTGGATTGTGTTAATTTTGTCGCTAATTGTCGATGTTTGCACCAAATTTGCAAACTTCTAGCTTACTAGGTTTTTATTATATTATTGTGGCGAATTAATTGAGATATCTAGATTATATTGTTGGCATATCCTATGACTTTTAGGATGTGTGAGTGCGGATTTTTGAGTATTCGGGTTTTAGTTTCGCCGGGCGACCAAATCGGCGATTTTTGCAGTTTTTGCGATTTTCGCGTGTGTTCCGCGCACCTTGTGCACGTTGTATCTAGCTTGTGAACGTTATTGTTTTTGTTTGGGTTTTGCGTCGTTCTTGATATGTAACCTTATGTTTGGTATTGATGTAAATTCCAGGTTCGGTCGCGGAGACGTCAGACGCTGCACGAAAGGGGAAAGCGGTGATTGGACGTGACTAGCTAGGGATTCCGGTGAGTAGATGTAACATCTACGGGGGACTATCGTTGGATGGCGCAAGTCGCCCGATAGTTTAGTAGCTTAAAAATATTCTTAGTAATGTTAGTAATTAGGGGTGTAATACTTGTATGATTATTTGCTACATTCATGCCTTATATTGACATACATATACGAACCCATTCTATAGGACACCTGCACCATTGCCACGGTTTTTATATGCAGCACGAGCACTATTCATGCTTACACACACACCCTGGTAATTGCCATGCCACCACACTAGATAACCTTTAAATTGAAACCTTTTACTATAATTGATACTTAAACTCGTGCTATTGCTTTAATTTCTTAAAATGAAATCGTAGGATTGCTATTCATGTGCATGTACCTCATCATATTATTTGTTCATGCCTAGTCTATTAATCATACATCGTAGCTTAATTATTGATACCATATGCATTCATCACCATTGATATATGCACTTATGAGGATTTCTTGAGATTTTATGATATTTCTGGATTTCGGGGGAAAGCCGCAAAATTTCTATACTTATTATGTTTTTAAAATATGTAATTGCGGTTTTCTAGTGATGTAAAGTGTCGTCCACCATGAGTTTGCTGTGGTTTTCGAGACCTGTGTCGAGGAGTGGAGGAACCGCCACGGGTACATGGTGGGCTCGGTATGGTACCCCGGGGCAAGATGAATGTGGTGTTGACGTTGTGCCTGGCAGGGGACGGATTATCTACCGGTGACTGTTTGGCACGGCGGATATCCAGAGGATACCGACCGTGGCCGCAAGATGATGAGATTTTGATATTGAGCTGGGTCAGCCGGATGGCTGAGGCCAGAGATACTATGACATGGATATATGAGATTTGTGATAGTTTTGAGGTGTCGTTGCTGGATAAAGGTTCTTGTTGATTCTATTGGTATTGTGCTGGTATTTCAAAAGAGATTCTTAAAGGGAAAAACATGATTTCTTATACTTACACATTCAGATCATGAGTTGATTCGCATTGCATTCATACCTGCTAGTATATTCATATTGCATACATACCTGCTATTATGTCCTGCCTTACCTGTATTTGAGATGCTAGGATGCTTGTGTGCATGCATTCGATAGCCTGTGTAGATGTTATTTATTACTCACAAGTTGGCAACTCACCCCCGTTGTGCCACAGCCTTTTTCAGGTCCGCTCCGTCAGTACAGTAGCGGCGGACGCACTTGCTTATTTTGCTCTTTTGCCTGGACTCGAGATTTTGCTCTTAGGTGGGTTATATTATTATTTTTGCACCACCTTGTATATTCTTTGTATCTAGAGTACTCCATCTACTGTTTCTATCAGTATTGTTGTATATTGACCTAGAGATGAGACTGTGAGATTTGTGGACTTTTTATGCTGTATTTTGGGGTCGAGCTCACTTGAGTCGACATGCTGTTTTTCTTATGCTTCCTTATGATTATTTCGCATGTTTTTGCTTTATATTGCGTGGGATTTGTGACCGCCTTGTGGCGAAGAGCTAGCTCCCGCTTGGGGATGCCTTATTTGTTGGATTCATATATATTCTTGTTGTGCCCATTTTGGGGGCCAGTATTTACAAAGGAGACTCTGCCGAAATTTTCGGAAAAATTTGTATTGTTTTTAAAAAGGTTTTTATATGACTTATTTGATAAACTCGTTTTCAATTGATTGGGTTCTCTTCACTCTTTTTCTTATTTGGTTTTGGTTTTCTGGGCTTTGGCTTACTTATTTTACGGACGTCTTAAGACGTTTCGTAAACTTAAGGGCCAGTTACGTTCCGTACCCTGCGGGTCGTGACAAAGTTGGTATCAGAGCGATAGGTTTTACCTTTTTGTGTGTAGGATGACCCTTGGTAGATGGAGTAAGTGACTTAAGTAGGGTAACGTACGTGTGTATGTCCGTGGCATACTTGCGATACGGTACTCCGCCTAAGTGACTTTAGGATATACTTGCTTGAAAATTCCTTCTTGAATTCCGTGTATCCTATGATTCTATTGCACTGTTCTTATTATCCGTTTTCCTGTAACAGCCACTATGCCGCCGAAGGCTACGAGGGCACAGAGGGCTGCCGCCCGAGACGAGATTCGAGCTGGCTCGTCCGAGACTAGGACTGAGCAGGGTGGTATGCCTACGCCGCAGGGACAGACCGATCCACCTTCCCCAGGCCGTATAGATAGGCTCGAGACTGGTATGGAGGAGTTGCGACAGATGATGGGGGGCATGCAGGAGCTAGGTCAGATGGTAGGATCCCTAGTTGCAGCCAGTCGTACACAGAGGCCGGATGACGCACCTACTACATTCCAGACTACTATGATACCTGCTTCTACTACTACCGCCGTGACCATCCCGGTTTCACTACAGGATTTCATGAGGCTGAGACCTCCAGTATTCACCGGCACCGAAGCAGCGGAGGACCCACAGACGTTCCTTGACAGTTTAGCCAGGATCTGTCGTTCGCTGAGATGTTCGGATGATCGATGGGTAGAGCTTGCGAGTTTCCGACTAGAGGGTCTCGCGCAGACATGGTGGGAGTCAGTCTTGAGAGGTCGAGCTGCAGGTCTACCGCCTATGACTTGGGCCGAGTTTACAGCGGTCTTTCTAGCTCATTTCCTCCCAGAGAGCGTTCGTGACGCCAGAGCTCGTAGCTTCGAGGCCTTAGTCAAGACACCTGGGATGACGGTGTCTGAGTATGACGTCCAGTTTACACAGTTATCCCGATATGCTCCGTATTTGGTGGATACCGAAGAGAAGATGGTGAAGAGGTTCGTACAGGGACTTGATGCCCAGCTATATCTTGCCATTGGCGCCCAGCACTACGACACGTATTCAGCTGCTATGGATACGGCATTACGGATGGAGGCACGCATATCACAGACTTCGGCCGTTTCTGGGCCGAAGAGGATTCGCATCGATGTACCGTCTCAGAGGCAGCGCGCCAGATTCTTTTCGAGAGATAGGCCTGGCAGAGGATTTGGACGGGGACAGTTATATGGTTCTTATCCCTAGGGACAGCAGCCGTCGCCAGGGTGTTTTGGGTGCGGGGGTCCACACCATCTTATCAGAGATTGTCCGGCGAGACGACAGGGAGCAGCGACAGTTCCGCAAGTGACCCTACCACCATCACTACCCCCTCCTCAGAGAGCCCTACTTCCTACCACCGACGATGCTCCACGCCAGTTAGGTGCACCCAGAGGCCGTGGACGCGGCGGTCCTGTTCAGAGAGGACGAGGAGGCAGAGGCCGAGGTCGAGGTCAGCCCGCTATCGGTGGAGGACAGGCCCGAGTATTTGCTTTGACACCGCAGGATGCGCAGGCATCCAATGCCGTTGTGACAGGTACCTTGCTAGTTTGTTCTTTCGACGCACGAGTATTATTCGACCCAGGTTCCACACATTCGTACGTCTCTACACACTTTGCACCGATGTTGGGCCGTGAGTCGTCGTCGTTAGATCATCCGCTTGTTGTTGTTACTCCGGTAGGCGAGTCGTTTATCGCTCGTTTTGTTTTTCGATTGTGTTCCGTTCGTATCGGGGAGAGGGATTCATCGGTTGATTTGATTCTCCTCGATATGTTGGACTTTGATGTGCTTCTGGGCATGGATTGGCTAGCCACCTGTTATGCTTCGGTGGACTGCCGTGAGAAGGCAGTCAGATTTAGCTTTCCGGGGGAGCCAGTCCTTGTTATTCAGGGAGACCGCAGCGTCACCCTTCCCAGCTTGATTTCGTCTCTTCGCGCTGGTCAGCTCTTGCTGAAGGGATGTCAGGGATTCTTAGCGTATATTTGTGATACTCGAGCTGCAGAGGTTCAGTTGGACCGGGTCCCGGTTGTTTGTGAGTTCCCTGATGTTTTTCCTGATGAGCTACCTGGGCTACCGCCTGAGCGCGATGTTGAGTTCTGCATTGATTTGATTCCCGGCTCGGGGCCTATTTCTATACCGCCTTATCGAATGGCCCCGGCAGAGCTTCGAGAGCTGAAGGATCAGTTGCAGGATTTGTTAGATAAGGGGCTTATTCGACCTAGTGTTTCTCCGTGGGGTGCTCCGGTCCTGTTTGTCAAGAAGAAGGATGGAAGTTTGCGCTTATGTATCAACTACCGCCAGCTGAACAAAGTTACCGTTCGGAACAGATATCCGTTGCCACGCATTGATGATTTGTTCGACCAGCTTCAGGATGCGGGGTATTTTTCGAGGATCGACTTGCGATCAGGATACCATCAGCTGCGAGTTCGACAGGAGGATATACCGAGGACAGCTTTCCGCACGCGCTACGGCCACTACGAGTTTTTGGTGATGTCGTTCGGACTCACCAACGCCCCAGCAGCATTCATGGATTTGATGAACCGTACATTCAGGCCGTATCTTGACTTGTTCATCATCGTGTTTATCGACGATATCTTGGTGTACTCCCGGAGCAGAGAGGAGCACGAGCAGCACTTGCAGATTACGTTACAGACTCTGAGGGAGCACCAGCTGTTCGCAAAGTTCTCCAAGTGTGCATTCTAGCTGGACAGCGTCGGATTCTTGGGTCATGTGGTTATGAGAGACGGCATATGTGTGGACCCAAAGAAGATTGAGGCTGTTCAGCAGTGGCCCCGACCTACATCGGTTACTGAGATCCGTAGTTTTCTAGGCCTGGCGGGCTACTACAGGCGTTTTGTTCAGGACTTCTCCCGTATAGCTGCACCTTTGACCGGTTTGACCCGGAAGGGAGTTCCTTTCGTTTGGACAGAGGAGTGCGAGCGCAGTTTTCAGCAGCTACGGACTTGTTTGACTACGGCGCCGGTATTATCTTTGCCTTCGGGATCAGGAGGATTTGTGGTCTATTGTGACGCTTCACGAGTGGGGCTAGGATGCGTATTGATGCAGCATGGCCGGGTGATCGCTTATGCTTCTCGGCAGCTGAAGAAGCATGAACAGAACTACCCCACTCACGATTTGGAGATGGCTGCAGTGGTCTTTGCACTGAAGATTTGGCGACATTACCTATACGGCGAGTCGTGTCAGATATTCACCGATCACAAGAGCTTAAAGTACATATTTCAGCAGCGAGACCTGAATCTCAGACAGCGTCGTTGGATAGAGTTGGTGAAAGACTATGACTGCGAGATCTTATATCACCCAGGCAAGGCGAATGTGGTGGCAGATGCGTTGAGTAGGAGGCCCGGGGGTAGTCTATCCTTTTTGCGCGCAGTGCAGAGGCAGTCGTCAGCAGATTGGCAGATGTTATGCGACAGCCGAGTTGAGTTCGAGTTCACTCAGACAGGGGGACAGCTCGCGCATGTTCGTGCACGCCCACAGTTGCTTGACCGTATATATGAGGCACAGCGCAGTGACGACCGTTGCTCGGAGATCATGGCACAGATGGGTCAGGGCAGATTTTCCGAGTTCGTGATTGACGATCAGGGGATTTTACGCTATGGATCTAGACTGTGCGTACCAGATGCTGATGGATTACGGCGCGACATTCTTGAGGAGGCACACCGATCAGTGTATAGTGTCCACCCAGGTTCCACCAAGATGTACCATGATATGAGAGGGACCTACTGGTGGGACGGGATGAAGAGGGACATTGTGGAGTTTGTATCGAGATGCCTGACTTGCCATCAAGTCAAGGCCGAGCACCAGAGGCCCGCAGGAAAGCTACAGCCGTTACCCATTCCGGAGTGGAAATGGGAGCAGATTTCGATGGATTTCGTTGTGGGTCTACCCAGGACCAGTTGAGAGTATGACTCCATCTGGGTGATCGTAGATCGATTGACGAAAGCGGCTCACTTCCTGCCAGTGAAGACGACTTTCAGCTTCGCTCAGTATGCTCAGCTCTACATTGACGAGATCGTGCGGTTGCATGGCGTACCGACTTGTATCGTGTCAGATCGAGGCACCCAGTTCACCAGCCGACTTTGGCAGAGACTTCAGGAGGCTTTGGGCACTCGTTTGAGCTTCAGCACAGCGTTTCATCCGCAGACCGACGGACAGTCAGAGCGGACCTTTTAGACTCTCGAGGACATGCTCAGAGCGTGTGTTTTAGACTTCGGCGGTAGCTGGGATCGTCATTTACCTCTAGTGGAGTTCTCCTACAACAACAGCTTCCAGGATACTATTCAGATGGCACCTTTCGAGGCATTGTATGGGAGGAGATGCAGATCGCCGGTCTGTTGGACAGAGCTCAGCGAGAGCAGTATTTTAGGGCCGCAGCTTGTTGAGGAGACGACAGCGAAGATACAGCTGATCCGAGACCGGATGAGAGCGGCTCAGAGCAGGAAGAAATCGTATGCGGACAGGCGCCGTCGCAGACTAGAGTTCGCAGTTGGCGATCATGTTTTTCTGAGAGTCTCTCCGATGAAGGGCGTGATGCGTTTTGGACGAAAGGGGAAGCTTAGCCCTAGATTCGTAGGTCCCTTCGAGATCCTCGAGCGTGTCGGCGCTGTTGCATATCGTTTGGCCCTTCCACCCAGCTTTCCCGATGTTCACCCCGTCATCCATGTATCGATGCTACGCCGTTATCTTCATGACCCTTCCCACACGATTCAACATCAGACAGTTCAGCTCGAGCCCGACCTTTCGTTCGCCGTGGAGCCAGTTGAGATTTTGGATCGGCAAGTGAAGAAACTTCGATCAAAGGTTCTGCCGTCCATGAAAGTTCTTTGGCGCAGCCCGAGCAGCGAAAAGATCACTTGGGAGGCCGAGGGAGAGATGCGGAAGAAATTCCCTCATCTCTTTGAAGGTACGCGTAGTTATATTTTTAAATTCGGGGACCGAATTTCTTTAAGGGGGGAAGATTGTGGCGTCTTGAAAAGTCATTTTGGAGTTTTCCTGAAAATCGGTGAAAATTCGGTATTTTTCCGTAAACCGTCTTTCTCGTTATTTTGCAGTTTAGGACTAATTATACCTAAAATGGATAGGTAATTGCTTGTTTTTAGTAGCTAATGAGTTACTTATGAAATTTTGGTCATTTAAAAAATTTTCCCTTTTTTTCAATTTTTAATATTATTTTAAGCCGGTAAGAAAATACATTAAATTAGCGATAAATACAAATTTAAATGGGCTAAAATTAATCTTTAAAATCATGTTAATTAAAATCTAATTGTAATATAAATTTTTAGTAATTTATTTTAAGTTTTAACTAATTTTTATTATGGAAAACGAAATTTATTGAATTTAAGCTTAAACTTGCAATTTTTGACTTGTAGGGGGTCTTTTTGCATAAAATTTCTTTTTGTATTCACTCCCACTCACCCCCACTCCCCAAGGCCGGCCCCACCACTGCTGAAGCAGCCCCCATCCCTCTCTTTTTTGACCTTAAGTCATGTGAATGAATGGTTTTGAATAGGATTTAAATATAGTATTTAGGTGGGGGTATTATGGTATTTTTGGGAGGGTTTTGACTAAGACTTTTTGCACCATCATCTCACGTCCCCCATCCCCCTCTCTCTCCACCGAATTCCTGCAGTTTGTAGCAGCCCCTCCCCCATTTTTTGCCTCATCTCTTTTCTTCATCAAAGTTAATCCAAATATTGCTCCAAAAATCAACAATTTCCTCCACCATTTCAACACAAAACCTTGTTCCATCTCTTCTCACACCCACTTTAGTTTAAATCTTGTGGAAAGGAGGCATCTTTGGAGGCAAATTATTCTTGCTAGATCTCTAGTTGAGGTATAAATTCTTGCTAATTAAATTCTTTTAGTTAAGTTTCTTAAGTTAAATGGTTGTAGTGTTAATTTAGTGTTAGTTCTAATCTAGTTTTTTTTAAAGTTTATGGTTAGAGTTTAACTAGGGTTTCTTGAAACCATTATTTAGTTAATTAAAGCTAATTAGCTATTTAGTTGTTTGCTAATCTAGGTTAATGAGGTTACTTTATTTGTGTGGGCTTCAAATTAGTGTTAATTTGGTATTGTCATGTTTAGTTTTGGATTGAAGTTGCTAATTATGAAAATCAAGAAAGGTTTTGTTTATGGAAATTAGGTTTTTAAGCTTAGTTAATGATTTAAAATTAGTGTAATGGCTAGCTAGTGGGTTAGTTTGGATTGTTGTGTTGGGTTGTGTTAATTTTGTCCCTAATTGTCGATGTTTGCACCAAATTTGCAAACTTCTAGCTTACTAGGTTTTTATTATATTATTGTGGCGAATTAATTGCGATATCTAGATTATATTGTTGGCATATCGTATGACTTTTAGGATGTGTGAGTGCGGATTTTTGAGTATTCGGGTTTTAGTTTCGCCGGGCGACCAAATCGGCGATTTTTGCAGTTTTTGCGATTTTCGCGTGTGTTCCGCGCACCTTGTGCACGTTGTATCTAGCTTGTAAACGTTAGTGTTTTTGTTTGGGTTTTGCGTCGTTCTTGATATGTAACCTTATGTTTAGTATTGATGTAAATTCCAGGTTCGGTCGCGGAGACGTCAGACGGGCACGAAAGGGGAAAGCGGTGATTGGACGTGACTAGCTAGGGATTCCGGTGAGTAGATGTAACATCTACGGGGGACTATCGTTGGATGGCGCAAGTCGCCCGATAGTTTAGTAGCTTAAAAAGATTCTTAGTAATGTTAGTAATTAGGGGTGTAATACTTGTATGATTATTTGCTACATTCATGCCTTATATTGACATACATATACGAACCCATTCTATAGGACACCTGCACCATTGCCACGGTTTTTATATGCAACACGAGCACTATTCATGCTTACACACACACCCTGGTAATTGCCATGCCACCACACTAGATAACCTTTAAATTGAAACCTTTTACTATAATTGATACTTAAACTCGCGCTATTGCTTTAATTTCTTAAAATGAAATCGTAGGATTGCTATTCATGTGCATGTACCTCATCATATTATTTGTTCATGCCTAGTCTATTAATCATACATCGTAGCTTAATTATTGATACCATATGCATTCATCACCATTGATATATGCACTTATGAGGATTTCTTGAGATTTTATGATATTTCTGGATTTCGGGGGAAAGCCGCAAAATTTCTAAACTTATTATGTTTTTAAAATATGTAATTGCGGTTTTCTAGTGATGTAAAGTGTCGTCCACCATGAGTTTGCTGTGGTTTTCGAGACCCGTTTCGAGGAGTGGAGGAACCGTCACGGGTACATGGTGGGCCCGGTATGGTACCCCGGGGCAAGATGAATGTGGTGTTGACGTTGAGCCTGGCAGGGGACGGATTACCTACCGGTGACTGTTTGGCACGGCGGATATTCAGAGGATTCCGACCGTGGCCGCGAGATGATGCGATTTTGATATTGAGCTGGGTCAGCCGGATGGCTGAGGCCAGAGATACTATGACATGGATATATGAGATTTGTGATAGTTTTGAGGTTTCGTTGCTGGACACAGGTTCTTGTTGATTCTATTGGTATTGTGCTGGTATTTCAAAAGAGATTCTTAAAGGGAAAAACATGATTTCTTATACTTACACATTCATATCATGAGTTGATTCGCATTGCATTCATACCTGCTAGTATATTCATATTGCATACATACCTGCTATTATGTCCTGCCTTACCTGTATTTGAGATGCTAGGATGCTTGTGTGCATGCATTCGATAGCCTGTATAGATGTTATTTATTACTCACGAGTTGGCAACTCACCCCCGTTGTGCCACAGCCTTTTTCAGGTCCGCTCCGTCAGTACAGTAGCGGCGGACGCACTTGCTTATTTTGCTCTTTTGCCCGGACTCGAGGTTTTGCTCTTAGGTGGGTTATATTATTATTTTTGCACCACCTTGTATATTCTTTGTATATAGAGTACTCCATCTACTGTTTCTATCAGTATTGTTGTATATTGACCTAGAGATGAGACTGTGAGATTTGTGGACTTTTTATGCTGTATTTTGGGGTCGAGCTCACTTGAGTCGACATGCTGTTTTTCTTATGCTTCTTTATGATTATTTCGCATGTTGTTGCTTTATATTGCGTGGGATTTGTGACCGCCTTGTGGCGAAGAGCTAGCTCCCGCTTGGGGATGCCTTATTTGTTGGATTCATATATATTCTTGTTGTACCCATTTTGGGGGCCAGTATTTACAAAGGAGACTCTGCCGAAATTTTCGAAAAAATTTGTATTGTTTTTAAAAAGGTTTTTATATGACTTATTTGATAAACTCGTTTTCAATTGATTGGGTTCTCTTCACTCTTTTGCTTATTTGGTTTTGGTTTTCTGGGCTTTGGCTTACTTATTTTACGGACGTCTTGAGACGTTTCGTAAACTTAAGGGCCAGTCACGTTCCGTACCCTGCGGGTCGTGACGTCTTTCTTATAAGTGGTATAAGACTGAGCAGGAAATAGGAGAATATCTGGATTCTCACACCGCCCAAACGAAGAACAAGCATGCTGATGCATCTTTTTCGGGTGTGTTAGTTATTGAGAACTGTTTATCAGTTCAATCTACGTCCTGGGTATTCGATACCGGATCGGGATCCCACATATGTAATTTGTTACGTGGGCTACGTAAAGGTATAGAACTGGGAATGGGTGATCATTCCGTAAGAGTAGGGAATGGTGCAGATATTGCACCCAAAGTAGTTGACGAATATCACCTTGGGTTACCAAATGGTAATACATTGGTTCTGAACGAGTGCGATTACATTCCGACCCTGATATGCAATATTATATCAGTTTCTTTATTGAATAAAGAAGGATATAATTTTGTAGTACACGATAATATTATGAACATATTCCTGAATCAAAAGTTGATAGGATCAGGATCGTTAAATAATGGCATATACGTTCTCAACCAAACTACAGTACTTAATGTACAAAACACACACAAAAGGAAGAGTTCAGAAATGAACGAATCCTTCTTATGGCATTGTAGACTAGTTCATATCAATGCGACACGGCTAGCTAAATTTCATAAGGATGGATATTTGAATCCGTTTGAATTTTCATCTTATGACACTTGCCAGTCATGTCTCAAAGGCAAAATGACCAAAACTCCGTTTAGTGGACACGGAGTAAGAGTTACAGAACTCTTAGGGCTGATACATAGTGATGTATGTGGTCCCATGTCTACACATGCCAGGAACGGTTCATCCTACTTCATTACATTCACTGACGATCTCTCAAGATACGGACATGTGTTTCTAATGAAACACAAGTCTGAAGCTTTTGAGAAATTCAGGGAATATAAGCACGAAGTAGAGAACCCAACGGGCAAAAGTATTAAGATCCTTCGATCTGATCGAGGAGGAGAATACTTAAGCAATGAGTTCCTGGATTATCTAAAAGAGAATGGGATTCTCTCTCAGCTTACTCCTCCTTATACACCACCGCACAACGGTGTATCGGAGCGGAGGAATCGCACCCTATTAGATATAGTACGCTCTATGATGAGCACAGCTGAGTTACCTATTTCCTTCTGGGGATATGCAATGGAGACAGCTGCAGACCTATTGAATATGGTTCCCAACAAATCTATGCCAACCACTCCATATGAGATATGGAAAGGAAAGAGACCATATCTTAATTATGTTAGGATATGGGATTGTCCGGCATATATGAAAACATAAAATCCGGACAAGCTCGCTGCAAGATCTATTCTGTGTAAGTTTATTGGATATCCCAAACATTCGGGCGGGTATTCTTCTACCACACCGAGGAACAAAAGGTGTTTGTTTCTCGGCATGCTACCTTTTTAGAAAAGGAATTTCTTCCAAAGAAAATTAGTAGCAAGGAGGTAGAACTGGATGAAGTTCCAGCAACACAAACTGCAATAGAAGATTTGGTAGAACCAGAGGATTCAGTAGTTCCCGACGAACCCTAGACTCTCCACCGATCTAGTAGGGTTTCTCATCCAACTGAGAGATACTACGGTTTTCTTGTTGATGGTGGGAGCGAGGATTGCATCATGGAAGATGATGACCTGACTAGTTTCGAGCAGGCCATCACGAGTAGGGACTCTGTGAAATGGCTGGATGCAATGCGATCTGAGATGGAATCCAGGTACACCAACAAAGTATGGACTTTGGAAGTTGCTCCTGAAGGGGTAAAACCCATTGGGAGCAAGTGGATCTTTAAGAAGAAACTTGGTGTAGATGGAAAAGTTGAGACTTTCAAAGCTAGACTTGTTGCAAAGGGTTTTCGTCAACGACCAGGTGTGGATTATGACGAAACCTTTTCTCCAGTGGCTATGCTTAAGTCCATCCGGATCCTACTTGCCATTGCTGCATACCATGACTATGAAATTTGGCAGATGGATGTTAAGACCGCCTTTCTAAATGGTGATTTAGAAGAGAGCGTGTACATGACTCAGCGAAAGGGCTTCGTAGATAGTGGGATCAGCGGAAAGGTGTGCAAGCTACTTAAATCCATCTACGGGTTAAAGAAGGCATCACAGAGTTGAAACATCTGTTTTGATGTTGTAGTCAAAGAGTTTGACTTCATCAAAAACGTAGATGAACCTTGTATATATAAGAAGGTTGCAGAGAGTAAGGTTGTCTTCCTCGTATTGTACGTCGATGATATACTCTTGATAGGAAATGATGTTCCTATGCTGCAATCGGTCAAGCTCTTCTTATCACAAAGATTCTCAATGAAAGATCTAGGTGATGCCTCATGCATACTGGGAATAAAGATCTATAGAGATAGATCTAAATGGATACTGGGATTGTCCCAATCCAGGTACATTGACACCATACTAAAGAGGTTTAGTATGGAAGAATCCAAGCGTGGGAACCAACCCACGATCTCTGGACTCACTCTCTCCAAAGAGATGTCTCCCAAGACTGATTTGGAGAGAGCTCGCATGAAAGAGATACCCTATGCTTCGGCAGTAGGCTCTATCATGTACGTGATACTATGTACCAGACCCGATGTAGCATACTCACTAAGTGTATTGAGTAGGTATCAAGCAGATCCTGGAGAGTGTCACTGGATAGCTGTGAAGAACATTCTCAAGTACTTGAGAAGAACTAAGGAGATGTTCTTGGTGTATGGTAACGGAGAACTCCAGGTGGAGTCCTTTACCGATTCGAGCTTCCAAAGTGATAAGGACGACTCTAAGTCGCACTCGGGATTTGTCTTTACCCTCAATGGAGGGGCGGTGTGTTGGAAGAGTTCCAAACAGGAAACCGTTGCAGACTCGACGATGGAGGCTGAATACATCGCTGCCAACGATGCTGCCAAAGAGGCTGTCTGGATGAAGAAGTTCATCACTGAACTTGGTGTGATTCCGTCCATTGAGCATCCAATACTTTTGTATTATGATAGCAATGGAGCTGTGGCTTTGGCCAAGGAACCCAGGTCCCATCAGAAGTCCAGACACATTCTGAGGCGGTATCACCTGATCTGGTAGATAGTTGATCGACGAGAGATCGTGGTCTGGAGAGTTGATACGAAGGACAACATTGTGGATCCATTCATAAAGGCCATTCCCCAGATACAATTTGAGAGACTTTTTGGGATGTTAGGTATGAGATATTACAACAGTTGACCTTAGTGCAAGTGGGAGATTGTTAGTTATGTATATGCCCTAGAGGTCATTATTGTACATATGATGTATATTATAGTGGATTCTTGGATATATATAGAGAGGACTTTCTTGCTCAACATGATAGTATGCTATTTGGTTTCACTTTGTCTTAACATGTTGACTTTATTAGTTTACCGTCTTGCTCTCACATGTTGAAAAAGCCCTTAGGATATGTACTCGACTACTGGGACTATGATGAGATCATACTAGTGGGGCCAGGATAGTCAACGAGTACATCCTATAACTGTTCCTAGTCAAGGGTGTATCGAGACAGGGCATCGATACACCAGAGTAGACTAGCGTATACGCATCTTGACCCATATGATGGGCGATAGATGATCCCATATCCATTGGTGTTTTGACATCAGAGATGGTGTACGGGTGCTCAGTGGAGACTGGGTACACTGAACGGACTCTCCGAGAACTCCCAGATGGTATTATACCTCACGTCAGATGGCAGTTCTCCGGCGACACTGGTACAGGTTAGTCTGTAGACCCGAGATCGTCATAGAGTCATGAGTGATTCCCACTGTGCTTTGATTTCCACCTTACCAAGTCCAAGAAGGCATGCAAAACGGTGACTTTTAGGTACAGTCCCGAATCACATGGAGGCAATGAGCGATTGGAGGGGATTCGTCTCTCCCGGTATAGAGAGTTGTACTGTGTTCGATTGGCTATAACTGGAAGTCCCTGGCTAGGGCGGATATAGAGTACTACTGGTAAGTGTTATCAGTAGGTTCTCGACCTGTTATGAGTCTCACATCGACATGACTTATCGGTTACTGGGGTCTGACGTTTACCACCACTAGACTAGATATGCAACATATCAGACGAAGAGACCGGACTGTACGGTAGTGTTACTGATTGGATTCATAGGAGAATGTATAAGCTTGCTTGTTGATCTTCTGATCGCTCAATACCTGGGTGGCTGTTACGTTTAGCTGACCGCTTGCAGCTTGTGGGTGTTTGATATGATCATCACCTACTGCCGGCGTATTGACGATTCTTTAGAGTTCTACACAGAGGTTTCCTGACTCAGGAAAAACGGAGTAGGAGCACATAAGTGATATGTGCGGGACCGAGGAAAATATGATATGTGATACCTTATTCTATTCTCGCGATATATAATATCGGCCGGGTATATATGATATAGCCGGGTCATCGGATCAAGTGTTGATTCGAAGAATCGATACATGTTATATTAGTCGGTTATATGCGATATAGCCGGATTATCGGATCTAGTGTTGATTCGATGATTTAATGTATAATTATATATGTGATATATTACATTACATTATCTAATATAAGGTCGCTTTATTGATTCATTTTTTCCCGGATAATACATTGATATATATGCGATATATGTTAATTGTATTATTTTCTTTTGTTACAAATATATATTATATATGTGATATATAATATTGTAACAAGTTATGATTACAAATGCAACATGATTTGTGGAGATTAAACATAGTTAGGGTTTGATTTGGGTTAGCTTTTTCATGAAGTTTCTAGAAGCTTTATTTTGTTTCTAGCTTAGATATTTTGTGTAGATATTTCTAACCCAACCCAAACCTTTCACCCTAGGTTCATTCTCTACATGAGATAAGACACTCATTCTTAACTCAAGGGTTGTATTTGTAACCATAACACAATTTCATTATTCATCACAAAATGTTTCATCTTCTTCTTCCTCCTTGAAAAGCTTACTAGCTTTTTGTGATTAGATGATTTAGTGTGAGAAATTGAAAACAAAAGAGAGCATAATTCCTACTTCATCATCCTCATCTATTCTAGCCACATAGATTAGGGTGTTCACTTCTCTAATACTTGATTAGAGAAGTGAGAGCTTGACTTAATGATTCTTCAAGGTAGATCATCTTTGAAAAGGAAGACTTCAAGTAAGAATGGATCATTCGACTTGTGGAGCCTCTCTTGAGTCCGGGAGATCATGGATCGCAGTGAAGAGACTTCTACTCAGAGCTTATGAAGCGAAGGAACGGACTATAAAGGTTGTAATCCCTCTCTCTTAGATGTAAAGATGTTTACATGCTTTGTTAACCCTAATTATCTAGCAAAGATCCTCACTTTAGGTTGTTCGGCACTTAAAAAATTTAAATACGGCATGGTTGATGCCTTATATACCCTTGTGACAGTGCCTATTAACCCTATAAGATGATCGTGGAGTAGACAATGAGCCTGGCAGGAGGGAGCACTACCTACCGGTGATAGGTTGGACCCGGCGGTTATCCGGAGGATACCGGCCAGAGTCGTGAGATTGATATGAGGGCCGATCTGAGCATGTGGCGTCTGGATATATGAGGATTGACGTGTCGATGCTTGACATGGGTTTCATCATGTTTCGAGTGTCGATGTTGGACACTCAGGTTCCATGATATTGATGTGTCGTTGATGGACACACGTGGATGATATCCACATGCATACAGGCATATAATTTCATGATGTTTTCGAGTTTCGATATTGGACACTCAGGTTCCATGATATTGATGTGGCGTTGATGGACATACGTGGATGATATCCACATGCATACAGGCATATGATTTCAGATGTTTATCTTTACATGTCATTGGCATTGACTCTATGGTTGACATATATGCATACATGGTCACCTTAGATACCATAGTATTACCTTCATGATACAGTAGGACCTAGGAATCACTGTTTATTCGATTTGTACTTGCTGATGTTTTCTACTCATGAGTTGGCAACTCACCCCCGTTGTGCCACAGTTTCTTCAGGATGTTTTGCTTCGGTAGGTGGGACACATATTGGATTGTGACCACTCTAGTACCTTTTACTCCTATTGTATCTAGTTAAACTTCATCAATTAGAACCTTGAAATTGTATATTGGTAGACCTAGTCAGACCTGTGTATTTGCGAGACTTAGAGCGATGGGTGTATGTTCACTTATTTGAGATTATGATGTCTTGCTTTATTTATTCTTTCTGTGTTTGATCTTCGCCGTAGGGCATCGTATATATGTTTATATCATGGTTGTGATTCTGCCAATTTGCGAAAAGCTAGCTCCTGCTTGGAGATGCCTATATATTGTTATGTATATGGTTTTGGATCAAAATATACAAGGGAGGTGCTGCCAAAAATTTTAAGGACGAAAATGTGTTCAAAAATAGTATACATTCATTGCCTTTTTATATTATATGACTTATACTGTTAAAAATGAAGGCTTGAATTTCTTATGACGATGTTTCAAAACTGTACCCCCCACTATTTTCCGCAAAAAGGTTTATATTTACTGGGCTTCGGTTTACTTGAATTATGTTACGCCTTTAGATATGGCATGATTTAAGTGCCGGTCACGTGCTAAATTACGGGTCGTGACAAAGTTGGTATCAAAGTGTTAGGTTTAACCTTGGTTCCAGTCTAGGTTTGACTATGTGGAATCTAGGGCGTAATATATTTTTGAACCTAGGCTTGACCTTACAGAACTTAGACTTGACTAGGGGGTGTTAGACCCGAACTTTTGTTACGTAGGTTGAGCTTGGTTGTTGGAGTAGGTAAATGACGACCTCTGGTCGACAGACTATCTATACTCATGTCACCAGAGAACTGCTATCTGACGATAGGAATAATACCATCTAGCCAGTCCTCGACGAGTCAGTCCAGTGTACTCACCCCAAGTGAGCACCTGTATACAATCTTAGGTGAACCACACCAATGGTTGCGGGACCAACCATTGCCCCTTGTTATGGTCTAGATATGTATACACTAGTTTCATCTAGAGTATCGATACCCAGTCTCGATACTCCCACGACTAGGGACATTTTAAGGATGTGCTTATCGACTACCCAGATCCCACAAGTATGATTGACATCACAACGCTGATAGTCAAGTAAGGATCCTACGGGCTTTATCAATATGTATACGAGATATGAAATAACAAGTAAAACACATCACATGTTAAGATAAAGACAAACCAAATAGCATACTATCATATCGAGTAAGATTGTCCTATACTTACATATCCCTAGCATCCTATAAAATGAAAGCCTCTAGGGAATACATATCCAACATAAAATCTGGAGTTGTTTTACTTGGTATTCAATAATGTTTTGCGAGTTTTGAAATTTGGTTTTTGGATTTCTATGTTGTGACTTAGTCGTTCGATGTTCGTACGTCGACGCCGGGAATAATTTATCGGATTTATTACGTGTTGACCATAGGTTCTAACTTTTGTGCGCATCACTCATCATATCGGTTTTTTATATGGATTTTTATGCGATTTTGTATGGCTTCAATTGTAGATACGATCGTGGGAACTTCTAAGACAACGAAGAAAGGCGAGGCATCCGTCGGCTTTGACTAGGATGAGGCGTTTAGCTGAGTAGATGTATATCTGCGGGGGAAGTTGGGTGGATAGCGTATATCACCCCGCAACCGTAGAAATAATATATTATCAATAGTAGAAACGTAAACTTGTCTATAGGGTTATTAGAATGCCTTATGCGGATATTCGTATACTTAGAAGAATGATATATTCCTAGTTTCTATTTCTTAGCCTTTGAGATATATCTACTTATATAAATATATATCTATATGAGTACTTATTATGATAGAAGTATATACATGACATCAGGATATATACAATATAAGTATATATGATATGATATGAAACGATATGAGATGATATGAGATGGTGTACACAACTATAGATCCGTACCATTTGATTGGATGATATCGTATGAGGGATATTCCGTTTGTTATATGATAAGGATTGATTGCCAGATACAACCGATATATATATATATATATATATATATATATATATATATATATATATATATTCGATTCGAGGAGTCTTACTAAAATCATAAAAAGTGAAATTATGAGATGTTTAGAGCCCTACGTATTTTAAAAACTAACAAATCGTTACGTAATTTTAAATGATAACTTCAAGGGCGCGCTTTCGACTTTTCAAATGATATCTATTTCAAAAACATCGTAGTCCCTTATTTCCAAAACAATGTTTTGTGCTATTTTAAACTATAACTGTATGGCTCGTACGTAGTTGGATATTTCAATATTTGTTCACGTTACGATTTCATTATTCTGTATATGCTCACATTTTGATTTCTTATTTCTGCATACGCTCGCGCTTCGATCATTTAAAATATATACCACGTCTATACCTTTGGCTTTACTTGACTTCGTTTACTAGGACGCGTGCACCATTACCGATGATTTACATGTTTTGCATACACATGCTCGTATTCTCACACACATATCATCGGTAATTACCATACACGTACACAGATAGAACTTGTTATGTCACCGAATCACACATTGCCCTGTTAGCATTATAGATTATTGTTAGTACCTGGCACTACATACTATTTCAGATAGTGTACTTCCTTTACATTTCTTATACGACACGTTTATATAAACACACTTACCATGCATTATATTATTGTTCTGTACCTTTACATATTGTTCCATTACTGCCATGTTTTCATGAGATAGTGTTTTCATGAGATTTCTGGATTTGAGAAACCGCGGATATGATTTATTAAACTTGTGAAAGTTTTAAAAACATGGTTTTCTCTTGATATGATATTTCGTCATCCACCATGAGTTTTCTCAGTTCTAAGCTATGAGTATTATCCGAATCGAAGGAGGGGGAGGAACCGATTTTGGATATATGGTGGACCCAGTACGGTACCCAGGGGCAAGAAGATCCTATAAAAAGGCGTTGAGCCTGGCTGGGAACACTACCTACCGGTGACAGTATAGGACTCGGCGGATATCTGGAGAATATCGACCGGAGTGATATGATACAGATGGATATGGGGGCCGTCTGATGAGACGACACCTGAGATATGAGGGCCGATCCGAGAGACGTCGTCTGAGATATGAGAATTTACGTATCGATGTTGGACACGGGATTTATGAGGATTTCGAGTGTCGATGCTAGACACTCGGTGTTTTATAATGATTTCGAGTGTCATTGATGGACACTCATTGGATTGTGTGTATGTGTGTAAACATGCTATGGATGACATGTTACCACATATTGATACAGACATGATATTACACACACACATACACATTATTTACCACATAGTATGATATTATTATACGATATGACCTAGGGAGATCGTTATGTGTTCGTTTTTTACCTGATGATATCTTCTACTCACGAGTTGGCAACTCAGCCCCATTGTGCAACAGCTTGCTTGTAGGACCGACCGTTCGGATCAGTAGCGGCTTGCTGGCACATTTCTTCTTCGGGTGATTGCTTGGTAGGTGGGTTACATTCCAGATCGTAACCCCCATTTGTATATTATATTCATTTGTAATCTAGTTAAAAACTCTATCAACAAGACTTGTATATTTGTGGACTTAGAGAGTAGATTTGTATATTCTTTTGGACTTAGAGCGAGACTTATATAGTATTCTTTATAATGGAGTTGATGATGCTTTTAGGTATTTCTTTTACTTTTTCCTATGTTGATCTTTGTCTTGGGCATCGTGTTTGTGTATTGCGTAGTTGTGATTCCGCTGATTGGCGATGAGTTAGCTCCTAATTGGGGATGCCAATATTATATATGTATATGTTCTGGTTTTTATCAAAATATACAGAGGAGGTGCTGCCAAAATTTCTAATGACGAAAATGTTTTCAAACTTTAGTATTCAATCCACTTGTATTTTCAACGAACTTTACTTATACTTTAAAAAGCGAAACTTGATTTCATTTATACCCTTTTTTCCAAAACTTCACCTCCACTATTTACTTAAAAAGGTATAGATTACTGGTTTTTGGCTTACTTGGGTTACGGTGGGGTCCTATAGAATTCACGTGATTCAAGTGTCGGTCACATGCCGTTTCCAGGTCGTGACAGTCTTATAAGCCATTGGTGTTGTGTCGCCTAAGATAGTATACAGGTGTTCTCTGGAGGTGAGTACACTGGACAGACTCGCCGAGAACTTCTAGATGGTATTATATCTGTCGTCAAATAGAAGTTCTCTAGTGAAATGAGTACAGGCTAGTCTTTTGACCTGAGATCATCATTTGTCTCATATGAGTTCCCACTGTATTTTGATTACTACCTACCATGACTCAAAGGAATAGTGCAAACAGGTTTTAGTTGGGTATAGTCCTGAGCCTCATGGAGGCAGTGAGCGATTGTTAGGGATTCGTCTTTCCTGGTATTAGGAGTTAATGTCGCGCTGTGTTCGGTTGTCCATCACCTAAAATCCGTGGCCACGGTGGATGAGATTTACTGATAGGAGTTCAGTAGTTTCTCGGTTGGTGATAAGCTCGACTCCCATACGACTTATCAGGTTATTCAGGCTCTGACGTTACCCACCCCCTAAACCCGGTATGCGATACTCTTAGACGAAGAGACCGGACTGTATGGAGATTGTCACATTCAGGCTCAGTACGGTACGGACGGACTTAATTGTCGACCTCCTTTTCAGCATATACCTGGGTAGCCGTTACGTACAGCTAGTGCCACCGACGTGCATGTGGTTATGGATTTATCTAGTAACTCACTGCCAGCGTATTGTCGAGTGTTTAGAGTCCCACACAGAGGGTTTTCCCAGTTCAGGTGATATGATGTAAATGACTTATGTTGGTACATACAGATGTCCGATTAAATACGTGTACAAACTACATAGATTTTAATCGGACAGTTGATAATACTAGCCGGCTTAGGATTAAGCTGGATTATTAAATCAAGCTTTGATTTAATAATTTAAATATATATATTCTAGTATTGTTGTTCACTATTCATTTTCTCTTATGGCTATTCGTATTTTTATACGAATACGCGTATATCTATTTCGATACGCATACCGGTTTGTATTCCGTATTTGTACGGAATACTTCTAGAAGGAAGACATCTCATTTGTGAATATTCATGGTAATGAGGTGGCTAGGTGAGGTGGCTTTGAGCATGGTTGAGGAATGTAGAGAGGGATGGGTTTCATTTGTTTATTAGAAAATGTTATGATATTTTCTTTGTTGGTTAGAAAAATTATATGAACCATTTCTCTCTTTATTCTCATAACCCTTAGTTCAGTTTTGATGGCTAGCCTCTTCATCTCCTTCTTCTTCTTCGTTATAGCTCTCTTGAGCTTTGGTATTTGAGAGAAAATTATAGTGGAAAATTCCTGCATCCCCACTCTCCATTCCTAGAGAGCTTGGAGCATCCGTTGCTTAACTAGGTGAAGCTCGAGTTTAGATCGGTTCCCTCGGGTGGATCATCTTCGGTAAGGACGGTCGCCTCTTAAGCTTGTTCCTGACGGCCTATGAGGAGCTTGGAGAGGTCTTCCACGATTGGGTGGACACGCATCAAAGGTTGTAATCCCTAAACCTTGCATGCTTGTATTCTAGTTTAGTATTTGAAACAATCGCGGGGGATTAGTTTCTAGTGCTCTCTTGTAAATTTTCGTTTTTCGGTTCCGCATTGGCCATAGTTGTCGCAGCGAGGGAACTAGGAACTTTCATCTTGTTTATGCTATTTTAGAGTATGGATGATCTTTATGGGTATTGGTTGCTTGTGCTGGCTTAAAATTCATTGTTATTTGTTCCGCCTTGTCCGCAAATGTTGCGATGCGAGCATAAGAAACTAACAGTATTTTTAGGGCTTTGTGGCTTCTTGAGTTACTTTTAACATTCGGGCATGCGTTGGGAAGTCTTCAATTAACTGTTGTTGGATATGTATGCCTAGAGGCCTTCATTGTATAGGTTGCTAGGGATATGTATGTACAATCTTACTCGATATGATAGTATGCTATTTGGTTTGTCTTTATTTTAACATGTGATGTGTTTTACTTAGTATTTCATATCTTGTATACATGTTGATAAAGCCCGTACGATCCTTGCTTGACTACCAGCATTGTGATGGTAATCATACTTGTGGGAGTTGGGTAGTCGATAAGCACATCCTTAAAATGTCCCTAGTCGTGGGAGTATCGAGACTGGGCATCGATACTCCAAACTAAACTAGTGTATACATATCTAGACCCTGACGAGGGGCGATGGATTGGTCCTGCAGCCATTGGTGTGGTGCACCTAAAATTGTATACAGGTGATCACTGGGGGTGAGTACACTGGACGGACTCGCTGAGAACTACCTAGATGGTATTATACCTAACGTTAGATAGCAATTCTCTGGTGACATGAGTGCAGGTAGTCTGTCGACCTAAGGTTGTCATTTTTCTCGTGTGAGTTACCACTGTACTTTGATTACTACCCTACCACGGCTCTACTGAGGCGTGCAAACAAATTTTAGTTGGGTACAGTCCCGAGCCATATGGAGGCTGTGAGCAACTATTGGGGATTCGTTTCTCCTGGTATAGGGAGTCGATGTCGCATTGTGATCAGTTAGCCAACACCATAAGCCCTGTCAAGGCCGGATTGACAATTACTAGTAGTTGGACCAGTAGATTCTCGGATGGTCTTGTGCCACACTTGTACGACTTGTCGGGTTATTAGGGGTCGGACGTTTTCCACCCCCTAAACCCGGCATGCGATACTCTGAGACGAACAGACCGAACTGCACGGAGATTTTCACGGACAGGCTCAGTAGGGGTTTGGATGAGTTCGCTCATCGGCTTTCTCTTCGACAGGTACCTAGGTAGCCGTTACGTACAGCTAGTGCCACTGACGGACTTATGGTTAAACCCACTACTGGCATACTGTCGAGTATTTAGAATCCCACAAAGAGTGTTTCCCTGGTTCAGGAGAAACGATATAGAGACCGTATAGTTTTTGTAACGTTTCTGAAATCGTTATACGAATTTTTCTGTTTTAGGGTAAAATAGTCGGTATTTTCCGTTTTAACCGATTTTGATCAAACTTCCGTATAAACTTGCCGGCATCTAGTTTAACTAAAATAAAGCTAGTGCGCGAGCTTTGGGGGTATATGGGAAGTTTCGGTTCAAATAGAATTTTTCCCTAATAAAATATTATTTTAAGTGGTAAATTATACACGTAAATTGTAGTAATTACTTCTAATGAGAATCATTACTAATCTAATCACTAGAATTAGTTTAGAACCTTATTTTTTTAATATCTAGATATTTTGTGATGACTAATGGTTTAATTTATAAAAGAAAGAAAAGAAGGAAAAGGTGGCATAAAACATTTATTATCATTTAATGCTAGTTTTTAGCAAGAAAAATCTACATTTTTTTCACAAAACTCCCCCCACTTGAAGTGGCCGAGCCCCCCCCCCCCCTTTCTGCCCATTCCTTTCTCTTGCTCATTTTCATCTCATTCAAGCTCACAAAAATGATCAAAAATTCACAAATAATCCTACAAACTCCAAACTAAATTCATACCCATTTTTTCTTAAGCCTAAACTAGCATGGATCTTCAAGAAAAACATGATTTTTGGAGGCTAAAAGTTTGGGTTTTGTTTCTTTTTGAGATTTAGTTTGTGAGGTATAAACTCTAACCCTAATCTTTAATTTGTTGTTTAAATCCTTAAAACTTGCTTATTAGGTGTTTAATATAGCTTTAATTGCATGTTTAGAATTTTCATGAAAAAGATATGAAAATCAAGTAAGGGTTTTGATATGTTTATGTTGATTAAGCAACATGTGTAAACTTGGAAAAGTTAAGTATATTGTGAAAATGATAATTGTTATTTTTCCTAATCGCCTATTAAGCTTAATCGCAAACTAGGTTTTTCTAACTCATTTTTGGGAAAGATTAAAAATATGGAAGGGATTTGGATAGCTTAGTTAAGCTATTATATGATGTTTGAAATCGCTAGAATGTTAAATTTCTAGCCTTGTGCTAAATTGAGAGAAAATGATATTAACTGCTTACTAGCTTTTCCGTAAAATTTGGCGTGGGTTTTAAATGAAATTGGAGATGACGTAAATATTAATATCTACGATATTTATTTTGTTTGTAAATGCGTATTGGTATTATTGGGTTTTAATGTGGCTGTTTTCATGTATAGCGACCCTATTTAGGGTTTCGGCTATATTTTTCCGGTATTTGGATTCTTGGTTTTGAGTTTTGAATGCTGTATTTGGTCGTTGGATGTTTGTACGTCAACGACAAGGGTAGTTGATTGTTTTACATGTGTAGGCTATAGGTTCTAACCTATAAGCGCACCGCATGCCGTACTTTTGGATTTCGGGATTTGATGTTAATAGCTTTGCGAATTCGTATTGATTGTAGGTACATTCGCGTGGATTCCGAGACGACGAGGCGCATCGACTATGGCTAAGCGAGGAGTTTAGCAGGTGAGTAGATTTATATCTACCAGGGAAGTCGGGTGGATGGCGTATAGCACCCCCGCAAATATTGGATTGAAAGATCATTGATTATTATATCCTGATAAATGATATGCGATGGACATGATTGTAGGATTTACAAACGATAAAATGATAGAAGTTGATGATAATGAACAATTGACTTAGGAGAAAATTAAATGATAAGTGAATCATGATAGGTATGAATTAAAAGAGAACAAGTGTGATGTTTATTTAATGTGATGCGAGATATTAATGTGATGAATGGGTATACAGTGTGATATGATGACCTAGTGTGATATGTCGTTATATGAATTCGAGTCGATATGTGATTGTTGATACCTTTGTAGGTCCCCTGATACGAGATTGACATGGATGTGACCTGAGAGATGCAGGGTTCCTAGGCACTCAAGTGAGGTCTCCCAAGCCATCTTCCATGGCAATTTCAAAATTTATGGTGCCTACAAATCCTAAAGTACGGATCGTTTGCTAGATTTCTAGGCGAAACATGAACTAGTTAACAGTTAACTAAGGGAATACGGAAATACAACCTTTGTAGATCCGGTCCTCCACCTCCACGGCTCCGCAACGAGGTCGTCTCCGCTGTCCAAATCAAATCCGGGCTCTAGAGTCGGCTTCGTCGGAGAATGGGCAAGCTAGGTCGTCGATGTTCATGCCGAAGATGATCTACGTCGAAGCATCGATGAATCAAGCTCCACCTTCACCAAACCATGAAAAGTTGTGAAGGAAACACACTCTACTACTTGGCAAGAGGTAGAGGATGAAGAAATAGGAGTTGGGTTAACTTTAGAATTGGATTTCTCACTCTTTTCCAACAATCACCATTGATGGACTTCAAGCTTCTTCACTTGAAGAATGAAGAAGAAGAAGAAAGATATTATAATAAGTTCAAAGAAAATGAAAAGAAAATGAATTCTTATCATAATTCTAACTAGAGTTAAGTGTAGAGAATGAATCATGGTTAGTGGGAATGGTTAGGGTTAAGGATGAGATAAGGATGGTTGACTTGAACAAAGCTTCATGAAGCTTCAACTAAAGAACAAATTTAGCCACCATTCTTTTCTCATTTCTTTTATTCATTTATCAAAAATAAAAAGGATAATTAAATAGATAAATGAATAACAAATTATAAACCCTAACCATTTCATTAACCAAGGTTTAATCTTTACACTTGAACCCTAGCATGACTTGTATCATCAAACATGATACAATCAAGTGCACAAAAGTATATCGCATATATAATGCGCACATCCGAGTGAGAAAATCCATCTTAAGTAAACCGATACTAGTTAATGCAAAGTAATATATCAAATATATAATTATACATTAAATCATTAAATCAACACTTGATTCAATGATCCGGTCATGCGCACATAACCGACTGGTATCTAATATATCGGCTTATCGAATCAACGCTTGAATCGATAACTAGGTTATATCGCATACAACCATTCGATATATTTATCGCGAGAATAGAATACGGTATCACATACACGCATTATTCTCGGTCCCGCACATATCTCATATGCGCTCCTATTTCGTTTCGCTTGAGCCAGGAAACCTCTGTGTAGGACTCTAAAGACTCGTCAATACGCCGGCAGCGGATGATGATCATATCAAACATCCACAAGCCGCAAGCGGTCTGCTAAACGTAACGGCCACCCGGGTATTGAGCGATCTGAAGATCGACGAGCAAGCCCGCTCACACTCCAGTGAATCCGACCAGTAACACTACCGTACAGTCCGGTCTGATCGTCTGATATGTCGCATATCTCGCCTAGGGGTGGTATACGTCAGACCCCAATACCTCAATAAGTCGTGTCGATATGAGGTCTATAACTGTTCAAGAAACTACTGGTAACACTTACCAGTAAATCTCTGCAACCCTGGCCAGGGATTTCCTGTTATAGCCAATCGAACACAGCGCAACATCAACCCCCATATACCGGGAGAGACGAATCCCCTCCTATCGCTCATTGCCTCCATGTGACTCGGGACTGTACCCAAAAACCACCGTTTTGCACGCCCTCTTGGACGTGGTAAGATGGAAATCAAAGCACAGTGGGAACCACACAAGACTCTATGACGATCTCAGGTCAACAGACTACTCTGTACCAGTGTCACCAGAGAACTGCCATCTGACGTGAGGTATAATACCATCTGGGAGTTCTCGGCGAGTCCGTCCAGTGTACCCAGTCTCTACTGAGCACCCGTATATCATCTCTGATGTCAAACACCGATGGATATGGGATCATCCATCGCCCATCTGTATGGGTCGAGAAGGTACACGCTAGTCTACTCTGGTATATCGATACCCCGTCTCGATACACCCACGACTAGGGACTTTGAAGGATGTACTTGTGGACTACCATGTCCCCACTAGTATGATCCGCATCATAGTCCAGGTAGTCAAGTACAGATCCTAAGGGCTTTACCAACATGTAACAGAGAGACAATCAGCATACACGTTAAGGTAAAGTGTAACCAGATAGCATACTATCATGTCGAGCAAGAAAGTCCTCCCTATATATGTCCCAGCATCCACTACAATATACATCCCATGTATAGTAATGGCCTCTAGGGCATACATATAACTAACAATCTCCCACTTGCACTAGGGCCATCTGTAGCAGTGGTTTGAAGTATCTCATACTCAACCATCCCATAGAAGTCTCTCTCTGGGAACAGGCCTTTGTGAGTGGATCCGCTGTGTTGTCCTCTGAGTCTACTCTCCTAACCTCGATCTCCCTGGAGATCAACCATCTCCATGATCAGGCGATGCTGCCTTAGAATAAGTTTGGATCACTGATGGGACCTGTGTTCCTTGGCATAAGCCACAACTCCATTGTCACACAATGGAAGGAACATAGTTCATCTCATGAACCAATATACACCCAAACAGCCTCTTTGGTAGCATCTTAAGTAGCGATGTATCGTGCCTTTATCGTCTAGTATGTCACGGTATCTAGCTTGGAACTCTTCCACTATACCGTCCCTTTACTGAGGGTAAAGACAATGCCTGTGACTGACACTCAGTCGTCATTATCACCCTGGAACACTTCCAGTGATTCTTCCTAGGATCGGTTGATACCGTCTCACTACATCTAGTGAGAATTCTAACATCCAATTAAATCTATCTCATAGATCCAAAATCCAGGATTTAGTAGGTATCACTTTAATCCTATATGGAGAATCTTTGTGATAAGCGGAGATTGATCGAGCGTAGCATAAGAAACTCCTTTCTTATCAAGAGTATGTCATCCACGTACTCTACGAGGATCGTCACCATACTCCCTACTACCTTTTTGTATATACAAGGTTCATCTACCATTTTGATGATGTCAAACTCTTTGACTAATCCATCAAAACAGACGTTCCAACTCCGCGATGCCTGCTTTATCCTATAAAGCATCTTGCACACGTTTCCGCTGCTCCCACTGTCTACGAAGCCCTCTGGCTGTGTACTTATAGACACACTCTTCTAAATCATCATTTAGAAAAGCAGTCAAGACACCCAAGCGCCAGATATCGTAGTTATGGTATGTAGCCGTGGCAAGTAGGATCTGGATGGACTTAAGCATAGTCACTTGAAAAGGTTTCATCATGATCCACGACTGGTCAATGATGCAAACCTTTAACAAGTCTAGCTTTGAAAGTCTCAACTTTTCCATGTACACCAAGTAATCTTCTCAAGATATACTTGCTCCTGATGGGGATTTAACCCTTCAGATATAGCAACTAAAGTCCATACTTTATTGGTGTATAAGGATTCCATCTCAGATCGCTAAACATCCAGCCATTCTTACAGAGTCTTACTCTCGATGGCCAGCTCGAAGCTAGTTGGGTCATCATCTCATGATGCAATCCTCACTCCCACTGTCATAGAGAAACCGAAGTATCTCTCAGGTGGGTGAGGAACCCTACTAGATCGGCGGAGAGGCTGAGGTTCGTTGGTATCTACTGAATACTTTGGTTCTATCATATCATCAGCTGTAGTTTGTATAGCTGGAACCTTTCCAGTTCTACATTACAGTCCTTGCCTCGAGCTTGTCCGGATTTTGTTTTTAGACATAGGCCGGGCAACCCCAAATCTTAACTGACTTAAGATATGGGCTCTTCCCTTTCTATATCATATATGAAGTGGTAGGCAACTGATTTGATTGGAACCCTATTCAATAGGTATGCAACTTCTCAAGTGCATAACTCCCAAAAGGAAATAGGTAACTCAGTAGTACTCATCATAGAGCACACCTTATCATATAGGGTGTGACTGCTCCCGCCCCGATATACCATCGTGCTATGGTGTATTCGAAGGAGTAATACTGAGAGAGAATCTCATTCTCCTTTAGAATAGTCCAAGTATTTCCGTGCTCAAGTATTCTCCTCCTTGATCTCATCATAGGACATAATACTTATACCCTTATATCTGGTTCTCTACTTCTCGCTTATATTCTGTGAATATCTCA
This sequence comes from Agapanthus africanus, assembly GCA_030015575.1. Classification (NCBI taxonomy): domain Eukaryota; kingdom Viridiplantae; phylum Streptophyta; class Magnoliopsida; order Asparagales; family Amaryllidaceae; genus Agapanthus; species Agapanthus africanus. The sequence goes on from JASDDO010000001.1 coordinate 281,380,660, forward strand.
AAAGGCTCGGACTCATGTTTCAACAGGAACATATGTCTGAATCTTGAGAGATTATCAGAGAACGTAATGAAGTACAAAGAACCGGTCCTGGTATGTGTAGACAGGAGACCTACATACATCAACATGTATCATCCCAAGAGTTCACTAACTCTTTCTCTGTTTCCAGTAAACGGAGCTGTGGTCATCTTATCTTTGTGACATGACTGGCGAGTTTCACAAGATGTAAATTCAAACTGATTTAAACATGCATCTTTATGTAACTCTAGCTAGTCGGGTCACATTGATCTGACCTAGTCTACAATACCTTAAGAAGGATTCGTTCAATTCTGAACTCTTCCTCTTGTGTGTGTTCCATACACTAAGAACTGTAGTTTGATTTAGAACATTAATGCTTTTAGATAACGTGCCTGAACCGATCAACTTTTGATATAGGAAATGTTCAAAACATTATCCAACTATACAAAATTTTATCATTTCTTTACTAATAAAGAGATTGATATGATTTTGTATATCAGGTTCGGTATCTAACAACATTCGTTCAGAATCAATGTATCGGTAATATAGGGTGACAGTGACCGACAGACTTGGCTGCAACTCTTGCCCCATTTTCTGCCTCATGAAACTTATCACCCGTTCTCAGTTCTCTACCTTTCTGTAGCCCTATGTAACAGATTACATATCTGGGATCCTGATCCGGTATCATATACCCAGGACGTAAAGGATACTGAGAAACAGTTCTGTATAACGAACACACCCGAAGATGATGCATCAGCATGCACTCTCTTCGTTTGGGCGGCACGGGAAATCTGGTATTCCCCAAATTCCTGCTCTGTCTTATAACAATTATAAGTTGGAGCGGGACCAACGTTCCCCAGCTCAGTATAACAAGCGGGTTCGGTCAATAATCCGTATTATTATCTTGATTAAGGCGTGATATGGTCGCTACCTGGAGAGAGAGAGAAGAAAACACTCAGCGTGCGCTCTGTCAAGAATAGATTGGTTATTATTTTATCTAATCAGGATGGCTCCCACTGCTTTTTATCAAATCTTCCTTCAAACCCTAAAAGGAAAGACTAGCCGAGATTAATTACACACTACAAGTTCGCCAATCTTTCAGCCAGGCCAGTGTCGGTACTTTGAGGGAGGTCCCCCGTGCTTTCGCACGAACCTAATTAATGTAAACCTCGTTTTCCCAGAGGCGTAACCCCGTTGACACCTTTCTAGACACCTACTTGATCGGCTAATTGTAATGTATAAAACTCTCCCAGGAGTAACTCTTACTCGCAGCGGGTATCGGGATCCAACTATCTCATAGAAGGTATGCAATCTCATTGCAAATTTCAACACTTGAAATTCCCGATAATATTTTGCCCTTAACGATCTATGACCTTGACAAGGTCAACAAACCATAGACCGCAAGTCAAGTTCAACCCGTCATTTCTTGATTGAATCAAACCCACCCGCACGACCCTTGACAAGGTCAACAAGGCCGCACGACTACCCTAACCCAATCTGCATCATATGCATAAGCAGATAAATACTGGTTAGCTACCGCACACTGCGCCTTGACAAGGTCAACAAACGCAGCACGAATACTAAACAGGATTTATCTGAAATGACGGAGGGCTACGACAGGTTTTTCTGAAAACCTATTGCGTAATGAACTTGATATCGTTGTAGGATCGAATGAATTTTAAAATGGAGTGCTTTTGAGGCTTTTCTAGTTTTGCTAAAGGAGTCACTCCCGGTGAAGGGATCGTCGGTCCTTTCCTCGACGAATGAGGTGCGGGATATATCACATATATCACTGTGCAAAGCAAAAACTCTTAAAAGCAATCAAAAGACAAACCGAGTGTGTAGCATCTGCCAGTTATTGCTAAAGGAGTCACTCCCGGTGAAGGGATCTCGGTCCTTTCCTCATCGAATAAGGTGCAGGATATATCACATATACCGCTGTGCAAAGCAAGAACTGTAGCTACCTGTTTTATTTTGAAATTCGATTCTACAACATCTTAGGTTTCTATTAATTTCATTAATCACATTAATGAAGTCCCATCATTTAAGTACCTAAACATCACAGATAGATATGACGTACACTTATGCCATCCGCATTCGCCTCGATGTCCCCTCGTGCACCGTTAGGTTAGGTAACTAACGACAGAGCGGGGCAGGGCTAGCGCGGGTGTAAAACATAAGTAACGTCTATATAATATATCATATATACTATATACTATATCCATCACAGAAACATCATATGATCTCATCACAGATATCGCAGCAGAAGAATCATATGAAATATTGGATATACTAGGACGTCCGTGTTTTCAATACGAGCCAGTATAAAACACGGATTCCACGGTCGTGATGAATAGCCAAACCCACACCCCTAGACCCCTACGAGAGCGGCAAGCAACCCTACCAATTCTGGAGTTAGGAGACCCGGACTCGACTCCTCGAGTTGGTCTCCCACTGGACTCCAGAACCCGGTTACTTGTGCCCTCCTCCTTGGGTCTATCCTAGTGCGGAAAAGTAAATAATATACAACAGGTGACAACTTCCGCAACCTGGAAGCGCCCCAATAAAAGAATATTACATACAAGTTTTTACATGAATGAAAATGAAAAACACTCATCTCACATAAAAACCCCCGGCTATTCAAACACGACGATCCAATATAACATATCCAGCAACACATAACATCACATGTCATCAACGTAAGTAAATATGCGCATCCCAATTGTCGTTGACATATAGCAACGAAACCGGTGATATCACATATTACACTTACGGTCACAGAAAAGAAAGTGTAAAACTACAACAGTTGGAATCCGCAACCACCTCAGACATCGCATGTCTGACCAAATGAATTACTTAGACATCGCATGCCTAACAATTATAAACCCCGCATTTTAGTCTCAAAATCGAAAACACTTTTCAATATCAAGTCAGGCAATTCAACAAGATTCCCGACATCCTGATCGAATGCTCGTCGCAAACTTCAGTAGGCGGCCGCACCCCCGATACCGTCGACGAAGTGCACCAAGGCGGAACACCGTCACCGCGAGCACCCTGACGGATGCTTTCGGCGACGGGGTTCTCCTACAGTCACTTGGTCGGGGCTATGGAGTGAAGCTGTCTATTAAGTTTACCCGGCGAGTATCCGCGTACGCTACGTGATTGCGACGGACTTTTGATCATATCAAAATTCCGTGGCAACCGATCAAGTGAGACTAAACTGCTACGTTTATAACATTCATTTAGTTATCACATAACTACTTGTGAATTCCAATTATTGTATCCCATTCTAGATAAATAGAAAATGCTAAACTTTTCGATCGAACAATCGAACACCCAAGTTTTCCCGAAACTGATCAACACATGAAACTAGTCTAACAACATTCAGTTCGTACCTCAGTACCAACGGTCCAGCCGTAGAAGGGTCAAGCCAACGCCTCACATGTGACACGCCGTACTGCCCCAAACCCGAAGGTTCAAAGGGCAGTTCAAGACGGTCACATAATCGAGTTAAGGTTTGTGTCTTCTAGAGGGACCATCGCGTTACTTGCACTACTTAGAACGTCGTTAAACTACTGAAAAATCCAACACTTGGAAATTTCCCGACAGGGGAAAAGTTGAGTATTTATATCCGGTCGAACTTTTTAACATATTCTAAAATTTATCCGGAAAGCCACACAGACAAAATTTGATACCCCGATCGAAATACCGAATCCCCAAATCAACTCAGATTATTCAACACTTGAATAAAATTTTAAAAATATCCAGAGAACTAAGCACAGTTAAATAGGAGTTACTGTGCAAACGACCCCATATAAAACGACAAAACGGCCGCGCTTTCGCCGCACGAGGCATGCTCGTGCCGCGGAAGCGCGGCGCTTTAAGGGAATTAGGGCTACGGGTTGTACAGTTACTCTTAGATTTTCCTGCATGTTTTTCTGAATATTTTTAATGTGGAAAAATGCACTGTTTTGAAAAAAGTACAGAGAGCATATTTGATTTGGACTTTCGGGTTCGATCGGACTTCAATTTCCGTCTGGACTTCGCCTAAGGCTCTAGCTAGTCTCTGATACCACTGCAGGTCAGGCAGCCACCCCATCCAATGGGGTCACCGTGGCACCAACGGGTCCCTCAGCCGCTACTTTTTACGCATGCCCCCTCGCGAGGACTACAACCCGCCGGAACACCTTCCGGTCTCGGGACACCCTGGGGGTAAGAGCCTATGCTTCGCCACACTGTCACACAGTGAGAACCCCCCATAGGTTGACATCCAATGCCTAGTAGCTCTGATACCACTGCAGGGTTCCTAGGCACTCAAGTGAGGTCTCCCAAGCCATCTTCCATGGCAATTTCAAAAATTATGGTGCCTACAAACCCTAAAGTACGGATCGTTTGCTTGATTTCTAGGCGAAACATGAACTAGTTAACAGTTAACTAAGGGAATACGGAAATACAACCTTTGTAGATCCGGTCCTCCACCTCCACGGCTCCGCAACGAGGTCGTCTCCGCTGTCCAAATCAAATCCGGGCTCTAGAGTCGGCTTCGTCGGAGAATGGGCAAGCTAGGTCGTCGATGTCCATGCCGAAGATGATCTACGTCGAAGCATCGATGAATCAAGCTCCACCTTCACCAAACCGTGAAAAGTTGTGAAGGAAACACACTCTACTACTTGGCAAGAGGTAGAGGATGAAGAAATAGGAGTTGGGTTAACTTTAGAATTGGATTTCTCACTCTTTTCCAACAATCACCATTGATGGACTTCAAGCTTCTTCACTTGAAGAATGAAGAAGAAGAAGAAAGATATTATAATAAGTTCAAAGAAAATGAAAAGAAAATGAATTCTTATCATAATTCTAACTAGAGTTAAGTGTAGAGAATGAATCATGGTTAGTGGGAATGGTTAGGGTTAAGGATGAGATAAGGATGGTTGACTTGAACAAAGCTTCATGAAGCTTCAACTAAAGAACAAATTTAGCCACCATTCTTTTCTCATTTCTTTTATTCATTTATCAAAAATAAAAAGGATAATTAAATAGATAAATGAATAACAAATTATAAACCCTAACCATTTCATTAACCAAGGTTTAATCTTTACACTTGAACCCTAGCATGACTTGTATCATCAAACATGATACAATCAAGTGCACAAAAGTATATCGCATATATAATGCGCACATCCGAGTGAGAAAATCCATCTTAAGTAAACCGATACTAGTTAATGCAAAGTAATATATCAAATATATAATTATACATTAAATCATTAAATCAACACTTGATTCAATGATCCGGTCATGCGCACATAACCGACTGGTATCTAATATATCGGCTTATCGAATCAACGCTTGAATCGATAACTAGGTTATATCGCATACAACCATTCGATATATTTATCGCGAGAATAGAATACGGTATCACATACACGCATTATTCTCGGTCCCGCACATATCTCATATGCGCTCCTATTTCGTTTCGCTTGAGCCAGGAAACCTCTGTGTAAGACTCTAAAGACTCGTCAATACGCCGGCAGCGGATGATGATCATATCAAACATCCACAAGCCGCAAGCGGTCTGCTAAACGTAACGGCCACCCGGGTATTGAGCGATCTGAAGATCGACGAGCAAGCCCGCTCACACTCCAGTGAATCCGACCAGTAACACTACCGTACAGTCCGGTCTGATCGTCTGATATGTCGCATATCTCGCCTAGGGGTGGTATACGTCAGACCCCAATAGCTCAATAAGTCGTGTCGATATGAGGTCTATAACTGTTCGAGAAACTACTGGTAACACTTACCAGTAAATCTCTGCAACCCTGGCCAGGGATTTCCTGTTATAGCCAATCGAACACAGCGCAACATCAACCCCCATATACCGGGAGAGACGAATCCCCTCCTATCGCTCATTGCCTCCATGTGACTCGGGACTGTAACCAAAAACCACCGTTTTGCACGCCCTCTTGGACATGGTAAGATGGAAATCAAAGCACAGTGGGAACCACACAAGACTCTATGACGATCTCAGGTCAACAGACTACTCTGTACCAGTGTCACCAGAGAACTGCCATCTGACGTGAGGTATAATACCATCTGGGAGTTCTCGGCGAGTCCGTCCAGTGTACCCAGTCTCTACTGAGCACCCGTATATCATCTCTGATGTCAAACACCGATGGATATGGGATCATCCATCGCCCATCTGTATGGGTCGAGAAGGTACACGCTAGTCTACTCTGGTATATCGATGCCCCGTCTCGATACACCCACGACTAGGGATTTTGAAGGATGTACTTGTGGACTACCATGTCCCCACTAGTATGATCCGCATCATAGTCCAGGTAGTCAAGTACAGATCCTAAGGGCTTTACCAACATGTAACAGAGAGACAATCAGCATACACGTTAAGGTAAAGTGTAACCAGATAGCATACTATCATGTCGAGCAAGAAAGTCCTCCCTATATATGTCCCAGCATCCACTACAATATACATCCCATGTATAGTAATGGCCTCTAGGGCATACATATAACTAACAAGAGATAGGTATATATATTTATGGATAATGATTGCATAATGAGTGATATGCCGTACGAGACTTAGATCCGTACCCCGATGTTGTAAAGGTTGATAGAATCCCTATTTGTTAATACAGTTGTACGTTAGATTACCTTACATGATGACTTTTACCTGTTGATTTATCCATACCCTTGATTAGAGGATGTCGTACGATGGATTGTACCGTACGTGATATTGGGAGGCTGGATGCCGATTGATAGATTCACTGACTCGGTCTTATTGATATGTATACCTCATAGCATTTGATTAATTATATGCATTATGCTGCATTCATGCTATTCTCATTGTATTTCTTATACCTGTGCTAGTACACCTACACCATTATCGATAATGCGTATGTTACACATACACAGATTGCCGGCTCACACATTTCTTCATCGATAATTGCTATGTCACTTACACAGTAAAATTTCTACATCATTCTATGATATACTTCCATGTTCACATCGCTAAGCTAGGTTGCATGATATACTGACATGTACACCCACATACTCTGCTACAGCTACATGTACATCATGCCTACATATTGACATGTGATATTGAGACATTGCTTATTGTACATATAAGATGCATCATATATACCTGCTTACATGTAGATACTTAAACCTTGCTACAATTACATGTACACTTCATATGATGCTGCACATGATTTCAGAGGATTTGGTGGCCGCAAGATATATTTTTAAAGCTGGATTCATTTAATAGAGCGGTTTTCCCTTTATATGCTCATATTGCTGTTTTATGTTGCATATATCAGATTTCATGGATTTTTCGCATTGAGATATGGATTTCATATGATTTATGGATTTGATAACCGTAAGGGTATTTCAAGAAATGATGAATCTGTTTGAAAACCCGGTTTCTCTTGATATGATATTTCAGTGCGTCCACCATGTGATTACTCGGTTCTGAGATTGGCTTGTGAAACCCGATTCGATGAGCGGGAGGCACCGTCTGCGGGTACATGGTGGACCCGGTATGGTACCCCGGGGCAAGTGGTGATTTCGTGGTGTAGACAATAAGCCTGACAGAGGGACCACTACCTACCGGTGATAGTATTTGGACTCGGCGGTTATCGTGGGGATACCGACCGGAGTGATGTACGGACATGATATCAGGGCCAGTCGTGGTGACAGCGCCTGAGTTATGAGGATTTACGTGTCGATGCTAGACACAGGTATTCATGATGTTTTTGGGTGTCGGTGGTAGACACCCAGGTTTCCATGATTTGATGTGGCACTGATGGACACACATTCTTTGATATCTTCATAATTACCTGCATATGCTTTTATGATATTTACATGCAGGAGTTGTTATGTCAGTGGTTGACACGTGGACGAGATCCACTGCATACATGCATTGATTTTATTGTTGGACGAGATCCACCTGCATACATGCATTGATTCATTGTTGGATGATATACACTTGCTGTTAGGCATTTATCTTGTGTTGGTACATATACAGATTTGGTCACCCTAAATATCATAGTATTACCTTTATGATATAGTTGACCTACGAATCGTTGTTTATTTCGATTTCTACATGTTGATGTTTTTCTATTCACGAGTTGGCAACTCACCCCCGTTGTGCCACAGTTCTTGCCGATTGTCCGCTTGGATCAGTAGCGGCATCGCTGGCACACTGCTTGCTTTCGGGTGATTTATTTTGGTAGGTGGTACATGTTGGATCGTGCATCTCTTGTACTTGTTATTCATATATATTGTATCTAGTCACTCCATCAAATCAGAAACTAGAAATTGTATATGATGTAGACTTAGAAGACTTGTAGTTACGAGACTTGAGCGATGGGTTTAATGTTTGCTTGTGGGGTTGATGTCTTGCTTTACTTTATTTCCTTTTGTGGATCTTCGCCTTTGGGCATCGTATACTTGTTATTTATACTTGTGGTGTTGTTTCCGCCGTTGTACGTGTTTTGCTCCCGTTTGGGATGCTTTCATTATATTCTTTGTTGTACCCGTTTCAGGGGCAAGTTTTTACAAAGGAGGTGCTGCCGAAATTTTTATGAAAACCAAGGAAAAGAGTTAAGTGAAGTTTTCAGGATTTTTACTTAAGTTTCTAAATGTTGTAAATGTTTTCTTTACATACTTCTATTGTAAGGTTTAGATTTCTGGGTTTCGGCTTACTTAGGTTACGTTACGCCTGTAGACGTTGCGTAATTTAAGTGCCGGTCATGAGCTGCTATTTTGGGTCGTGACAAAGTTGGTATCAGAGCACTAGGTTTAACCTTAGTTCGAGTCTAGGTTTGACTATGTGGAGTCTAGGGCATATATAATTTGGAACCTAAGCTTGACCTTACAGAACTTAGACTTGAACAAGGGGGTGTTAGAGCCGAATTTTTGTTTCATAGGTTGACCCTGATTGATGGAGTAGGTAGCTTGAGTAGAGTGACGTACCGTACATATGTTCCGCGGCATATTTACGATACGATACTCTACTTAAGTGACCTTAGGATGTACATATTTTGAGACTGGTGATTCTCTTCGTTCCTTTAATTTTACATCCATTGAGATACTTGATTTTATTCGCTTCCATGATCATACTCTCAGTGATTTGACTTCTCCTTATGATCATGTATCTATTTTGGGATCTGACTCTTTCATCCCTTTGATCTTTTTCGTCGATACTTGATTGAGGTTCCTGTCACCATGGTTTGAGCGCAGATTGAGCTGTTACTGGTGATGCAGTCAGGGTGAGCTCATCATGGACGGGGACTGACCATCGTGTTTTCTGGTGACATGGGAACGTATTGATGTAGTGTTGTGTTGTGACCCCTCGTTTGAGACGAGTGTGCGGTCTAGTACCGGATGATCGGGACATTGTTAAAGGCTGCCTGTTGGGAGAGGACTTTTGATGTACAACGTATCCCAGAGATTGTGATGTCATCTACCGTGCAGACAGATGACCCAGCCATTGCTGAGATTGGTGTGATGCCGCTTCCAGAGCTTTCGAGCTGAGATCGCAGGAGCTTTCAGGCAGAGAGGCGACAGGTGATAGCTAGTCTATCTTGAGTTGTGAGACGAAGGTGATTCGTCTGATTGATACGCCGACGCAGGCCCAGTTGAGTTGAGGATTGCCAGTGTGGAGAGTCTTACTCAGGTCTAGAGTAGACCGACCCAGAGATGACCGTTGATGTATCGTTTATCCTTGAGGATTGGGGGCATTGTTTAGCATGCGGACGAAGGGTGTTCACATGTCGTCTGGGCGGAGTTGAAAGGTTCGAACGAATGTCAGAAAACCTATTTTTCCAAGTATAAAGTATTCGGAAGGACATGCAAGTACTTCTGTGGACCCTCTAGAAGAATGAAACCCTAACTCGGCGTGATGATCATGAAACCGCTTTTGAACCTTAGGGTTTGCGGCAGTTTAGCGGTGCCATCAGTGAGGCTTGGGTCTGCCCTTCTACGGTCAGTCCATAGGTACTGTGGCATATACCGAATATTATTAAACCGTGCTCAGGTGTTGAGCTCTCAGAAAAATGTTGGAACTTTTAATGACTCGATCAAAAAGTTTAACGCCGTCCGGATATCCTGTGATAGGAGATCAGCAACAAGACCAGCTTCAGATAGAGGACCTCACCAGGTGTGTTGTGAGTTGATCGAGAATGGACGAATATTGTGTATTCCTCCGATTGTTGGGACGGGTTCCCTAGGTCGTGTTCGGCTAGATATCTTCAATAGAGTGATGAAGATACCGTGTTCGTAGTTCGAGTCCGTATGAGAGACTTCGGATTGACTGTAGCCAAGAACCTTTGCGGTACGTAGATAGCATGATGCAACGTCAAGTGGATGATAATGAAGACAAGTGGAGAAAGAGGTTCGTGCGAGACGTTAACGAGCTGTTGTTACTCCTCGTTGAGATTAGAGATCGGATATGTGTACAGAGGCGTTGAGATATGGCCAGTTTCCGAGGAAAAGTTATGCTGAGAACGCAGATGTCCAGAGAACGAGAAAGATTATGTAAGAGTACCAGCTTCCGTATAGTTCGGTGTAGGAGAGATCGGAAGAGACCTTGAGCCGGTTCCTTCCATGAACTGCTTCAATAAGATTTGCACCGAGAATCAGATGTGTTACGTGTATTCTGAGGACCCAGAGACAGAGGACGCCAGACCGTGGCCAGGAGGCGAGCGGATGTTCTTGCTCTGCCAGTTTTGGCACACCGACTTTTTCTTCAACATTGTAGGAGGTGTATCTCAATGTCATTTGTTGCGATTTGCGTTGTGATCTGAGTATCACGCTTATATCGCTTGGATTTTGTGTTTCATGATATTTTGTGCACCATGGCTGCACCTACTGGGTATTTATATTTTATGCATATTACACTGGATATACGTTTTACACACTGTAGTATTGGTTCATGATTTGTGCATATCTATTTGCACGTGATATTGATTTTGTGCCTTAGTTGCACATGTTTATGATTTCGTGGATTTCATACAGTTGATTTGATATGTGCGTGTGGTACGCACTCGATTTGATTTTTGCACTCGGTATAGCTCATATGTGCTTGTAGTGCATTGATACGTATTTTGTGCACGCAGTTGCACACTTATATGTTTTTTTATACACCTTGGTACGCTCGTGTGGTTTTCATACGCATTTGAGTTATTGATGATATTTCGTGCACGGGATGCACAGGATTGGTATCTCGTGCATTGTTTGCACTCGATTTATGCCTTTGAGCATTCATTTTACTGGATTTGTGTTTTCGTGCGCGTGCATACATGATGTTCGTTTTCGTGCATGCTACTGCACTTGATGCTTATTACGGACCTGACATGCTTGGGTCGGATTTTGCGTATATTAGACGCTTGATTTAGATTTTTATTCGTGCATATAGGATGCACTTGATTCAGATTGTATTTGTGCACACTGGATGCACTCGATTGGGATTTTCTTTCATGCATGACAGTTGCACTGGTTGAAATTTTCGTGCACTATAGATGCACTAGATGTTGTTGTCGTGCACACCTATTGCACTGGACATATGCTTTTGTGCACACCAGTTGAACTTAGTTTTGCTTTCGTGCATATTGGCACTTGTATTTGGATTTGATTTCTGTGCACACCAGACGCACGTGATTGTTGGATACACCTTTTGAAGCTGATTTTTCTTTTGAGCACTTTGTTTTCAAGATGAGGCCCTATACTTTGTAGTACCCTAACAGGAATGATCCGAGGACGGTACCTGTGTACTTTGCATGCATAAAAACTTTACCAAGAGGTTTTCAAAATGGAGCTATAGTCTCGCTATTTCTTACATGTCTGCGAGTGACCCGAACGTTTACAAATAAACCTTTTGGGATGTTTCAAAAAGGCAGGACGCATATTTTGGCAAAACCTGTATGCTAGTATATTATTACTTTACAGATGAGCGTCCGCCACTTGTGTCGTGAGTTACGCATTACGCGGCAATTCAGAAAAGATTATGCATATGATTTATTCCGTTTTTGGAGATTTTTTTCAAACAGAATGCGTACTATATATGTATTATAGTATTTGATTAGTGCATATGGGATTTCGGTAGAGGATTTGAGATCTATATCTTATTTGTGACTCCGATGATATGCACGCAAGTCAGATGATTTGCGGGACGCTTGACGGAGATCGGATTGAATTTCGTACTCATTTTTCCAACGCACAGTGTGCGCTGTGGTTTTCTGTTTCTTCCGTTATTTTGGAGCCCCGTTGTTTGAGCTATTTATTGAATTGTTTTAGCATTTGGGTGTTTAAATTTAAATTCGGGGACCGAATTTCTTTAAGGGGGTAAGATTGTAACGTTTCTGAAATCGTTATACAAATTTTTCCGTTTTAGGGTAAAATAGTCGGTATTTTCCGTTTTAACCGATTTTGATCAAACTTTCGTATAAACTTGCCGGCACCTAATTTAGCTAAAATAAAGCTAGTGTGCGAGCTTTAGGATTATATGGGAAGTTTTGGTTCAAATAGAATTTTTCCCTAATAAAATATTATTTTAAGTGGTAAATTATACACGTAAATTGTGGTAATTACTTCTAATGAGAATCATAGCTAATCTAATGACTAGAATTAGTTTAGAACCTTCTTTTTTTAATATCTAGATATTTTGTGATGACTAATGGTTTAATTTATAAAAGAAAGAAAAGAAGGAAAAGGTGGCTTAAAACATTTATTAGCATTTAATGCTAGTTTTTAGCAAGAAAATTCTACATTTTTTTCACAAAACTCCCCCCACTTGAAGTGGCCGAGCCCCCCCTCTTTCTGCCCATTCCTTTCTCTTGCTCATTTTCATCTCATTCAAGCTCACAAAAATGATCAAAAATCCACAAATAATCCTACAAACTCCAAATTAAATTCATACACATTTTTCCTTAAGCCTAAACTAGCATGGATCTTTAAGAAAAACATGATTTTTGGAGGCTAAAAGTTTGGGTTTTGTTGCTTTTTGAGATTTAGTTTGTGAGGTATAAACTCTAACCCTAATCTTTAATTTGTTGTTTAAATCCTTAAAACTTGCTTATTAGGTGTTTAATATAGCTTTAATTGCATGTTTAGAATTTTCATGAAAAAGATATGAAAATCAAGTTAGGGTTTTGATGTGTTTATGTTGATTAAGCAAGATGTGTAAACTTGGAAAAGTTAAGTATATTATGAAAATGATAATTGTTATTTTTCCTAATCGCCTATTAAGCTTAATCGCAAACTAGGTTTTTCTAACTCATTTTTGGGAAAGATTAAAAATATGGAAGGGATTTGGATAGCTTAGTTAAGCTATTATATGATGTTTGAAATCGCTAGAATTGTTAAATTTCTAGACTTGTGCTAAATTGAGAGAAAATGATATTAACTGCTTACTAGCTTTTCGGTAAAATTTGGCGTGGGTTTTAAATGAAATTGGAGATGACGTAAATATTAATATCTACGATATTTATTTTGTTTGTAAATGCGTATTGGTATTATTGGGTTTTAATGTAGCTGTTTTCATGTATAGCGACCCTATTTAGGGTTTCGGCTATATTTCCGGTATTTGGATTCTTGGTTTTGAGTTTTGAATGCTGTATTTGGTCGTTGGATGTTTGTACGTCAACGACAAGGGTAGTTGATTGTTTTGCATGTGTAGACTATAGGTTCTAACCTATGAGCGCACCGTGTGCCGTACTTTTGGATTTCGGGATTTGATATTAATAGCTTTGCGAATTCATATTGATTGTAGGTACATTCGCGTGGATTCCGAGACGACGAAGCGCATCGACTACGGCTAAGCGAGGAGTTTAGCAGGTGAGTAGATTTATATCTACTAAGGAAGTCGGTGGGATGGCGTATAGCACCCCCGCAAATATTGGATTGAATGATCATTTATTATTATATCCTGATAAATGATATGCGATAGACATGATTGTAGGATTTACAAACGATAAAATGATAGAAGTTGATGATAATGAACAATTGACTTAGGAGAAAATTAAATCATAAGTGAATCATGATAGGTATGAATTAAAAGAGGACAAGTGTGATGTTCATTTAATGTGATGCGAGATATTAATGTGATGAATGAGTATACATTGTGATATGTCGTTATATGAATTCGAGTCGATATGTGATTGTTGATACCTTTGTAGGTCCCCTGATACGAGATTGACATGGATGTGACCTGAGAGATAGGTATATATATTTATGTTTAATGATTGCATAATGAGTGATATGCTGTACGAGACTTAGATCCGTACCCCGATGTTGTATAGGTTGATAGAATCCCTATTTGTTAATGCCGCTGTACGTTAGATTACCGTACGCGATGACTTTTACCTGTTGATTTATCCATACCCTTGATTAGAGGATGTCGTACGATGGATTGTACCGTACGTGATATTGTGAGGCTGGATGTCGATTGATAGATTTACCGACTCGGTCTTATTGATATGTATACCTCATAGCATTTGATTCATTATATGCATTATGCTGCATTCATGCTATTCTAATTTCATTTCTTATACCTGTGCTAGTACACCTACACCATTATCGATGATGCGTATGTTACACATACACAGATTGCCGACTCACACACTTCTTCATCGATAATTGCTATGTCACTTACGCAGTAGAATTGCTACATCATTCTATGATATACTTCCATGTTCACATTGCTAAGCTAGCTTGAATGATATACTGACATGTACACCCACATACTCTGCTACAGCTACATGAACATCATGCCTACATATTGACATGTGATATTGAGACATTGCTTATTGTACTTATGAGATGCATAATACATACCTGCTTACATGTAGATACTTAAACCTTGCTACAATTACATGTAAACTACATATGATGCTGCACTTGATTTCAGAGGATTTGGAAGCCGCAAGATATATTTTTAATGCTGGATTCATTTGAAAGAGCGGTTTTCCCTTTATATGCTCAAATTGCTGTTTTATGTTGCATATATCAGTTTTCATGGACTTTTCGCATTAAGATATGGATTTTATGTGATTTATGGATTTGATAACCGTGGGGGTATTTCAAGAAACTATGTATCTGTTTGAAAACCCGGTTTCTCTTGATATGGTATTTCTGTGCGTCCACCATGTGATTTCTCAGTTCTGAGATTGGCTTGTGAAGCCCGATTCGAGGAGCGGGAGGCACCGTCTGCTGGTACATGGTTGACCCGGTATGGTACCCCGGGGCGAGTGGTGATTTCATGGTGTAGACGATAAGCCTGACAGAGGGATCACTACCTACCGGTGATAGTATCTGGACTCGGCGGTTATCGTGGGGATACCGACCGGAGTGATGTACGGACATGATATCAGGGCCAGTCGTGGTGACAACGCCTGAGTTATGAGGATTTACGTGTCGATGCTAGACACGGGTATTCATGATGTTTTCGGGTGTCGGTGGTAGACACCCAGGTTTCCATGATTTGACGTGACACTGATGGACACACATTCTTTGATATCTTCATATTTACCTGCATATGCTTTTATGATATTTACATGCAGGAGTTGTTGTGTCAGTGGTTGACACGTGGACGAGATCCACTGCATACATGCATTGATTTTATTGTTGGACGAGATCCACCTGCATACATGCATTGATTCATTGCTGGATGATATACACTTGCTGTTAGGCATTTATCTTGTGTTGGCACAAATACAAGGAAAAGAGTTAAGTGAAGTTTTCAGGATTTTTACTTAAGTTTCTAAATGCTGTAAATGTTTTCTTTACTTACTTTTATTATAAGGTTTACATTTCTGGGTTTCGGCTTACTTAGGTTACGTTACGCCTGTAGACAATGCGTAATTTAAGTGCTGGTCACGAGCTGCTATTTTGGGTCGTGATAGTTTTACGTGCAGGGTTCCGATCATATACGTGTACTAGCTGCACTGATGTTGTTCGTGTTAGTGATATATGCCCTAGAGGCCATTATTGTATCATACTGGATTGTATATTACATAAAGGGATCTTGGTATATACATGGATATAGTGACAGTCTTGCTCAAAATGGCAGTATGCTACCTGGTTTGTTTCTAGCTTAATATGTGCATGTGTTTTCTTAGCATATCGCTGATACATATTGGTAGAGCCTTTAGGATCTTTGCTTGATTATCTGCATTATGATGGCAGTCACACTAGTGGGTGCTGGGTAGTCTATAAGCACATCCTATACAGGTCCCTAGTCATAGGATTATTGAGACAGGGCATCAATACTCCACAGTAGACTAGTGTATACGCTTCTCATCCCAGTAGGGGAGATGGTCTGTCCCACAGCCATCAGTACGTCGTACTGGAGATAGTATGCAGGTGTTCATTAGGTTATGAGTACACTGGATAGGACTCATCGGGAACTGTTGGTAGGTATTATACCTGTTGTCGGGTAGCAGTTCCCAGGTGACATGAGTGCAGCTTAGTCCGTTGACTTGACACTGCTAATTCGCCTCGAGTGTGTTCCCGCTGTACTTTGATTACTACCCTACCATGGCTCAAAGGAGTCGTGCAAACAGGTAGTAGTTGGGTGCAGTCCCGAAGCACTTCGAGGCAGTGGCAGTTAGATAGGATTTGTCTCTCCCGGTATTGGGGGTTGATACCGCACTGTGTTCGAAAGGCCATTACACAAAGTCCTTGGCCAAGGAAAGCGAGACTAACTGGTAGGTATTCCAGTAGTTTCTTAGGGTGTATTGGGCTACTCTCCGACATGACTTATTGCGCTATTAGGGGTCTGACGATTACCGCCCCCTAGGCTTGATATGCGATACTCTTAGACGAACAGACCGGACAGTACAGAGATTGTCACATACAGGCTCAGTAGGAGTTTGGATGAGTTAGCTCATCGGCCTTCTTATCGACAGTTACCTGGGTAGCTGTTACGTGCAGCTAGTACCACTTGCGGCTTGTGGTTAAACCCACTGCCAGCGTAGTGTCGAGTCTTTAGAGTCCCACATAGAGAGTTTCCTTGCATCGGGCAAAAGGTATAGATGCCGTTTGGTTTTACGGAATGGCTTCGATCACTTACGTGTACTTGTGCATGTATGATGATCTGGCGGATAATACTAGTGGGCTTTGGTTTAAGCCGGATCCTAGTATTTTATTGATGGATTGTTTCGTCTCTTTGTATTCGTATTCTTCGGAATGCGGATGCGGGTTTGTATATACGGATGAGGGGCATTCTCGTAATTAGTTCGAAAAAGCTTCTAGAAGGGGACACCTATTAGGGTTTTAATTCTATTATGGATTAAAACAAATGGGTGGAGAAATGAGGTGGATTTTGGACATTGAATCTAGCATGGCTACTAGATGACTCATGCTCATGACTCACTCTTGACAAAATAGATATTTTGTGAAGCATGTGAGATATTTTTTTGTGAGATATTTATCTCCAAAATATCATATTTGCTTCATGCTTTATTTTTGAGCAGCCAAGCTTTTTTCAAAGCTCACAACTCCTTTCTCATTTTCTTCAAGCTTCTTCTCCTCATCAAAAACCCTAGACCTCTCATTAGTTGAGAAACCTGGGGTTCCAAGACAAAAATCTCTTCATCTTATCACTCTACAAAACCTAGGAATTCTAGTTTAGCGAACTAGAAACCGTAGTTATCTCAGATTCGAGATAGGAGCTCGGACTGTAGACTCTCGGGTGGATCGTCTTTGACTCGAGGAGGCCGTCGAGGTAGCCGCGATCCGTTCCGATCCTTAGAGCCTACGATGATGAGGAGGACAGCGAGAAGACCCAAAGGACATGATAAAACGAGGTATAACATTCATCCGATTAATTAAACCTCAACTAGTTTGCTAGCTAGGGTTTATGATCGATCCTTGGTTCTAGTCGTTGTTGCGAAGCCCGTAAAAAAACATTTTTTGCAATTTTCGCCTCCCCGTGAACACTTGGGGTGCGCGACATCGACTTACAGTGATATCATAGCCTCTCATAAACCTTAGATAGCTTGTAGCGACGTTATAAATCCTCAATTTTTGTCGCGCAAAAACTGCCGGAAAAACAGTTTCCAAAATTGATGTTTTTAGTTGTTTGCACACCCTGCGGGCTCATAGTTTGAACCGAGAAGCCGCGGGGTGGAGCGTGCGCACCCCGGGGACCCCTCGTGGGGGACAAACGGCTCGGCCCACTCCCCAAGACCACACAAGGCGGTCTTGGCGGTGGGGACCCGAAATTGCCCCCCTTGGGCAGTTTCGGGTCTGCCTCACCCCCTGGCCACGTCGTGGTAGCCTCGAAGGTGGGGTACCCCCTCTAAGCCCCCCCGACTCGAAGTTAATTTCGTGCTCTAACTTCCCATGAAGGTTCTGGCGCGTTTCGTTTTGATCGGACTTCCGAATTGGCTCAAAACGATCGGTTTTGGAACTTTAGCTCACTAGATTTTCATGTCTTGGAAACTTGGTTAAGTTTTCTAATTGCGTCCGGAATTCTAATGCCGTAGTTACTTTACAAGATTTGTGTTGTATATATGTATTTGTAAACGTCGACTAATTGTTATACGTCGATTAGTCGGGGTTGCACATATCTATGATGATATTATGTTGGTTTGTATATATGAACTTATTGGATCGTCGTGGATGAATAGCCGGAGATGTGAGATGAGAGTTTTCATTCTTTCATTCGATGTAAAATTTGTAAAGTGATGTAATATTATTTTGCGGGGCACATCCGGATTGAGGTTGTAGCCACCGTTGTATTATTTCTTTTACTGTTTTTTCTCCTAGGATAGACCCAAGGTGGGATGCACAAACTACCGGATACTTTGAAGTGCCGAGTGGCCTACTCAATTGGTTGAGGGAGGCTGCTTCACTTAGGGTGTTTGGCGGGTAGTATGCCGCACCTATAGGGATCTAGGGTGGGGTTTGGCTATTCATCACAACCGTGGAATCTGTCTTTCGTTACAGGAACAAACAAAACACGGAATTCCTAGTATATCCAATGTGTTCATCTGTGATCTGGAATGCCTATCATTGTATCTGACGAATGGATATTATATATATATATATATATATATATTATATAATAGACGTTGCTTATATTTTGCATCCGCGCTAGTCCAGCCCCCGCTCTGTCATTAGTTAAGTAACCTAACGGGTGATGACGGGGCCCCGTGGCGAATGCGGATGGAATAAGCGTACGTTGTATTTTCGTTCTTTTCTGCAATGGTAGATTAATTGATGGGACTGCATTAAATTAATGCAAATCAAACAAACCAAAGCTGAATCGTTGGAACAAATTTTAAAACCACTCGGTTATTTTAAAATAGGAGACTTTTAAATGCGGAGCTTAAATCACTACTTTTAAAAGCTATCAGGTTCCTTCGATTATATCAAGTTCACTACGTTTACGGTTTCGCCAAAACCAGCCGTAGCCTTCCGTCATTTCATATGAATATTCAATAGTATTCAAGTATGTTTGTTGACCTTCGTCAAGGCATAGTGATTGTAGCTGCTGGGTGTTCATATGTAGCATAGATAAATGCGTTGGTTTGGGACAGTCGTATTACCTTGTTGACCTTCATCAAGGGTATATACGGGTGGGTTCAAATTAATCTGGACAATGATGGGTAGAACTTGACATATGACTTATGATTTGTTGACCTTCGTCAAGGTCATAAGAGCATGGGGCAGAATCCACATCGGGGGTTTCTAAGGAAACTGAAACTTGCTAGTGCTGCATACCATTTGGAGTGTGATAATGTTGTTAGGATTCCTTCAGAATTATCACACAATGATATTTGGATCCCGAGCCTACTGTTAGTATCCGCTACTCCTCGGGACATTCTTCACTTAACGATCAATGCTATAAACCAAGTAGGTGCCTAGAACAGTGTTAGCGGGGCTACGCCTCGAGGGAAAAGAGGTTTTTTAATTAAGTAACTTCGCGAAAGCGTCATAAGACCTCCCTTGAAGTACCGACACTAGCCTGGCTGAACGGTTAAGCAAGTATTGTACGGTGAGATTAATCCTGACTAATTCTTCTTTTATGGTTTGAGGAAGGATTTGAGAAACAGTGGGAGCCATCCTGTTTAGATAAATTAATAACCAATCTAAACTTGCAAGAGCATCATGCTGAGTGTTTTCTTCTCTCTCTCCTTATTGTAGCGACCAGGTGACCAGATTAGGTTACAGATAGATAATAAAATGACTGAGTTATACTATAATGACTGGCAAATGTTTGTCCAGATGTCCATTACCTATGACAACCTGGACCACCTCATTACTACTCAAGCCCCCCCGTCCCAGGTCCAGTTTCCACCGTCGCGGATAAGGATATACGTAAGACAAGGGAAAAGGACAGTGTGAATGCCAAGTGCCTCGTGTTGGCCTCAGTTGATGGTGTATACCAGAGGCAACACGAGAAGATGGACTTAGTTTCCATCTTCATCCATAACAATGTTTTATATGGAGAGCAATCTCGTATCGCAAGATATGATACCTCGAAAGAATTGCTTCAAGCGAGGTTGGCAGTCGGGTCATCTGTAGGGGACAACATCCTTACGATGACTAGCTATATTAAGAAGCTCATGGACCTGGAGACCACATTGGAGAACGAGTCATATGCTGACTTGATTCTACAGTCCCTATCTCCTACTTACGCCTAGGGGAGGAAAGTTATACTTCCAGTTGAGGGCATCCTGAAGGAAACCAGGGAGACAACCGCTCTGCTTATTGGGGAATCTTCATCTTCTGGATCTAAAGCGGATGCCAAAGGTGAAAAGAAAAAGACCTCCGCAAAGCCGATAGGCGGTGTCGGTAAGGTAGAAGAAAAGGGAAGGGCAAAATTTCCGAGGTTAACTATAGGGAAGGAGGGATGTTCCTATTGTTACGGGAAAGGGCATTGGCAGAAAGGATGTAGGGCTTGGAAAGCCAGAATCCAGGATCTGAAGCATATTGTGGCTTCGACTTCAGGTGTGTTAGTGATTGAAAACAGTCTGTCAATTAACTCTACTTCCTGGGTACAAGATACCGGATCAGAATCTCATATCTGTAATTCATTACAGGGTTTGAGAAACCGTAAAGTTATCAGGGCAGGTGGTATGACTCTCAAGGATGCTAACGGAATGAGCGTGGACGCTGTATCCATAGGGTATATCATCTAGAATTTACACTGTAAGTCCATGTCACGCACCCCACGAACTTGCGGGGAGGCGGAATATATGAAAAACGATTATCAAAGCTTCGTAACACGGACTTGAGCGCATGAATCGATATCTAAACCATTGCTAACAATCTACTAGAGGTTTAACTACTCGGATACGAAGTTATACCTCACGTTACTTGTCCTTCGGGTCTTCATCGCGGTCCTCCACTCCTCGTAGGCTCCTTGGAACATCGGCACCTCAACGGCCTCCTCAAATCAAAGATGATCCACCCGAGAGCTCCTACGCCAATCTTGATCTCTAACTTGAGATAACTAGGTTGCTCAAAGTGCTAATCTAAGCTACCTAGGGGATATAGAGTGAGGTTATGGATGTATTAGTCTAGCTAACCCTTGATCTCAACACATGAGAGGTTAGGGTTAGGGTTTGAAGAGAGAGTGATCTTGAGGAGAGAGAAGGTGAAGATAAGAATGAGAATGAATACTGAGCTCATATGAATTTAACAACCATAACAATTTATCAAATAAATAATATAAATGATTAATCATCATGGTTAGATTCATTCACCTAGTGTGATTCATTAAATGACTCACCAACAAATTAATGCATCATTTAATACAAAGGATGAATCACACAAATGAGTCATTAAGCATTTAATGCTCATGCCACCTTAACCCCTTAGTCACCACTCTTCTAGAAGCTTCCTGAAAATTACGAGAATGCCCCTCCAATCCGTGAAAACATGGAAAAACTTTAGACTGTATAAATCCAATAACCCGATACTAGAATCTGGCTTAAACCAAAGCCGGCTAGTAAAAACTGTCCGAAAAGTCGTACGTGCGTAAACACACATACGTGTCCGAACCCTTGTCGTAAAACCATACGACCTCTATATCGTTTCGCCTGGAGCAGGGAAACTCTCTGTGTGGGACTATAAAGACTCGACACTACACTGGCAGTGGGTTTAACCACAGATCGCAAGCGGCACTAGCTGTACGTAACGATCCCCAGGTAGATGTCGATAAGAAGGCCGATGAGGAAACTCATCCGAACTCCCACTGAGCCTGATATGACAATCTCCGTACAGTCTAGTCTGTTCGTATAAGACTATCGCATATCTAGCCTAGGGGGCGGCAAGCGTCAGTCCCCTAATAGCTTATAAGTCGTGTCGGAGCGAAGCCCATTACACCCTGAGAAGCTACTGGAACCTACCAGTATATCTCGCTTGCCCTGGCCAGGGACTTTGCGTAATGGCTCTCTGACACAGCGCGATATCATCTCCCAATACCGGGAGAGACGAATCCTGTCTAACCACTACTGCCTCCAAGTGCTCGGGACTGCACCCAACTTCTACCTGTTTGCACGACTCCTTTGAGCCGTGGTAGGGTAGCAATCTAAGAACAGTGGGACACACTCGAGGCGAAGTAGCAGTGTCAAGTCTGCGGACTACGCTGTACTCATGTCACCTGGGAACTGTTAACTGACGATGGGTATAATACCAACCAACAGTTCCCCTGAGAGTCCTGTCCGGTGTACCCGTAACCTAACGAGCACCTGTATACTATCTCTAGTACGACGTACTGATGGCTGTGGGACAGACCATCTCCCCAACTGGGATGAGAAGCGTACACACTTAGTCTACTCCGGAATATCGATGCCCTATCTCGATAATCCAACGACCAGGGACCTGTATAGGATGTTGCTTACAGACTACCTAGCCCCTACTAGTGTGACTGCCATCACAACGCTGGTAATCAAGCAAAGATCCTATGGGCTCTACTTGTAGGGTTCCTAGGCACCCTAATGAGGTCTCACAAGGCATCAACCATGCCAATTTCAAAAAATCTAGCTGCCGAGAAACCCGACTACGGATCGTTGGCTAGAAATCTAGGCGAAAAAATAATCTAGTTAACAACTTAACTACAAAGAAATGGAAATACAACCTTTGTAGATCTGGTGCTCCACCTCCATAGCTCCGCAACGAAGTCCCTTTGCTGTCCAAATGAATTCCCGGGCTCTAGCGTCGGCTTCGTCGGAGAAATGGCGAGCTAGGTCGTCGATGTCCATGCCGAAGATGATCTACGTCGAGGCATCGCTAAATCAAGCTCCACCTTCACCAAGTCATGAAAACTTGTGAAGGAAACACACTCTACTACTTGGCAAGAGGTAGAGGATGAAGAAATAGGAAGTGGGTAGACTTTAGAATTGGATTTCTCACTCATTTCCATCAATCACCATTGATGGAGCTTGCTTTCTTCAAGTGAAGAAAGGAAGAAGAAGAAGATGATCTATTATGATAAGTTAATTAAAAAAAAAGAAAAAAGGAAACTTATCATAATAATAACCATGATTAGGTGTAGAGAATAGACCATGGTTAATTGCAAGGGTTAGGGTTAAGCATGAGACAAAATGGTCACAAAGTCAAAGCTTCATGAAGCTTCAAAGAAAGAAACAAAACTTGCAACCATTTCATTTCTAATCTTTTCCAAATAAATAAATAAATAAATGATTAAGAAAAAGAAAACCCTAATCATCAATTTAACCATGGTTTAATCTTTACACTTAACCAAGTTAACATGTATCATCAAACATGATACAATCATTTGCACAAAAAGTATATCACATATACAACTTGTACAATCAAGTGAGAAAATCCTTTTAAAGTGAACCGATACTAGTTAATGCAAAGTAATATATCATATATATAATTATACATTAAATCATTAAATCAACGCTTGATTTAATGATCCGGTCATATAGCATATAACCGACTGGTATCATCAGTAACAACTTATCGAAACAACACTTGATCCGATAACCCGGCTATATCGCATATAACCGAGCAATGTCACATCGCGAGAATCGAATACAGTATCACATACTGGTATTATTCTCGGTCCCGCACATATCTCATATGCGCTCCTATTTCGTTTTGCTTGAGCCAGGAAACCTCTGTGTAGGACTCTAAAGACTCGTCAATACGCCGGCAGCAGGTGATGATCATATCAATCACCCACAAGCCACAAGCGGTCTGCTAAACGTAACGGCCACCCGGGTATTGAGCGATCTGAAGATCGAAGAGCAAGCCCGCTCACACTCCAGTGAATCCAACCAGTAACACTACCGTACAGTCCGGTCTGATCGTCTGATATGTCGCATATCTCGCCTAGGGGTGGTAAACGTCAGACCCCAATAGCTCGATAAGTCGTGTCGATATGAGGTCTATAACACTTCGAGAAACTACTGGTAACACTTACCAGTAAATCTCAGCAACCCTGGCCAGGGATTTCCTGTTATAGCCAATCGAACACAGCGCAACATCAACCCCCTATACCGGGAGAGACGAATCCCCTCCTATCGCTCATTACCTCCATGTGACTCGGGACTGTACCCAAAAACCACCGTTTTGCATGCCCTCTTGGACGTGGTAAGATGGAAATCAAAGCACAGTGGGAACCACACGAGACTCTATGACGATCTCGGGTCAACAGACTACTCTGTACCAGTGTCACCAGAGAACTGCCATCTGACATAAGGTATATTACCATCTGGGAGTTCTCGGCGAGTCCGTCCAGTGTACCCAGTCTTCACTGAGCACCCGTATATCATCTCTGATGTCAAACACAAATGGATATGGGATCATCCATCGCCCATCTGTATGGGTCGAGAAGGTATACGCTAGTCTACTCTGGTATATCGATGCCCCGTCTCGATACACCCACGACTAGGGACTTTGAAGGATGTACGTATGGACTACCATGTCCCCACTAGTATGATCCGCATCATAGTCCAGGTAGTCAAGCACACATCCTAAGGGCTTTACCAACAAGTAACAGAGAGACAATCAGTGTACACGTTAAGGTAAAGTGCAACCAGATAGCATACTATCATGTCGAGCAAGAAAGTCCTCCCTATATATGTCCAAGCATCCACTACAATATACATCCTATGTATAGTAATGGCCTCTAGGGCATACATATAACTAACAATCTCCCACTTGCACTAGGGCCATCTGATAGCAGTGGTTGCAGTATCTCATACTCAACCATCCTATAAAAGTCTCTCTCTGGGAACAGGCCTTTGTGAGTGGATCCGCTGTGTTGTCCTCTGAGTCTACTCTCCTAACCTCGATCTCCCTGGAGATCAACTATCTCCATGATCAGGTGATACTGCCTTAGAATATGTCTGGATCACTGATGGGACCTGCGTTCCTTGGCATAAGCCACAACTCCATTGTCACACAATGGGAGGAACATAGTTCATCTCATGAACCAATATACACCCAAACAGCCTCTTTGGTAGCATCTTAAGTAGCGATGTATCCTGCCTTTATCGTCTAGTGTGCCACGGTATCTAGCTTGGAACTCTTCCAACATACCGTCCCTCGATTGAGGGTAAATACAATGCCTGTGACCGACACTCAGTCGTCTTTATCACCCTGGAACCTTTCCAGTGATTCTCCCTAGGATCGGTTGATACCATCTCACTATAACTAGTGAGAATACTAACATCCAATTAGATCTATCTCATAGATCCAAAAACCCAGGATTTAGGAGGTATCATTTTGATCCTATGTGGAGAATCATTGTGATAAGCGGAGATTGATCGAGCGTAGCATAGGAAACTCCTTCCCTATCAAGAGTATGTCATCCACGTACTCTACGAGGATCACTACCATACACCCTACTACCTTTTTGTTTATACAAGGTTCATCTACCATTTTGATGATGTCAACTTCTTTGACTAACTCATCAAAACAGATGTTCCAACTCCGCGATGCCTGCTTTATCCTATAAAGCATCTTGCACACGTTTCCGCTGCTCCCACTGTCTACGAAGCCCTCTGGATGTGTACTTATAGACGCTCTCTTCTAAAACATTATTTAGAAAAGCTGTCATGACACCCAACCACCAGATATCGTAGTCATGGTCTGTAGCCGTGGCAAGTAGGATCTGGATGGACTTAAGCATAGATCCTTAGAAAAGGTTTCATTATGATCCATAACTGGTCAATGATGCAAACCTTTAACAAGTCTAGCTTTGAAAATCTCAACTTTTCCATCTACACCAAGTAATCTTCTCAAGATATACTTGCTCCTGATGGGGATTTAACCCTTCAGATATAGCAACCAAAGTCCATACTTTGTTGGTGTATAAGGATTCCATCTCATATCGATAAACATCCAGCCATTCTTACAGAGTCTTACTCTCGATGGCCAGCTCGAAGCTAGTTGGGTCATCATCTCATGATGCAATCCTCGCTCCCACTGTCATAGAGAAACAGAAGTATCTCTCAGGTGGGTGAGGAACCCTACTAGATCGGCGGAGAGGCTGAGGTTAGTTGGTATCTATTGAATCCTTTGGTTCTACCAAATCATCTGCTATAGTTTGCATAGCTGGAACCTTTCCAGTTGTACATAACAGATCTTGCCTCGAGTTTGTCCGGATTTTGCTTTTAGACATAGGCCGGATAACCCCAAATCTTAACTAGCTTAAGACATGGGCTCTTCCCATACCATATCATATATGAGGTGGTAGGCAACTGATTTGGTTCGAACCCTATTCAATAGGTATGCAGCTTCTCAAGCGCATAACTCCCAAAAGGAAAAAGGTAACTCAGTAGTACTCATCATAGAGCACACCTTATCATATAGGGTGTGATTGCTCCGCCCCGATACACCAACGTGCTATGGTGTATTCGGAGGAGTAATGCTGAGAGAGAATCTCATTCTCCTTTAGAACAGTCCAGGAATTCCGTGCACAAGTATTCTCCTCCTTGATCGCATCAAAGGACATAATACTTTTACCCGTATTTTGGTTCTCTACTTCTAACTTATATTCTGTGAATATCTCAAAAGGTTCGGACTTGTGTTTCAACAGGAACATAGGTCTGAATCTCGAAAGATCATCAGAGAATGTAATGAAGTACAAAGAACCGGTCCTGGCATGTGTAGACAGGGGACCTACATACATCAACATGTATCATCCCAAGAGTTCACTAACTCTTTCTCTGTTTCCAATAAACAGAGCTAGTGTCATTATATCTTTGTGACATGACTGGCAAGTTTCACAAGATGTAGATTCAAACTGATTTAAATATGCATCTATATGTAACTTCAGCTAGTCGGGTCACATTGATCTGACCTAGGCTACAATACCTTAAGAAGGATCCGTTCATTTCTGAACTCTCCCTCTTATGTGTGTTCCATATACTAAGAACTGTAATTTGATTTAGAACATCAATGCTTTTAGATAACGTGCCTGAACCGATC
Organism: Agapanthus africanus; assembly: GCA_030015575.1. Classification (NCBI taxonomy): domain Eukaryota; kingdom Viridiplantae; phylum Streptophyta; class Magnoliopsida; order Asparagales; family Amaryllidaceae; genus Agapanthus; species Agapanthus africanus. Next base: position 281,408,101 of record JASDDO010000001.1, read on the forward strand.
AACTTTTGATATAGGAAATGTTCAAAACATTATCCAACAATACAAAATTTTATCATTTCTTTACTTATAAAGAGACTGATATGATTTTGTATATCAGGTTCGGTATCTAACAACATTCGATCAGAATCAATGTATTGGTAATACAGGGTGACAGTGACCAACAAACTTGGCTGCAACACTTGCCCCGTTTTCTGCCTCATGAAACTTATCACCCGTTCTCAGTCCTCTACCTTTCTGTAGCCCTATGTAACAGATTACATATCTGGGATCCTGATCTGGTATCACATACCCAGGACGTAGAGGATACAGAGAAACAGTTCTTTGTAATGAACACACCCGAAGATGATGCATCAGCATGCACTCTCTTCGTTTGGGCTGCACGGGAATTCTGGTAATCCCCAATTTCCTGCTCTGTCTTATAACAATTATAAGTTGGAGCGGGACCAATGTTCCCCAGCTCAGTATAACAAGCGGGTTCGGTCAATATTCCGTATTATTATCTTGATTAAGGCGTGATATGGTCGCTACCTGGAGAGAGAGAGAAGAAAACACTCAGCGTGCGCTCTTACAAGAATAGATTGGTTATTTTTTTTTTATCTAATCAGGATGGCTCCCACTGCTTTTTATCAAATCTTCCTTCAAACCCTAAAAGGAAAGACTAGCCGAGATTAATTACACACCACAAGTTCGCTAATCTTTCAGCCAGGCCAGTGTCGGTACTTTGAGGGAGGTGCCCCGTGCTTTCGCACGGACCTAATTAATGTAAACCTCGTTTTCCCAGAGGCGTAGCCTCGTTGACACCTTTCTAGACACCTACTTGATCGGCTAATTGTAATGTATAAAACTCTCCCAGGAGTAACTCTTACTCGCAGCGGGTATCGGGATCCAACTATCTCATAGAAGGTATGCAATCTCATTGCAAATTTCAACACTTGAAATTCCCGATAATATTTTTCCCCTAGCAGCTATATGACCTTAACATAGTCAACAAATCATAAGTGCTAGTCAATTTCAACCCGTCATTTCCCGATTGAATTAAACCCACCCGCACGACCCTTAACATAGTCAACAAAGTCGCATGACTACCCTAATCCAATCACATCATATGCTTATGCAGATAAGCACTAATTAGCTACCGCACACTACGCCTTAACATAGTCAACAAACGTAGCACGAATACTAACTAGTACTTATCTGAAATGACGGAGGGCTACGACAGGTTTTTCTGAAAACCTATTGCGTAAAGAACTTGATATCGTTGTAGAATCAAATGATTTTTAAATGGAGTGCTTTTGAGGCTTTTCTAGTTTTGCTAAAGGAGTCACTCCCGGTGAAGGGATCGTCGGTCCTTTCCTCGTCAAATGAGGTGCGGGATATATCGTATATATCACTGTGCAAAGCAAAAACACTTAAAAGCAATCAAAAAGACAAACCGAGTGTGTAGCATCTGCCAGTTATTGCTAAAGGAGTCACTCCCGGTGAAGGGATCTCGGTCCTTTCCTCATCGAATAAGGTGCAGGATATATCACATATACCGCTGTGCAAAGCAAGAACTGTAGCTACCTGTTTTATTTTTGAAATTCGATTCTACAACATCTTAGGTTTCTTTTATTTTCATTAATCACATTAATGAAGTCCCATCAATTATGTACCTAAACATCACAGATAAATATGACGTACACTTATGCCATCCGCATTCGCCTCGATGTCCCCTCGTGCATCGTTAGGTTAGGTAACTAACGGAAGAGCGGGGCAGGGCTAGCGCGGGTGTAAAACATAAGTAACATCTATATAATATATCATATATACTATATACTGTATCTATCACAGAACATCACATGATTACATCACAGATATCGCACCAGAAGAAACATATGAAATATTGGATATACTAGGACGTCCGTGTTTTCAATACGAGCCAGTATAAAACACAGATTCCACGGTCGTGATGAATAGCCAAACCCACACCCCTAGACCCCTATGAGAGCGGCAAGCAACCCTGCCAATTCTAGAGTTAGGAGACCCGGACTCGACTCCTCGAGTTGGTCTCCCACTGGACTCCAGAACCCGGTTACTTGTGCTCCCCTCCTTGGGTCTATCCTAGTGCGGAAAAGTAAATAATATACAAACGGTGACATCTTCCGCAACCTGGAAGCGCCCCAAATAAAAGAATATTACATACAAGTTTTTACATGAATGAAAATGAAAAACACTCATCTCACATAAAAACCCCCGGCTATTCAAACACGACGATCCAATATAACATGTCCAGCAACACATAACATCACATGTCATCAACGTAAGTAAATATGCGCATCCCAATTGTCGTTGACATATAGCAACGAAACCAGCGATATCACATATTACACTTACGGTCACAGAAAAGAAAGTGTAAAACCACAACAGTTGGAATCCGCAACCACCTCAGACATCGCATGCCTGACCAAATGAATTTCTTTAGACATCGCATGCCTAACAATTATAAACCCCGCATTTCAGTCTCATTATCGAAAACACTTTTCAATCTCGAGTCGGGCAATTCAACAAGATTCCCGACATCCTGATCGAATGCTCGTCGCAAACTTCAGTAGACGGCCGCACCCCCGACGCCGTCGACGAAGTGCACCAAGGCGGAACACCGCTACCGCGAGCATCCGAACGGATGCTTTCGGCGACGGGGTTCTCCTACAATCACTTGGTCGGGGCTATGGGGTGTAGCTGTCTATTAAGTTTACCCGGCGAGTATCCGCGTACGCTATGTGATTGCGACGGACTTTTGATCACATCAAAATTCCATGGCAACCGATCAAGTGAGACTAAATTGCTAGATTTATAACATCCATTCAGTTATCTCATAACTATTGTGAATTCCAATTATTGTATCCCATTCCAGATAAATAGAAAATGATAAACTTTCCGATCGAACAGTCAAACACCCAAGTTTTCCCGAAACAGATCAACTCTTGAAATAAGTCTAAAAACATTCAGTTCGTGCCTCAGTACCAACGGTCCAGCCGTAGAAGGGTCAAGCCAACGCCTCACATGTGGCACGCCGTACTGCCCCAAACCCGAAGGTTCAAAGGGCAGTTCAAGACGGTCACATAATCGAGTTAAGGTTTGTTGTCTTCTAGAGGGACCATCGCGTTACTTGCACTACTTAGAACGTCGTTAAACTACGGAAAATCCAACACTTGGAAATTTCCCGACAGGGGAAAAGTTGGGTATTTATACCCGGTCGTACTTTTTAACATATTCTAAAATTATCCGGAAAGCCACACAGACAAAATTTGATAATCCGACCGAACATTCGAATCCCCAAAACAACTCAGAAAATAAAACTCTGGAAAAAATATTAAAAATTCCCAGGAAAACCAGAACTGAAAACTAAGAATTAAGGTGCAAATTTCGAAGCACAAAACGACAAAAGGGCCGCGGATCCGCCGCATGAGCCTCCTGTAAGGCCGCGGATCCGCGCCCCCTTTATGGAATCTCGCGCTCGAATTTTGCAGTAAACCTTATATCTTCCTGCTGATTTTTCTGAATATTTTTAATCTGGAAAAAATCACGATTTTGAAAATTTTCCAGAGAGCTATTTTTGAGTTGGGTTTCGGGTTCGTTCGGGTTTCAAATTCCGTCTAGACTTCGCCTAAGGCTCTAGCTAGGCTCTGATAACACTGTAGGGTTCCTAGGCACCCTAATGAGGTCTCACAAGGCATCAACCATGCCAATTTCAAAAAATCTAGGTGCCGAGAAACCCGACTACGGATCGTTGGCTAGAAATCTAGGCGAAAAAATAATCTAGTTAACAACTTAACTACAAAGAAACGGAAATACAACCTTTGTAGATCCGGTGCTCCACCTCCATAGCTCCGCAACGAAGTCCCTTTGCTGTCCAAATGAATTCCCGGGCTCTAGCATCGGCTTCGTCGGAGAAATGGCGAGCTAGGTCGTCGATGTCCATGCCGAAGATGATCTACGTCGAGGCATCGCTAAATCAAGCTCCACCTTCACCAAGTCATGAAAACTTGTGAAGGAAACACACTCTACTACTTGGCAAGAGGTAGAGGATGAAGAAATATGAAGTGGGTAGACTTTAGAATTGGATTTCTCACTCATTTCCATCAATCACCATTGATGGAGCTTGCTTTCTTCAAGTGAAGAAAGGAAGAAGAAGAAGATGATCTATTATGATAAGTTAATTAAAAAAAAAAGAAAAAAGGAAACTTATCATAATAATAACCATGATTAGGTGTAGAGAATAGACCATGGTTAATTGCAAGGGTTAGGGTTAAGCATGAGACAAAATGGTCACAAAGTCAAAGCTTCATGAAGCTTCAAAGAAAGAAACAAAACTTGCAACCATTTCATTTCTAATCTTTTCCAAATAAATAAATAAATAAATGATTAAGAAAAAGAAAACCCTAATCATCAATTTAACCATGGTTTAATCTTTATACTTAACCAAGTTAACATGTATCATCAAACATGATACAATCATTTGCACAAAAAGTATATCACATATACAACTTGTACAATCAAGTGAGAAAATCCTTTTAAAGTGAACCGATACTAGTTAATGCAAAGTAATATATCATATATATAATTATACATTAAATCATTAAATCAACGCTTGATTTAATGATCCGGTCATATAGCATATAACCGACTGGTATCATCAGTAACAACTTATCGAAACAACACTTGATCCGATAACCCGGCTATATCGCATATAACCGAGCAATGTCACATCACGAGAATCGAATACAGTATCACATACTGGTATTATTCTCGGTCCCGCACATATCTCATATGCGCTCCTATTTCGTTTTGCTTGAGCCAGGAAACCTCTGTGTAGGACTCTAAAGACTCGTCAATACGCCGGCAGCAGGTGATGATCCTATCAATCATCCACAAGCCGCAAGCGGTCTGCTAAAAGTAACGGCCACCCGGGTATTGACCGATCTGAAGATCGACGAGCAAGCCCGCTCACACTCCAGTGAATCCAACCAGTAACACTACCGTACAGTCCGGTCTGATCGTCTGATATGTCGCATATCTCGCCTAGGGGTGGTAAACGTCAGACCCCAATAGCTCGATAAGTCGTGTCGATATGAGGTCTATAACACTTCGAGAAACTACTGGTAACACTTACCAGTAAATCTCAGCAACCCTGGCCAGGGATTTCCTGTTATAGCCAATCGAACACAGCGCAACATCAACCCCCTATACCGGGAGAGACGAATCCCCTCCTATCGCTCATTGCCTCCATGTGACTCGGGACTGTACCCAAAAACCACCGTTTTGCACGCCCTCTTGGACGTGGTATGATGGAAATCAAAGCACAGTGGGAACCACATGAGACTCTATGACGATCTCGGGTCAACAGACTACTCTGTACCAGTGTCACCAGAGAACTGCCATCTGACGTAAGGTATATTACCATATGGGAGTTCTCGGCGAGTCCGTCCAGTGTACCCAGTCTCCACTGAGCACCCGTATATCATCTCTGATGTCAAACACCAATGGATATGGGATCATCCATCGCCCATCTGTATGGGTCGAGAAGGTATACGCTAGTCTACTCTGGTATATCGATGCCCCGTCTCGATACACCCATGACTAGGGACTTTGAAGGATGTACTTATGGACTACCATGTCTCCACTAGTATGATCCGCATCATAATCCAGGTAGTCAAGCACACATCCTAAGGGCTTTACCAACATGTAACAGAGAGACAATCAGTGTACACGTTAAGGTAAAGAGCAACCAGATAGCATACTATCATGTCGAACAAGAAAGTCCTCCCTATATATGTCAAAGCATCCACTATAATATACATCCTATGTATAGTAATGGCCTCTAGGGTATACATATAACTAACACTACTAATATGTATAAGTGATACGTTACAAGAAACATATGCACATATTAAAGTAGATACAAACCAAGTAGCATACTACCATTTTTAGCAAGACTGTATATACAACTGTGAATATCCCAAGATTCCATTAAGTAATATACACACAAGTATGATACAATAATGGCCCATAGGGCATATACACTAACATACAGGTGGGCAGATATTGATTCTACGTAACTGTTTGTGTGTACCAAGTCTAGTTTGTAAGCGATGTGGTTCACATCCACCTAAATCAAAGTTTCATTTGGTCAGGTACACTAGAGGACAGTATATATTGAATCAAGCTCAGGTTTTCAAACGTCCAGAACACACTTAAAAGAAAGTCTCCAGAATTAAATAAAACTTTCTTATGGCATTGTAGACATGGTCACATCAATGAAACACGGTTGTCGAAGTTACATAGAGAGGGATATTTGGATCTGTTCGAATATCAGTCTTATGCAACTTGTCAATCTTGTCTCATAGGAAAGATGACAAAGACTCCGTTCACTGGACACGGAGTAAGAGCGAGCGAGCTCTTGGGACTCATACACAGCGACGTGTGTAGTCCAATATCTACAGTTGCACGAAGTGGTTATTCCAATTTCATTACTTTTATGGATTATTTCTCTAGGTAAGGATATGTCTTCTTGATGAAGTATAAATCCAATACCTTTTGAGAAAATTCCGAGAATATAAGAATGAAGTGGAAAAACAAACAGGCAAAAGTATCAACACACTGAGATCTGATCAATGTGGTGAATACTTAAGTGCCGGTTCCTGGATTACATAAAAGTGAATAAAATTCTCTCTCAGCTTACTCCTCCATACACACCACAACACAACGATGTATAGGAAAGGCGGAACAGAACCCTATTGGATATTATTCGTTCCATGATGAGTAACGCTGAGTTGCCGCGATCCTTCTGAAGTTGTGCACTAGAATAAGCTGCATATCTTTTGAATAAGGTTTTTACCAAGACTGTGCCTACCACACCATATCAGATATGGAGTGGGAAGAAACCCTATCTTCTGTATCTAAAGATATACGGATGTCCAGCTTTTGTTGAAAAGCAGTATGTGGATATGTTCGAGGCACACTCAGTACTGTGTAAGTTTATGGGATACCCAAAACTCCAAGGGGTATCTTCCCTATTACGCAGAGGAACAAAAGGTTTTTGTTCCTCGTCATGCCGATTTTGTTTGGAAAATCAATTTTTTGTAAAAGGAAATAGTGGGAGCGCAATAGAACTGGAAGAAATTCCAGAACCATAAACTATTACTGAAAGTATGGTAGAACTAGAGGTTTCAAAAGAACCAGACATCTCTATACCAATCCGCTGGACTTGTAGGCAGTCTCATCCGCCCGAGAGATACTACGGTTTTCTTATAGACAGGGATCGAGAGGATTGCATCATTGACAATGATGAGCCAACTATCTTCCAGTAAGCCATTCAGAGCGGCAACTCGGTAAAATGGATGGATGTAATACGGACCAAAATGGAGTCCATCTACTCCAACAAAGTATGCACTTTGAACATTGCTCCAGAATGGGTGAAACCCGTAAGCTGCAAATGGATCTTCAGAAAGAAGATTGGTGTAGATGGATAGGTTGAAACCTATAAGGCTAGACTTGATGCAAAAGGTTTTCGTCAAAGACCTGGTTTGGACCATGATGAAACCATTTCTCCTGTGTCAATGCTCAAATCCATTCGGATCCTTCTTGCCATTGTTGCCTTCCAAGATTTTGTGATCCGGCAGATGGACGTAGAGACGGCTTTTCTAAATAGTAATTTAGAATAGCGCGTCTATATGGATCAGCCAGAGGGTTTCAATCAGTGTAGGTGCAGCGGGACAATGTGCAAATTGCTTAAGTCCATTTATAGACTAAAGCACACATCGCAGAGTTGGAACATCTGTTTTTATTGAGACAGTCAAAAAAATTGACTTTATCAAAAATCCAGATGAACATGCATTTATAGTAAGATTGTAGTAAGAACTGTGGAATTCCTTGTTGAGTACGTGGATGACATTCTCTTGATAGGAAATGACATTCCTATTCTACAATCAGTCAAAGGATTCTTGTCACAGAGGCTCTCCATGAAAGACCTAGGTGATACCAACTACATTCTGGGGATCCATATCTATCATGATAGATCAAAGAGGATGGTGGGACTTTCACAGTCAAGGTACACCAACACCATATTGAAAATATTTAGTATGGACAATTCTAAACGCGGTAGTCTACCGGCTTGTCATGGAATCACCCTCTCCAAAGAGATGTCTTCCAAGACTGATTTGGAAAGGGCTCGCACGTCGATTATACCCTACGCTTCTGGGGTAGGCTCTGTAATGTATGCGATGTTGTGTACCAGACCAGATGTTGCTTACGCACTTAGCGTGGTAAGCCGGTATCAGTCAAACCCAGGGGAGAAGCACTGGGAAGCAGTAAAGAACATTCTCAAGTACCTAAGAAGGAATAAGGAGATGTTCTTAGTGTATGGCGGAAAAGCACCTCCAGATCGAGGCCTTTGCTAACTCCAGCTTCCAGAGTGATAAGAATGACTCCAAGTCCATATTGGGTTATGGCTTTACCCTCATTGGAGGGGCGGTCTATTGGAAGAGCTCCAAGCAGGACACCGTTGCAAACTCGACGATGGAAACGGAGTAGTTCGCTGCATGAGAAGACGCAAAAGAGGCAGTCTGGATATGGAAGTTCTTAACTGAACTTCAGGCGGTTCCTTCCATTTGTTGGTCCAATACTTTAGTATTGTGACAACATATGGCGATATAGCTTTAGGGATGGAACCCAGGTCCCATCAGAGATCCAGACATATCTTGAGGCGGTACCACCTGATCTGGGAGATTGTTGATCCCAGGAGATTGAGGTGAGGAGAGTAGATACGGAGAACAACACTGCAGATCCACTCAAAGAGGCCATCCCTCAGACAGTGTTCGAGAGGCTATTCAAGACCATCGGTCTGCGATATGCCAGTATATGGCCTTAGTTCTAGTGGGAGATTATTGGTGATATATGTCATAGAGGCCATTATTGTATCATACTGGATTGTATATTACTTAAAGGGAGCTTGGGATATAAACGGATATAGTAACAGTCTTGCTCAAAATGGTAGTATACTACCTGGTTTGTTTCTACCTCAATATCTGCATGTGTTTTCTTAGCATATCGCTTATATATATTAGTAGAGCCCTTAGGATCTTTGCTTTATTACCAGCGTTGTGATGGCAGTCACACTAGTGGGGGCTGGGTAGTCTATAAGCACATCCTATACAGGTCCCTAATCATAGGATTATCGAGACAGGGCATCGATAATCCACAGTAGACTAGTGTATACGCTTCTCATTCCAGCAGGGAGATGGTCTGTCCAATAGCCGTCAGTACGTCATTCTGGAGATATTATGTAGGTGCTCATTAGTATAAGTCTATGGTAGCACCCCGGCCGTCAATCCGAGGCCAAAATGCGGACACAAAAACTTTTCATAAACTTGAAACTGGTGCTAACGCAGACTTTAATCCCGGATCGAACCATTAACATTAAACTAGCAATCTAAAGAGGGTTAGAAAAGCTATACCAATCGATCCGTGTCCTTCGGTCTTTAGCCACCGTCTTTAGCTCCTTGCGGCATCTCCGATCTCGCTCGATCTCTGGTCTCCTCGTCGGAAAGGGCACCACATCTATGAATCCTTTTACGGGCTCCCGCTTCTAATCGAAGCAACTCGGACACGAAGTTTGCTAGCCGACGTGTCCAAGGTGAAGTAGATAATGTATGTGATAACTTTGTCTCTTGACACTCTAGGATTCTCAACACATGAGATGGTTAGAGTAGAGGTAGAAGATGATGCCATGGTGCATGTTGTGAGCAAGAAGAAGAAGGAAAAGAGGAGAGGCTTTTCTTATCTTAATATGTTGGATTGATGATGAGAGCTAGAATAAAATAAATCCAAGAGCTAACCCTTGCCTCATGGCTGCCCTCCCTCTCTCCTCGTATCATTTCAACACATTAAAACAATCCAAAATGTGACATATGCACAAATAAAGAGACCATGAGTCACTAGATTGCATGTGTCACAATAAATGCACCTCATGATGAAATCCACTCACAATTTCCACCATTTGTAAACATTAACCTAAATGTTTACCACAATAAAAAGAGAATGGCATCTACTAAAGTAAACTCGTGACGGATCACAAGGATACCCCTCACCTGTATATACATACCTGCATCCGCATTCTGACTGAATGCGAATGCGATGAGACTAAAGTAATCCAACAAATCTAATACTAGGATCCGGCTTAAACCAAAGCCCACTAGTATGATTCGTCCGATCATGATCCGTGCACGACTGCACGTATATGATCGAACCCTGCCATAATACCATATGGCCTCTACAACGTTTTGCCAGAAACTTGAGAAACTGTCTGTGGGGGACTCTAAAGACTCGTCAATACACTGGCTGTGGATTTAACCACTAGCATGTCAGTGGTACTAGCTGTACGTAATGGGCTACCAGGTATTGACCAAAAGGGAGGTCGATGAGCGAACTCATCCTAACACCCTACTGGGTCTATCAGTGACAATATCCGTACAGTCTGGTCCGTTCGTCTATGAGCATCGCATGTAGGGCCTACGGGGTTGGTAAAAGTCAGACCCCCAAAAGCGGTACAAGTCGTGTCGGAGTGTAGCCCAGAACACCCTGAGATACTACTGGAATACCTACCAGTAAATCTCCTGCCTTGGCCAAGGACTCCGTGTAATGGCTCTCCTAGACACAGCGCGATCTCACCCCCAATATCGGGAAAGACGAAACCCCTGCCGATCCGCTCACTGCCTCCATGTGGCTCGGGACTGTACCAAACTAAAAGCTCTTTGCACGACTCCTTTGAGTCATGGTAGGGTAGTAATCAAAGCATATTGGGAACTCACACGAGACAAATGACGATCTCAGGTCGATGAACTAACCTGTACACATGTCACAAGGTAACTGCTATCTGACGTCAAGTATAATACCAACTAGCATGTTCCCGGCGAGTCCTGTCCGGTGTACTCATAACCCAATGAGCACCTGTATACATCATAGGTGATCCAACTGATATCAATGGCTTGTGAGACCGGCCACCGCCCCTCGTCAGGGTCTCGACTGTATACACTAGTCTACTAATGGAGTGTCGATGCCCAGTCTTGAAACTCCTACGACTAGGGACCACTTTAAGGATGTGCTTATAGACTACCCAACTCTCACGTATATGATCGCCATCATATTGCTGGTAGTCAACCTAGAATCCTAAGGGCTCTATCAACGTGTAATAGTGATCTGTAAGGTCACCTAAAGCATGTACACGATGATACAGATAAACGAGATAGCATACTATCATCTCGAGTAAGACTGTCCTACCGGCATAGGTCCTCCCTCAATCATTGCAATCACGTGCCTGCGATCCAATAATTGTCTTTGAGGGCACTATATCCAACAATCTCCCACTTGCACTCAAGGCTAATTATTGCGATGCCGCATACTCACAGCCCATGTGATACCGAACACCCAACTCCTCTACTAATCAGTTTCACAAAGCTCATTTGTAAAACTATTACTTTCGAGAAATAGCCTCAGTGAGTGCATCCGCTCTGATGTTTCTTTCTATGCCTCTCTTTATCTCAAGTTCGCGGAGAAAGCCATCTCCCGAAATGAGCAATACCTGTCTTAGAATATATCTGGATATCTGATGGGACCTAGTTCATAAATGAACTTCAAATCCAAACTTCTTAGACTGTATCGTCAACTGAATTTAATCAGTATCATGCGCCATGCCTCCCTCAGTATCCCCTTGGACCACCTGTCAAACTACTGCCCCTCATCAGAGGGAAAACTATAACTCTGACAGTCACTCTGTTATCCAAGTCACCTTGGAAGCCTGGAATGATAACTATCTCCCGAAGGAGGATGTCGTTATCATATCCCTAGAACATCCACTTATGTTCTAAAACTGCTTCCGATTATTTCTCCAGGATTGGATTAATATAAACTTATTGCATCTAGGGCAAAAACAACATCTGGTGTGGTACTTGATATCTCATGATTGACTCAATTGCCTAAGCAAGTGATATGTCAATCATGCACATCCCTCTCCTCTTTAGTCTGTAAGACACCTTTAGAGAGGGTGACTCTATCACCTGCAGGTACACTACCATGCTAAGAGTCGTCCATTCTAAAACATCATTAGAATACTGTTTAAGTATCCAGATTGGGACACTTCCCAAATCTAGATCTAAAACCATAGATCTAGTAACCAGAATGTCTAATATAATATCCAAGTCCTATGTGGAGAAACCACTGTGTGACAACCAAAGTATAACCGATCGTAGTATAGGAATTTTACTTCCTACATTATGTATGTCATCCAAATACCAGGACATCACACCCTACTATCTTCTTAACAGATCGATCCCCTATTCTGATGAAGTCAAACCTATGACTGTCACATCAGAAATAGGTGATCTATCTCCGCTATATCTGTTTTAGTCTATAAATAGAAACAAACTACTTATCCACTATTCTTCCGTTGCTCCCACTGACTACAACAACCCTCTGGCAGAATCATATACACGTGCACTTCTAAAGCTAGTTTAGAACGACTCTATACTCATCCTCCTGCCGGGTCTCAAAGCCTGGAACAGCAGTAATGGCAAGTCCGGGTAAACAAGAACCTCCCTGTCACCGTCCTTGAGGCTACCGGAGTACCTCTCGGGTGCCTGAGGTTACCCACCATATATGCGGAGTGGCTAATGGAATGTCAAACCTGATTGAATCTTTAGGTTCTTATCAAATTTCTAGTAATCGTTTGTGGTTCTGGAATCACTTCCAGTTCTACCATACTCCCACTACTGTTTTTTTGAAAAATCCATTTTACTAAAACTGTGGCGAGTCAAGAACAATATCACTATTGATCTTCCAGATGGTAGAAAGTCAACCCTCTTCATAGCCCGGATTAACCCACAAACAGCCATTACAGAAACGCGCCTTGAGTTATCCAGAGTCTGGTTTTAAGCATAAGCCTGACAACTCTCTATACCTTAACATTGTTAAGATATGAACTATTCTATATCCAATATAGAAACAGAAGCACTGATTTAATTGGAACCAGATTCAATCATGCAGCTGTCTCCAGTGCATGTCAACTAAATGGAAGGAGGCCGATCAGCGTTACTCAACTTAGGAATGCATCCAGATATAAGTAACCTGAAAGAGAAACAAGTTTCTCAAAACCATTACTATCAACTGAATACCGAATACAAGTATCTACATCTTCGATCACCTTGAAGAATCCTGATACTTGCAACACCTGGTTCTCTACTTTATTCTTATACCTATAACATCTCAAAACTTAGACCTTGTATTTCTACGAAACACTTGTCTAAAACTAGAGAAGTCACCAGTAAACAGAATATAGCACGAGGACCAACCCCTCTGTCCTAATGGACACTGGACAACATACAATACTTTGTATAAGTCCGCTGAGTTGAATAACTCAAACCCTGTGCGTCGTAGGTTGAAAACTGTACTATGGTTATAAAGAATTACATCGCTGTTGAATGCTCCTTACCTAAACATCAACTGATATAAGTAAATGTCATGGACATAATTTCAAAAAGTTATATCTCACTTTATAAAAATAAACGTATAGATATATCGGTTTGAAATTGGTGTATAACAACGGATATTCAAAACCAAATATTTGCCGTCCGGCAAAAACCCAGGCGATTTCCTTAAATATCACCAATTACAACGAATTCCGATATAATGAGGATGATCACCTAATTCCCAATAACTTACTCCCACTCATCATCTGTAAAACCATACAGATGTGAGAATCAAACCTGCTAAATACATACCTTAGAGTAAGTGCTAATTGGGAAATCAGTTTTCTTTTAACAATACACAGTGAAACTGAAACATGTAAATGTTTCGAAGGGGTATCCGGGTATTCCTAGTAATGCCTCTTCCATTATCAGATTCACAACTGTAACCATATATTTCTTTGCCATCTCTCCAAATCCCTTTATATGTTTTTAGTCATTACCTTTTGTACACCACCTTTAGGCCAAATGGTTTCTTCCTTCCCTACCGTTCAACACCAGCCTATGGTTTGGAAGAAGACTATCCAATAAGCATAATAAGTGTACTCTCCTAATCCTAGGAGTACTCGCAACCCAAGAGAAGGTAATGATAAAAGACAACTGAATAAACCTTATTCCTATTTCTCCTGAACCAGAATCCATCCCCGAACTGGAACAAGTTCTTTCGAGTTCGTATATAACCATACGTTGGATTCTCCAATAAACTGTGGATTTTCATAGTGATACGGAGTGTTCTGGAGAAATGCAAAGGTGAAATAGGAGTGGCGATGAAATACTTGGTTTGGTCGTGAATGATAGCAGTCGCAATTTACTTTGCCCTCTTTCTTATCCCTTTATTGTCTTTACTTATTACCTTCTGTACACCTTACTTAGGCTAATCGGTTTTCTTCATTCCCCACCTTTCGGCACCTGCCTATGGTTTGGATGAAGACTATCCAATTAGCGTAATAGGTGTATGTTCATAACATAATATTGCATTTTGTATTCCCCATTCTTATGCATTTTACAATAAAAACAGGTGCTTTTGACCCATGTCTGCTACATGTTACAGGTTACAGGTTCTTAGAGCAACAACAGTGAAAAACACAAAAGACGACACAAAAGAAGGACTTTTGACCAACAATTAGGAAGATCTTAGTAAAGCCCAGCAAAAGAACGGTTCACCATCAAAAAGGCAACAAAAGATCCAAATTTGCAAGAAGACGGTTAGAAGATCCATTGCAAAGTGTTCGCTGAAGATCTGGTATCACTGAAGAAGCCTAATTGAAAATAGGAATGAAGAACCTGGAAGCCCAAAGAATTATACAGAAGCCCAGAAAAAATAATTAATTGATCTCTCTATTGGGCCGCGGATCCGCGGCCCAAAGCCCACCAAGGCCGCGGATCCGCGGCTACTTGAAGCCCGTGCGCAAATCAAATTTTACCAAATTTTCATGGCGGCTATGGAAAGATTTTCTAGGGGTATATTTGTAACTTTAGACATGCGGTGCAATTGTAAACCCTAGGGTTTCTATGTCCTATAAATAGAACCCTAAAGCCTTGTAATTTCTCATGCCTCTTTTCAATCAATAAAATTCAGAAATTCTGGGAATAAATTTCAGATCTGTTCTTCTTGTTTGGAGGGAGCCGTCAACCTAGTAAGTCTTTTATTTCTTTTAATTATAATGTCTTCTCATCCCCTAATGAGCGAGTAGTCTCCTCGCTTGTTAGGGTTAGCCTTAGGGAAAGGATTGAGAGATGAAATCTCTCGCCCCTTTCAATACCACCTTCACCTAATGAATTAGAACTTCACGCATACGAGCACAACCGCTCCCTGCGGCATCCTACCCTTCGAGGTAACGATGAACCGTAGTATAAAGGGCCGGTTCCGCGCGTTTTCCGTGAAGGTTAGGATAATTATCAATAAAGGTAGGGTACAAATCTAGAGGAAGAAACATCTTCCCAAAAGATTTGTATCCACTTTATTGATAATTAACTTAACACCTAAGAGATCTAAAAAAGGAAGGTATTGAAAGCGGTGAGGAAAAACATTAATTTCCAAAACTTCCCCTAATCCTAACCCTAGCAAGATTCTTAATTAGATTAATTAGATCCAGTCTTTAGATTTTTATAAACCTACCAAAACTACAAATAGAATCAACTCGTTAAAACACTTTAAAGAAATTTACCCGTCTCTGTGGATCGACCCGTACTCACCGGCTAGCTGCGAAGCGACGCCGTTTCTGATTGCGGTAATTATATTTTTGATCGTAAAATCTCTATTAATCAAATGGCGCCGTTGCCGGGGACGGCGTAATCTTTCTTTTTTGTGAATTTTCGGGTTGATATAAATTTTAAAAATTATAAAAATCTGAAAATATAAAAAATATATATAAAAAAAAAAAAAATTTATCAAATTTGATCTGTTTGAAGGGTGTATCTTTTGAATCTTGCAGGAACAGCAAAGATTTGAGGATCTGAAATTTTACAGAGGGCAAAATAAAACAAATCATATCATAACAACGAAGGATTCTCGGATCTGAAAATTTGCAGAGAACAAAACAGAAGTTGGTGCATAAAAACAGAGGAGAAATTGGACAGAGGAGCAGTACAAAAATTTCCAAAGCCCGATCCCTCTTTTCGGCCGCTCTTCCGCCGCAATACTGGGCTTACCGCCGCGGATCCGCGCTCCTCCTGACACGTCAGCGCATCATTTTTGCACTGTTTGCTCTCTTTTCTTCCCCTCTGCAATCTACAATATATCTCTCTGTAAAAAGTTTTCTGCAGGAATTCTTTGCGTAAAGAGTCTTTCTCCCCCTTCTAAATAACAGATCTCTGCAGGTTTCTTTGCGCCGCGCTAAAAAAATTCTGATTGCAAGTGAAATTTTATTTGTTTTGCATAATTTAACCGGACTCTAAGGGGCTATTTGACCAAATTCAGATTGGGTGGGGATTTCATCACCCTTCCCAGGACCCCAGAAAACACCTAAGCATTTTGCATCAACCACCTTTAATTAAAAAAGATTAGACTCAGACCTAAGGACAGCGAGCTCAATGGGAAAAGGACTAGGGTAGGCATCGGCCGTTTATCCTAACCGACATTGCGGTGTCTAGGCTAGTGGTTTTTAATTAGGCCCACTGTAGTGGTGGTTCCTTCCCACTTACCTGGCCGTATTTGTCCGTGAAGAGGCGGTTTGAGGTCTATTTCTAGCCCTAGTTAGGAGCTGTCTAGCAGACCTAGGCGACCCTAGATCTAGGCCTGATTGTGCATGTGTGGTTGAGTCAGTTGTGTCACAAGTCCGTTTTCAAAAACCTCCTTGCAAAACTCACAAAAATAAAAAAATAAAAATAAAAATCTTTTCAAAACTTGCAACTTGCCGCTAAAGAAACTTGAAACTCACTTCCACCACTTCTTCTCACTGACGTTATCTTACCCCCACATTCTGTTTTTTTCTGACTGCACTACCCTTTAGTGTATGTCATTTTGGACTAGGGATACTAACGCCCGATTAGTCCGTGTTTCGTTGGTACCGACCAACGAACCCTTCGACGAACCCTTCGTCGATCTTCCGTCCACTTCCTTACCTCCACCTTTAAATTCTTCTTTCGAAGGTATGTCGGGATTCAACCCCAACGATACCTTGCCGACGGGAATGATTCCACCTCCGCTAGGTGCGAATAACCCGAATCTCCCGCCTGTCGAAGCGCCCGCAAGAGTCGCGCTCCAGGATCTTTTCTACCCCGTCCGCACCGCCCTTCCCACTTGTCTTTCCCTCCCACCGGCTAATGGGGACAACTTTGAGATAAAACCACACTTCATCAATATGCTGCCTAAGTTTCATGGTTTGGAATCCGAAGATGCATATATTTTCATTAATAAATTCCAAAACGTTTGCGCCATGATGAAGACAACCCAATTAAGTGATGACGCATAAGGCTAAGGGTCATTCCTTTCACCTTATGTGACCTAGCCGAGAAGTGACTATACAGCACCGCATCACACTCCATTAGAAATTGGGACGAGTTTGTGAGAGCCTTTCTGAAAAAGTTCTATCCTCACCACAAAACTGCTAAAATCAGAAACGAAATCATACAATTTTCACAGCTTCCTTCCGAACCATTCTGGAAATGCTTCGAGAGATTTAAAGACCTACTTGTTCAATGCCCTCATCATGGGATAGAAAATTGGCAACTTTGCCAAACATTATACGAGGGATTGAATGCAGCAACAAAGCAGTTGCTAGAAACAATATGTCAAGGTCATTTTCTCTCTAAGTCTAGCGACGAAGCTTGGCAGTTTCTTGAGGACCTAAGTGAGCAAACAATTCAATGGGAGAGTACCAAGACCACATCATCTTCTTCTAGTGGTCAATCTAGGGCAGGCATACATCAAATAGATATGTCGATAGCTATGAAGGCCGAGATGGCCTCACTTATGAAAAAGCTAGAAGCCATTGAGACAAAAATCTCATCGACTTCTCCTGCCCCTACTCTACCCACAAGAACTGTTTGTGCTTGTTGTTCGAACCCGTCGCACCTAACCGAAGAGTGTCCTTATAATGCACCCATTCAAGGACAGGATCAAGTCAATGCTGCATTTCAGCAACGACAAAGAAATGATCCTTACTCTTCGACATACAATCAGGGGTGGAGGAGTCACCCGAATTTTGCTTGGAACCAAAATCAACAAGTCCAAGGGAACAATAATTTTCAAAGACCTCCTCCACAACAACAACAAGCACCCTTACAAACTCAAAACCAGCAACCTTTCCAACAACAACCTTATACAAATCAAACGAACAATTTGGTTCAACCTAATGATGATAAGGTTAGCTCGCTCGAGAAAAGTCTTGAAGCATTTCTCAAGCAAACAACAGAATCCGCAGCAAGATTTGAAAGTTATGTGCAATCTTTAATGAATAACAATGCCTCACACGATCAAAGTATCAAATCTATTGAGGCACAAATTGCACAATTAACTGCTGCGTTGAGCGAGAGAGAAAAGGGAAAGCTTCCATCTCAACCATTGCCCAATCCCGGTCACCCACAAAATGCATATCACAATCACAATGTAAATGCGGTGACCACGTTGAGATCCGGAAGAGAGTTGCAAAATAATGTGGAAACTAGTGATGACATCCCCGCCGGTGGTTCTTCTTCCCCTTCTTCATTTTCTTCACTTCCTTCTTCACCTTTTTCTTTAGAGCCTATTCTCCACCCTTCACACTGCTCTACTTCTTCTGACTCGAACGGACCCATTTCTAACAACACGAACACATCCACACTGGGATCCGTTCCTATTCCACATTCTACTCCACAGACTTGTGACTCAACAAATTTTCAAAATGCACCATTTCCAAACAGGTTGAGTCCTAATAAACCAAATGCACAAGTGGAGAAGATTGTGGAGATCTTTAAGCAGGTTAGCATAAATATACCTCTCTTTGATGCTATCCAACAAGTCCCTTCATACGCGAAAATCTTAAAGGGCTTGTGCACCTCGAAGAGAAAGGCATCTCAAGTACCCAAGAAAGTGCTAGTGGCTAGTGCAGTGAGCAATGTTATTAACCACCATCAAACCTTACCCCAAAAACGAAAGGACCCCGGCTGTCCTACTATTTCAATCACAATTGGGGATAAGAAAATTAATCGTGCACTTTTAGATCTTGGGTCTAGTGTTAACCTGATTCCTTACTCCGTGTACGAACAATTAGGGGTTGGAGAGTTGAAACCCACTCGTTGCACTCTCCAAATGGCTGATCGATCAATCACCTATCCAAGGGGTCAACTAGAGGATGTGTTGATCAAAGTCGGGGAATTCATATTCCCCGTTGACTTTATCGTTATGGATACACAACCTGTTGTTAACCCAAGAAACCAAATTCCGGTGATTCTTGGTCGACCATTTTTGGCCACTTCCAATGCCATAATAAATTGTCGCAATGGCTCCATGACTCTATCCTTCGGAAAGAGGTCTAGTGAGTTCAATATTTATAAGATGGGAAATCTGCCCCCCGTGCCTAAAACTAGTACACGAGAAGTTTGCTCTATTCACGAAATCACGCAGGAGGACTGCGAGCTTGAAAGATTTCTATTTGATGAAAACATTTTTGACGCCACTAGTGCGTCCCTCCTTGAGCCTACTACCGTTGACACAACCGATGCTGATTACCAATGTTTCACTTTTTCGGATGACGACGACTCACAGCCCGAATATGAGTCGTTTGAATTTTTGGATGAGTCAGTCGAACTATCCGAATCGGTTGTTTGCAGTGATTTCGAACCTGTGTTAGAGTCCTTTGAGTTCGAGGTAGATTCCGCAATGGTTCTTTGGCCTCAGAAATTCGAACTCATGCCCTTGCCGTCTCACCGTAGATATGCTTACATAGGTGAGATTGAGACTTTTCCCATTATCATATCAGCCTCTCTAGCCTTCGAGCAAGAGAACGCTATTTTAAAAGTCTTACAAGATAGGCGGCAAGTTTTCAGTTGGACTATGGCGGACATCGAGGAGATCAGTTCCCTCATAAGTAAATATCATACACAATTGATGGATGATGCCATGTCAATAGAGGACCCACAGGGACATCTTGGGGGTATTGTGGTGAGCCAACTTCCTCCCTTAGAAGTTGAAATACCCCCATTTCTTTTAATAAGGTACGAGAATGCCAACACTCCACTGATTGCTGATCACTTACATTCTCGTATCGATGCATCACCATCACCTGTATATTCACCTCCACACCTCCCATTCCATTACTTCTATCTTCCCCAATTCTTTGCGGACCACCACAACTTATTTTTTCACCCATCAATATTCTTTACTGATAAATTTTTCAAATGGTTGGTGTTGACTTTTGGCCGATGCAAAGTTGGGCAGTATTGTCTAACATAGTTTAATTGAAGTTTGGGGGAGGGTCTTTTTGTATATATTTTTGTTTTCTTTTTCTCTAAAAAAAATAAAATAAAAATTTCAAAACATAAAAAATAAAAATAAAAATAATAAACAGGGGAGTGCCGGTATTTTGACCCTCTTGGTTTAGTATGACAGTGAGGATACTGTCAAGTTCAAGTTTGGGGGTATGCTCGGTACGTCTTCTTCCTTCGCATTCATTTGTACATATTTTTGCATTTGCATACTTATTTGAAAACCTATAAAAATTTGAAAAATTTCAAAAAATTATAAATAAATGTATTCAATTTTGGCTAAGTGACTAGCGTTTGACAAATAGGTTAACTGGCTAGGAACAACTAGATCTTAGACTTAGTAAATTAAAAACCCTAAAAATAACCTTCCTTAAAGTTTAACGGTAGAAAGTATATGCCTTGTAGTTTATTTAGAAATAGGCAAATTTTGGGTTCACTTTTTGGGCTAAGTCGAAACAAGGGAAGAGTATTGATGTTCTTATTAGAGTATAAGTTTGAAAAATAGTTCCTAACTTAAGTCTAGATTCTGAAAACGTATACCCTACAATTTGCACAATCACGCACCTTGAAACTTGGAATAGTAGAGGAGACCTTGAAATGCTCTTGTCTAAAGTCCTTAGTACAATGAAAAAAAAAAGTGAATAAAGAAAAGAAAAAAAATGAACACTGGTTTTTGTGATTACTTAAGGCTGCAAAAATAGAAAAATATTTAGCGAGGGTGCTTCATCACCTAGTGCCTTAGACCAACTGGTTTGGGAGTCACTGCTAAAGCCTTGGGTGTTGCAAAGACTAGGAAGTACGCTTTAAAGTGCAAACGCATTTTGTAATCGGTCGTTGGTACCTCAAGAAGTATTAACGGTCGCATGAAGGATGTGTAAGCAAATTTCATTCACCAACTAATTAGTACTTTGGACAATGGACGAGAGTACGATTGCTTGATTTGAATTTCCAAGTGTAGGGGTGATCTATACACACACGTAGGGGTATGTGATTGGAATCTAGATAAGAGAAAGGAATGAAGAATAGAACTTGTATCTTTAATAGAGTTGATAGAAATTCCTAAGTGGAGATAAAACCCTAGAAGGAAAACTTAAGAAATGCCGAAAGCTAAGTAGATCTGCAGGATATATATAATCTTAAGTTAAATAATGAGGAAGTGTGAAGAATATGGGTGGATAATTTGCGAGTCAAAAGATAATAGAATTCCTTGTTAGAAAACCTAATTAGAGAACAAAAGTCAATGGGCCAAATTGATAGGATTTTGTGGGTGTAATCCGCTGAAAACCCTCAGGAGACAACACTCCTCCTACTAGGGACACCTAGAGGTTTAACGGCTTGTTGCACGTGCTCAGTGCAATCGCGTTTCCCTGCGAAAGTGCGGTTAGGTTTTTTGTAGAGAATAAAACAATAAGTTTTGCTCGAGGACGAGCAAAAGATAAGTTTGGGGGTATTTGTTCATAACATAATATTGCATTTTGTATTCCTCATTCTTATGCATTTTACAATAAAAACAGGTGCTTTTGACCCATGTCTGCTACATGTTACAGGTTACAGGTTCTTAGAGCAACAGCAGTGAAAAACACAAAAGACGACACAAAAGAAGGACTTTTGACCAACAATTAGGAAGATCTTAGTAAAGCCCAGCAAAAGAACGGTTCACCATCAAAAAGGCAACAAAAGATCCAAATTTGCAAGAAGACGGTTAGAAGATCATTGCAAAGTGTTCGCTGAAGATCTGGTATCACTGAAGAAGCCTAATTGAAAATAGGAATGAAGAACCTGGAAGCCCAAAGAATTATACAGAAGCCCAGAAAAAATAATTAATTGATCTCTCTATTGGGCCGCGGATCCGCGGCCCAAAGCCCACCAAGGCCGCGGATCCGCGGCTACTTGAAGCCCATGCGCAAATCAAATTTTACCAAATTTTCGTGGCGGCTATGGAAAGATTTTCTAGGGGTATATTTGTAACTTTAGACATGCGGTGCAATTGTAAACCCTAGGGTTTCTATGTCCTATAAATAGAACCCTAAAGCCTTGTAATTTCTCATGCCTCTTTTCAATCAATAAAATTCAGAAATTCTGGGAATAAATTTCAGATCTGTTCTTCTTGTTTGGAGGGAGCCGTCAACCTAGTAAGTCTTTTATTTCTTTTAATTATAATGTCTTCTCATCCCCTAATGAGCGAGTAGTCTCCTCGCTTGTTAGGGTTAGCCTTAGGGAAAGGATTGAGAGATGAAATCTCTCGCCCCTTTCAATACCACCTTCACCTAATGAATTAGAACTTCACGCATACGAGCACAACCGCTCCCTGCGGCATCCTACCCTTCGAGGTAACGATGAACCGTAGTATAAAGGGCCGGTTCCGCGCGTTTTCCGTGAAGGTTAGGATAATTATCAATAAAGGTAGGGTACAAATCTAGAGGAAGAAACATCTTCCCAAAAGATTTGTATCCACTTTATTGATAATTAACTTAACACCTAAGAGATCTAAAAAAGGAAGGTATTGAAAGCGGTGAGGAAAAACATTAATTTCCAAAACTTCCCCTAATCCTAACCCTAGCAAGATTCTTAATTAGATTAATTAGATCCAGTCTTTAGATTTTTATAAACCTACCAAAACTACAAATAGAATCAACTCGTTAAAACACTTTAAAGAAATTTACCCGTCTCTGTGGATCGACCCGTACTCACCGGCTAGCTGCGAAGCGACGCCGTTTCTGATTGCGGTAATTATATTTTTGATCGTAAAATCTCTATTAATCAGTGTACCATCCTAATCTAAGGAGCACTCGTAGCCTGAGAGAAGGTAAAAGGAAAAGACAACTGAATAGTCCTATTCATTTTCTCCAGAACCGGAAATCATCCTCGAATCTGGAATAAGTTCCTTCGAGTTCGTATATAACCATACGATGGTTTTATCCAATGGAAGTGGATGTTCGTAGTAATGCAGGGTGTTCTGGAGAAAAGGGTAAAAGTAGGAGTGGCAATGGGATATGCAACTCTGACAATTCAAAAGCCAGTGTTTTAAGAAGGTTCGGTTAATCTTGGTCACTGAGTCATAATCTAGGGTCGGGCCATGGTCGTTGATAAAGAGAGAGAGAAAAGAAACACTCTACGTGCACTCTAACCTAGATCAGAATGGTTATCACTTTATCTAATCAGGAAACCTCTTACTGTATCCTCAAATTCTCCTCCAAACCTGAAAGAAGAATTAATCGGGATCACCCGAGGAGTAAACCAACTCATCAGTGAGAATCGGGATCCAACTATCATCACATGATAACGTGATGGAATCCACTCACGTTATCACACTCCATAAGGTATGTGCATGCCTTGCAAGTTTCAGTTTCTTTAGAAACTCCCGATGTGATTTTTACCCCATGCTCTTATGACCTTGACGAAGGTCAACAAATCATAAGTCACATGTCAAGTTCTACCCGTCATTGTCCAGGTTAATTTGAACCCACCCGTACAAGCCCTTGACAAAGGTCAACAAGGCTGTGCGACTGTCCCAAACCAACGCATTATCTATGCAGCAGAAAGGTAACAAGCAGCTACCATTCACTATGCCTTGACGAAGGTTAACAAACATAGCATGAATACTAAGTGCTAGCCGTCTAAAACGACGGAGGGCTACGAATGGTTTTGGCGAAAAACCTTTAACATAATGAACTTGATATTGTTGAAGGAACATGATAGTTTTTTATAAAAATATAGTGGCGAAAAGCTTTGCTAAAGAGGTCACTCCCGGTGAAGGGATCTCGGCTCCTTCCCCATAGAAAGAGGTGCAGGATATTCCAACTGAATACAGCGATGCAAAGCAAAAAGTAATCGACTATAGTGAAGTTATTACCCTGACGCAAACTTTTGTCCAAGGGGTCACTCCCGGTGAAGGGATCTCGGCCCTTGCCTCGACGACCGAGGTGATGGATATTCATAACCGAATACCACTGTGCAAAACAAAAGAGAATGTCCTTGTAATAACAGCTTTTTGAAAATTGTTCCAACAACATCAAACAGGTTTGTTTAGCTTGCATTGATCCGAATCAATGCAGTCCCATCAATTGATCACACCAATAAAGAACGAAAATACGATGTACGTATATACCATCCGTATTCGCCATTGGGTCCCGTCATCACCCGTTAGGTTACTTAACTAACGACAGAGCGGGGACTGGACTAGCATGGGTGTAAAACATATACAACATCTACTAGTATATTATCAATATATAATAATCGCTCATGGCGTGATAAATGCAACATCACAGAAATGTAATAAGCATCACAGAACAATACAGATAATCTGGGATCCCCGGGTTTCCTTTGAGCCGCAACTGAAACCCGACGTTCCCCTGGTCGTGTGGATAGACTGTGCAATGAAATCCTAGACCCCTACGGGTGCGGCAAGTTACCCGCCAAAACCTGAAGCAAGGCAGCCCCCTTCAACAATGTGAATGGACTACCCAGCACTTCACGGAATCCGGTAATTTGAGCACCCCTCCTTGGGTCAACCTATACCCCCTACGAGTGCGGCGAATAGCCCACCAATTCTAGAGTAAAGCCCCCTCCATCTTAAAGGCATGAGATGCGGGCTCGTTGCCCTCTAGAACCCGGCTATCCGTAAACCCCACCGCGGGGTAATCCTAGTACAGAAAATAAAATATGTACAACGGATACATCGACCTCAACCCGGTCGTGCCCCAAAAGAATAATATACAAACAGGCAGTGATGGCAGTTCACATGTTGGACGCTCTTCCCGCAATATCAAATGTACAAATATAACCAAACTGTACTACCATTGCATCCAGGCTCTCTACCATGACAAATCCGCAACATCACAGCACAACACAGAACATCAACGTGAATGTCACGTACGCAAATCCGTCTAAAGGGGCTATAGCGATTAGACAAGATTTACCGATCAAATGACATTCACGGTCACAGATATATGCACTATAAACTTTAAACAATATTATAAAATATCGAATCCGAAATAACCCCCCAAATAGCCCAGAAAAACTGATAAAACCATATCCAAATTGGGCCGAACGAACAATACCACTGCACCAACTTCCTAAAGACCAGACAGCAGCCCAAATACGAAGCCCAAATGCACTAAATGGGCCGGCCTAGCCGGAATTTTTGGCTTGGTGGCCGGTTTTCTCCCGATGGGTGAGGCTCGTTTTTGGGCACTGGTCATATGGTCTCATGGGTGGTCTTCTGCGCTTGTTTAAAAAAATTTCTGAACACTTTTAAAATTAACAAAGACATTGACAGCAGTGGCAGTGTTTGGGTTTAGTTTTGTTTTCGATAGATTAACATTGTTTAAAACAAGCTAGCTAAGGTTAATGGCATGCCTCTGATACCATGTAAGTCTACGGTAGCGCCCCGGCCGTCAATCCGAGGCCAAAATACGGAAACAAAAACTTTTCAGAAACTTCAAACTGGCGCTAATGCAGACTTTAATCCCGGATCGAACCATTAACATTAAACTAGAAATCTAAAGAGGGTTAGAAAAGCTATACCGATCGATCAGTGTCCTTCGGTCTTTAGCCACCGTCTTTAGCTCCTGGCGGCATCTCCGATCTCGCTCGATCTCCGGTCACCTCGTCGAAAAGGGCACCACATCTTTGAATCCTTTTATGGGCTCCCGCTTCTAATCGAAGCAACTCGGACACGAAATTTGCTAGCCGACGTGTCCAAGGTGAAGTAGAGAATGTATGTGATAACTTTGTCTCTTGACACTCTAGGATTTTCAACACATGAGATGGTTAGAGTGGAGGTAGAAAATGATGCCATGGTGGATGTTGTGAGCAAGAAGAAGAAGGAAAAGAGAATAGGATTTTCTTTTCTTAATGTGTTGGAATGATGATGAGAGCTAGAATAAAATGAATCCAAGAGCTAACCCTTGCCTCATGGCTGCCCTCCCTCTCTCCTCTTATCATTTCAACACATTAAAACAATCCAAAATGTGACATATGCACAAATAAAGAGACCATGAGTCACTAGATTGCATGTGTCACAATAAATGCCCTACATGATGAAATTCACTCACAATTTCCACCATTTGTAAACATTAACCTAAATGTTTACTATAATAAAAATAGAATGGCATCTACTAAAGTATACTCGTGACGGATCACAAGGATACCCCTCACCTGTATATACATACCTGCATCCGCATTCCGACTGAATGCGAATACGATGAGACTAAAGTAATCCAACAAATCTAATACTAGGATCCGGCTTAAACCAAAGCCCACAAGTATGATCCGTCCGATCATGATCCGTGCACGACTGCACGTAAATGATCGAACCCTGCCATAATACCATACGACCTCCACAACGTTTCGCCCGAAACATGAGAAACCGTCTGTGGGCGACTCTAAAGACTAGTCAATATACTGGCTATGGATTTAACCACTAGCACGTCAGTGGTACTAGCTGTATGTAATGGGCTACCAGGTATTGACCAAAAGGGAGGCCGATGAGCGAACTCATCCTAACACCCTACTGAGCCTGTCAGTGCTAATATCCGTACAGTCCGGTCCGTTCGTCTATGAGCATCGCATGTTGGGCCTAGAGGGTTGGTAAAAGTCAGACCCCCAAAAGCGGTACAAGTCGTGTCGGAATGTATCCCAGAACACCCTGAGATACTACTGGAATACCTACTAGTAAATCTCCTGCCTTGGCTAAGCACTTCGTGTAATAGCTCTCCTAGACACAGCGCGATCTCACCCCAAATACTAGGAGAGACGAAACCCCTGCCGATCCGCTCACTCCTCCATATGGCTCGGGACTGTACCCAACTAAAACCTGTTTGCATGACGCCTTTGAGCCATGGTAGGGTAGTAATCAAAGCACAGCGGGAACTCACACGAGAAAAATGATGATCTCATGTCGATGAACTAACATGTACACATGTCACCAGGGAACTGCTATCTGACGTCAGGTATAATACCAACTAGCATGTTCCCGGTGTGTCCTGTCCGGTGTACTCATAACCCAATAAGCACCTGTATACATCTTAGGTGATCCAACTGACACCAAAGGCTTATGAGACCGGCCACCGCCCCTCATCGGGGTCTCGACTGTATACACTAGTCTACTAATGGTGTGTCGATGCTCAGTCTCGAAACTCCCACGACTAGGGACCAATTTAAGGATGTGCTTATAGACTACCCAACTCTCACGTATATGATCGCCATCATACTGCTGGTAGTCAAGAAAGAATCCTAAGGGCTCTATCAACGTGTAATAGTGATCTGTAAGGTCACCTAAAGCATGCACACGATGATACAGATAAACCAGATAGCAAACTATCATCTCGAGTAAGACTGTCTTACCAGCATAGGTCCTCCCTCAATCATTGCAATCACGTTCCTGCGATCCAATAATTGACTTTGAGGGCACTATATCCAACAATTAGGTTATGAGTACACTGGACAGGACTCGTCGGGAACTGTTGGTGAGTATTATACATGTCGTCGGGTAGCAGATCCCAGGTGACATGAATGCAGCTTAGTCCGTCGACTTGATACTGCTATTTCGCCTCGAGTGTGTTCCCACTGTACTTTGATTACTTCCCTACCATGGCCTAAAGGAGTCATGCAAACAGGTAGTTGTTGGGTGAATCCCGAAGCACTTGGAGGTAGTGGCGGTTAGATAGGATTCGTCTCTCCCGGTATTGGGGGTTGATATCTCGCTGTGTTCGGAAGGCCATTACACAAAGTCTTTGACCAAGGCAACCGAGATTTACTGGTAGGCATTCCAGTAGTTTCTCAGGGTGTATTGGGCTACTCTCTGACACGACTTATTGCGCTATTAGGGGTCTGACAATTATCGCCCCCTAGGCCTGATATGCGATACTCTTAGACGGACAGACCAGACTGTACAGAGATTGTCACATACAAGCTCAGTTGGAGTTTGGATGAGTTAGCTCATAGGCCTTCTTATCGACAGTTACCTGGGTAGCCGTTACGTGCAGCTAGTACCTCTTACGGCTTGTGGTTAAACCCACTGCCAGCGTAGTGTCGAGTCTTTAGAGTCCTACATAGAGAGTTTCCCTACACTGGGCAAAAGGTGTAAAGGCCGTTTGGTTTTACGGCAGGGCTTCGATGACTTACGTGTACTTGTGCATGTATGATGATCGGGCGGATAATACTAGTGGGCTTTGGTTTAAGCCGGATTCTAGTATTATATTGATGGATTGTTTTGTCTCTTTGTATTTGTATTCTTCGGAATGCGGATGCGGGTATGTATATACGGATGAGGGGCAATCTCATAATTAGTTTGGGAAAGCTTCTAGAAGGGGACACGTATTAGGGTTTTAATTCTATTATGGATTAAAACAAATGGGTGGAGAAATGAGGTGGATTTTGGACATTGAATTTAGCACGGCTACTAGTTGACTCATGCTCATGACTCACTCTTGACAAAATAGATATTTTGTGATGCTTGTGAGATATTTTTTGTGAGATATTTATCTCCAAAATATCATATTTTCTTCAAGCTTTATTTTTGGGCAGCCATGCTATTTTCAAAGCTCACAACTCCTTTCTCATTTTCTTCAAGCCTCTACTCTTCATCACAAACCCTAGATCTCTCATGAGTTGAGAAACCTCGAGTTCTAAGAGACAAATCCCTCCATCTTCTCACTCTATAGAACCTAGGAATTCTAGTTTACCGAACTAGAAGCCGTAGTTATCTCAGATTCGAGATAGGAGCTCGGACTATAGACTCTCGGGTGGATCGTCTTTGACTCGAGGAGGCCGTTGAGATAGCCGCGATCCATTCCGATCCTTAGAGCCTACAATGATGATGAGGACAACGAGAAAACCCGAAGGACACGATACTACGAGGTATAACATTCATCCGAGTAGTTAAACCTCAAGTAGTTTGCTAGCTATGGTTTATGATCAATCCTTGGTTCTAGTCGGTGTTGCGAAGCTCGTAAAAAATCATTTTTTGCAATTTCTGCCTCCCCGCGAACACGTGGGGTGCGCGACATCGACTTACTGTTCGGACGGATAATACTAGCGGGCTTAGGATTTAGACACATTCTAGTATTATATTACTGGATTGTTTTTATCTCTTTGTATTCGTATTTTTTGCAGTACGAATACGAGTATGTATATACGGTGAGGACATTCTTGTAATTTTACAAGAGATGCTTCTAGAAGAGGACACCTCATTATTGATTTTATCTATTTCTGGAAAATAGTTTAATGGGGTGGAAATGGAGATATTTGAGGCATGGTAAAAGCATGGCTAAGACTCATTGTTTATTCATTTGACTTTACTATTCAAGCATCGTTGTATTTTTCTATGGAGAAATATTGTATACTTGATTATTGAGAAAGACTTAGCCATTCTTCACTTGCTCCTACCCTTGCTCATTTGGGTTTTTTCTTTCTCTCTCCATTTTTGCTCTCCTCCTTCTTCCTCAAACCCTAACCCTCACATGTGTTGTGAATCCTAGGGTTCCTTAAGATAAAATACTCCAATTGACACACTACATCTTTTAAGCTACCTAGATTAGCAAACTAGGTATTTTAGTTACCTCATTCTTGAGGTTGGAGCTGAACCATAGACTCTCGGGTGGATCGTCTCCGACGCAAGGAGGCCGATGACCGAGCTTGGTCCAAATCCTCTAGGAGCTTAAGAAGAGGAGAAGAAGATCCAAAGGACTTGTATTCTTAAGGTATAAAATGTTGGCTATAGTGCCTTCAAGTCAATTAGTGGATCGCAGGCATGTGATTGTAATGATTGAGAGATGACCTATTCCGGTAGAACAGTCTTACTCGAGATGATAGTATGCTATCTAGTTTGTCTTTAGCATCGTGTACATGCTTCAGGTGACATTACAGATCACTATTACATGTTGATAGAGCCCATAGGATTTTTTCTTGACTACCAGCAGTGTGATGGAGATCATATACGTGAGAATTGGGTGGTCTATAAGCACATCCTTAAAGTGTCCCTAGTCGTAGGAGTTTCGAGACTGGGCATCGATACTCCAAGAGTATACTAGTATATACGGATCGAGACCCCGACGAGGGGCGGTGGCCGGTCTCACAAGCCATTGGTGTTAGTTGGTACAGCTAAGATGTATACAGGTGCTCATTAGGTTCTGAGTACACCGGACGGACTCGCCGGGAACATGCTATTTGGTATTATACCTATTGTTAGATAGAAGTTCCTTGGTGACATGTGTACAGCTTAGTCTATCAACCTGAGATTGTCATTTGTCTCGTGTGAGTTCCCATTGTGCTTTAATTACTACCCTACCACGGCTCAAAGGAGTCATGCAAACAGGTTTTAGTTGGGTACAGTCCCGAGCCACATGGAGGCAATGAGCGGATCGTCAGGGGATTCGTCTCTCCTGGTATATTGGGGGTTGATGTCGCGGTGTACACGGGGGGCCATCACCAGAAATCCTCGACGAGAATTACTAATTCGGATCAGTAGTTTCTCTGTTGGTGATAGGCTTCATACCGACACTAAATGTCACGTTATTAGGGGTCTGACTATATCCACCCCTAGAATCGATATGCAATACTCATAGAAGAACGGATCGGACTGTACGGGTATTGTCACTGTCAGGCTCAGTAGGGTTTCAGGATGAGTTTGCTCGTTGGTCTCCCTTTCGCTTAATACCTGGGCAGCCGTTACGTACAGCTAGTGCCACTGACATGCTTGTAGTTAAACCCACTGCCAGAGTATTGACGAGTCTTTAGAGTCCCACACAGAGGGGTTCCCTAGTTCGGGCGAAACGTTGTAGAGGCCGTATGGTTTTATGGCAGGGTTCGATCATATTCGTGCACTTGTGCACGGATCATGATCGGACGGATAATACTAGTGGGCTTTGGTTTAAGCCGGATCCTAGTATTATATTGTTAGATTATTTTCGTCTCGTAGTATTCGTATTCAGTCGGAATACGGATGTGGGTATGTATATACAGCTG
This sequence comes from Agapanthus africanus, assembly GCA_030015575.1. Lineage (NCBI taxonomy): Eukaryota > Viridiplantae > Streptophyta > Magnoliopsida > Asparagales > Amaryllidaceae > Agapanthus > Agapanthus africanus. Next base: position 281,439,531 of record JASDDO010000001.1, read on the forward strand.
AGGGGTATTCTTGTGATCCGTTACAAGATTACTTTTGAAGATGCCATTTCTTTTCTTTGTTTTGTATTAAACATTTAGGGTTTTCTTTAAATGTTTAATTGCGTGGAAATGGTGAGTGCGATTCTTGGCATTTGGCATTGATGGTGGCATGTGCAATTTGGTGACTCATGGTGTGTTTCCTTGTTCCATGCTTGATTCATTATTGGATGGTTGTGACATATTTGTGAGGTCATGTGAGATATTTGTGAGGGCATGAGAGATATTTGTGCTGGGAATTTTCTCGGCTTGCTCATCAAAAATACCTCACAACTCATGAAAAAAACAACATACGCTATTTTCTTTGGTTGCTTTTTCACAAGACAAAACTTGAGCTCACAACTTCCTCCAATGGCTTCTTCTTCACCTCCATCCATACCCTCTCATGAGTTGAGAATCCATGGATGTTTTGAGACAAAGTATTCACATACTATCTCTACTTCATCTTGGGTATCTAGGCTAGCAAACTGGATGCCCGAGTTGCTTCGGTTTTAAAGCGGGAGCCCGTATTACTAATCCTCGACGTGGATCGTCTTCGATGAGGGAGACCAGAGAACGAACGTGATCGAGGATGACGCGATGAGCTTAGGACAAAGGTTGAGGACCGAAGGACACGGATCAATCGGTATAACCTCTTTAAACTCTTTACAGTGAACTAGTATAGGGTTAATGGTACGATCCGTCGATTAGGGTTCCGTTAGCACCGGTTTTTTAAAGTTTTTGTTCCGCGTTTGGCCACGGATTGATGGTCGGGCGCTGCCGTAGCCCTACATGGTATCAGATCCAACCCAGTAACCGCATTCTAGTAGGTTTAGACAATGTTAAACTATCGAAACCGAAACAACTCCAAATAAATACCCGATATATTCTAGTTTCTGTCAAAAATTTTCTAGTCTTCTAAAAATATTTTAGCAACTGCAGAAGACTACTTGTATGACCACTAGACTACACCCTAAATATGACCACTTCTACCTGAATTGACCTGAGCACAATGGTCTAAATTCCCAGCTGGCCGACCCTTCTTTGCTGTTTGGGTTTCGTATTTTGTGTGTGGTCTGGTCTCTGGAATATTGGTTCAGTGGTATTGCTAGTTTAGCCCAGTTTTGATATGGTTTTATCTAGTTGTTTGGGGCTATTCGGGGTTATTTCGCACTCGATATTTCTAACATTGTTTAAAGTTTACAGTACATACATTTCTATCTGCGACCGTGAATGTCATTAGAGCGGTACAACTTGTCAAATTGCTATAGTTCTTTTAGATGGGTTTGCGAACGTGACATTCACGTTGATGTTCTGTGTTGTGCTGTGTTGTTGTGGATTCATCGTGGTGGATAGCTTGGATGCATTATTAGTACAGTTTAGTTTTATTTGTACATTTGATATCGCGGGGCGAGCATCCGACATGTGGACTGTCGTCACTTCCTGTTTGTATATTATTTGTTTGGGGTACGACCGGGTTGAGATCGATGTCACCGTTGTACATATTTTCTTTTCTGTACTAGGATTACCCCACGATGGAGTGCACGGATAGCCGGGTTCTGGAGAGCAATGGGTCCTCATCTCATGGCGATGAGAAGGAGGGAGCACACTCTAGAATTGGTGGGCTATTCACCGCACTAGTAAGGGGTACAGGTTGACCCAAGGAGGGGTGCTCAAGTTACCGGATTCCGTGAAGTGATGGGTGTCCCATTCAATTTGATGAAGGGGGCTGCCTCGCTTCTGGTTTTGGCGGGTAACTTGCCGCGCTCATAGGGGCCTAGGTTTTCATTGCACAGGCTATCCACACGACCAGGTGTCATGACCTAAAGTTGGATGTGACCGGCACATAGATTGTATAATATCTAAAGATATTCACACAATCCAAGTAAGCCGAAAAACAAGATCAAAATCCTTTTTGCGGAATTCTTTATATGGAAATTTAGTTTTAAGTAAAAATCACAGTTTATGAAGTTAAATTATTGAACAAGTATAAAATGTTAAGTGTGGTTGCATCCCTAGTTGGAAGCAACAATATTAACAGTGGAATTCAATACAAAATCATAATATAAAATCAAAGAAGAATCTCAGACATAAATAAAAGAAACATTATTTACTACAATCGAACGATCTTATCTGTCGAAATAATATACATATCGTTCTAAGTCATTATACGGGGTCTGATAGAGAAACTCTAAATTCAATATACAATACCAAAAGAGGAGGTTACTATATAGGTAACCCACCTAGCAAATGAGCGATAAACCCATAGGTGGATCTGTCTACTGCTATACGTCCACTCGACTCCTGCAAAGAACTGTGGCACAACGGGGTGAGTTGCCAACTCAGTGAATATAACTAACATATATCGGCTGATAATGTAAGTATGCCGATCTGGAACTAGTACCAACAATGATGAATATGATGCATACTAACAGGTAGAAGCATAAATTTGTACTACTCAATATATAAATCCAAAACTGAAATCTCATCAATTATTTTAAAAATAAGATTCAATTTCTTCCCGTGTCCATCATCGACACAAATCTTCGGTGTTTCATCAGGCATCGTTCCCCGAACGATCCTGTCAATCAATAACACTGGTTGGTATCACCAAGATATCCGCCATGTTTACCACTGACTCCGGTATCGAGTGTCCTCGTTAGGCTCACCGCCTAAAGTGCGGCCCTTGCCCCTCGGCCTCGACCGGGTCCACCATGATCCGGCTGTATAGCTACCCCACCCAGCTCGGATATACGTAAGAAATTCCGCAACCGTATATCTACCCCACCCGGTTCGGAACAAAACCAAATAAAAAAAACGACATTTCATGGTGGACACGTCACATTTATCATAAAAATCCTTGAATTCTTTCGCTAGTGTTTAAAAAAACTCAAAGCCATAAATCCATAGTACTCCAATGCATCTTATATCAGAACTACACATACTTGGAGATGGAATATGATAATGTTTATGAAAAAAACTACCATTTCTTGATGTTCAAGGTATGATGGAAACCCTATTTAGCATAATAAATATTACGTGTATATGTGACATGTTAATATCGACGAGGTGTAGTGTAACATGTAGATATGTGCAGGTGCGGCATAACTCGTCGATAACTGTGCAGTGTTCTAAAAATTATTAATATAGCGATGTATATATTTATATGAATGCATATGATCAATTTAGCATATAAAACCCATTTTTTTTATTTAAACTTAACTACGGGCGTATCACGCCATCCATATAAAATCCCCCGGTAGATATTTAGTCTACTCACCGGAATACGTCGAATCGACTCAGATCACCAATCCATTTCCTTTCCTTTCCTGGCGGCCTCCGAAGTTTCCGTATTCGAATCTATTATCAAAATTAACTTGTATAAGAAACGGCTAACTCCTATACGGCGAAAATATGAAAATACTAGTTTTTACGTATTAGCTATACTAAGTATGATTATCGCAACCTATCAAACACTTATACTAACTGGATTTAGTTACACGCTGTTTCGTAACAGAAAACATCGTATTACGAAAAGTCCGTGTCGTGTTTTAAACGTTTTAACCCAATTTCCGATATTAACTCCCAGATTTCATATACTGTTAAATTAGCTTAAATAAACAATACCAAATTTCATAACACCTACACAGAGACCTACCACAAAAACTCAAAACACCCATCCGCTTCAAAAATCCGGCGACGCGGAATTGCCCTATTGGTCCCCGGCACTAATCTGAGCCCCCCTGCTCGTGTTCCTATGGTTTGCTCTATGTTCAAAATATATCATTTTAGCACTGTTTTGTTAAGTTGATTTTATTCTTACTAACAGCAGATTACTACAGAGCTAAGTTTTCCTAAAATACCAACTTTTTCCGATATCCGATTTCTAAAATTTTATAAATTACAGAACTAAAACCTACTGAATTAAGAATTATACCTACTGAAGATGGTTGAGAGACTTCCTCCAAGATACCCAAGTCCTTCACTCCTAACTTGAGGGTGAACTCTTTAGCTCCTAGTTCTTCTTCTCTTTTCTCTTCTCTTTAATTTTCTTTTGTGAGTTCAAGTGTTTTCTTTCTTTCTTTGATTTATTTCTGATTTTTATTTGACTAAGTGATCTGAACATAAGATATAAGATGAAGAGAATGATGGAGGTGTAGGAGGAGGTGTCAATAATCAAGGGTGTGCTTGTTTCATGCAAGGAAGTGGTGTAACAAGAAAAAATGGTAGGATTTTCATGCAAGGATGAGGTGGATGTATAAGATAAATCCTAATTTGTGGTATTTTGAGGAATTTCTTAACCAAAACATATCCTAACCCTTTTACACATACACCCTCAACAATTTCAAGTTTACACATTTTTCCTAAATTTTACAAAAACACCCTTCACTACCTATGTTATTATATAAACACCATTTTATTAAAATGAAGCTAAAATTAGCACTAAAACCCCTATAACTTATTTATGTTGCACACTAAAATTTTAATTTAAATTGTTTTACAAACATCTTATGAAATTATCTTATTTTTTTTTAATAACTTTCTGATTTATCGTTTTATTACAAAATTAATTAATTTTATTTATTTCTAATTTTCAAAATGTTACAATATTCCCCACTTAAGAAAATTCGGTCCCCGAATTTAAAACTTAACTAGACGTACCCTAAAAAGATTTAGAAATTTCTTCCGCATCGCATCCTCGGTCTCCTAAGTACTCTCCTCGAGTTTCGTTCCTCGACAGAGAATCCTTACAGATGGAAGTACCCTCGATCGTAGTTTCTTTGCCTGCCTGTCAAGAATAGCGACTGGCTGCATTGTGCAGGATAAATCCGGCTCAAGCGGTAAGGTCTGATGCTGGATCGCGTGAGAAGGATCATAAAGATACTTGCGAAGCATCGAAACGTGAAACACCGGATGTACAACGGGAAAACTTGATGGAAGTGCTGAATGATAAACTACAGCAACCACTCTCTTCAGAATTTCGTAAGGTCGGACATATCTGGGGCCGAGCTTCCCCTTCTTCCCGAAACGTATCACACCTTTCATCGGAGATATACGAAGTAATACAAGATCTCCCACATCAACTCAAGGCTACGACTTCGTTGATCTTCATAAGACCTTTGTCTGTACTGGGCCGCTCTCATTGTGTCTCGTACCAGCTGAATCTTTTCCGTAGTCTTCTGTACTACCTGTGGTCCCAAAATGCTACTCTCTTTCAGTTCCGTCCAGCAAACGGGTGATCGACATTTCCTCCTATACAAGCTTCAAAGGTGCCATCTTGATCGTCTCCTAAAAACTTGTTGTCGTACAAAATTCTATCAAGGTAGGTGACGATCTCAATTACCACCAAAATCAAGCCTGCAAGCTCGCAGTATATCCTCTAAAGTTCGAATGGTCCGCTCAGACTGACCATCTGGCTGTGGTTGGAAAGTTGTACCATAACTCACTCATGTACCAAGAGTTCGGTGAAGTTCCTGCCAAGGACTACTAGTAAATTGTTTACCTCTATCTGACATTATGCTCGTCGGAACTCCATGCAATCGGACAACCTCGTCGATATAATTCTGAGCATACTGTGCAAACCCATACGTCGTCTTCATCAGAACAAAATGAGCTGCCTTTGTCAATCTATCTACAAATACCCAAATGGAATCATACCCTCTGCTAGTCCTGGGTAGAACCACCACGAAATCTATGGAAATTTGTTCCCATTTCCACTCTGGAATGGGTAAGGGCTGCAATTCTCAAACTGGCCTCTGGTGTTCTTCCTTGACTTGCTAACAGGTTAAGCATCTCGAAACGCACTCCGCAACATCCCTTTTCATTCCTTCCCACCAGTAAACATCCGTCAGATCATGCTACATCTTGGTGGAACCAGGATGAATACTGTATGCTGATCCATGGGCCTCCTTTAAAATTTCACATTTCAGTACACCCGAATCTGGCACACTCAGACGAGCCCCAAAACGTAATACTCCTTAGTTATCTATCACGAACTCCGACTCTCTGCCCTGCCTAAGCTGATCGATAATCTCCAACCTACGAACATCTGCGGCCGTGTCTTTCGAATACGATCTAATCACTGAGGAAGGTGCGAACCTGTGCTAACTGTCCTCCTGTCGATATGAACTCGAACTGCATACGGCTATCACATAAAATTTGTCAGTCTGTAGAAGACTGTCTATGCATAGTGCACAATTGAGATAAGCTACCTCCAGGCCTCCGACTCAAAGCATGTGCTATAACGTTTGCTTTGCCTGGATGATACAGAATCTCACAATCGTAATCCTTCACGAGTCCCATCCATCTATGCTGCCTTGGTTCAGATCCCACTGCTCAAAATTATACTTCAAGCTCTTACAATCTGTGAAACATTGGCACGACTGTTAACACAAGTATTATTCCCAAATCTTCAGTGCGAAAGCTATAGCAGCCATCTTCAAATCTTGAGTGGGACAGTTCTGCTCATGCCTCTTCAACTGGAGAGAAGCATAAGCTACAACCCTGCCATGTTGCATCAACACACAGCCTAAACCCACTCTAAAGGCATCATAATACACAATAAAGCCACCTGACCCAGAAGGTAATGATAAGACTGATGCAGTCGTCAAGCGAGTCTTCAACTACTGGAAACTTTGCTCACACGTCTCCGTCCAAAGAAATGGATCCTCCTTCCTAGTCAGCCCACATCGGTTACAAAAAGCAGTCTTAGGAATGTCATCCTTCCGAACTTTCCATTGGTGGTACCCTGACCACAAATCCTTCTTTGAGAAGCAGCCAGCCCCCCTTGCAACTGATCGAGCAAGTCATTGATACGTGGTAGTGGATACCTATTTCGCACAGTGACGCGATTCATCTGTCGGTAGTAAATACACAGCCTTGTACTACCGTCCTTCTTCATTACCAGTAAGACAGGAGCTCCCCATGGCGATACACTGGAATGCACAAGTCCTTTAACTAACAACTCTTGTAACTGACTTTTGAGTTCCTTCAACTCCGTCTGTGCCAAACGATAGGGTGGCATAGAAATATGCCCCGCACCCGGAATCAAGTCAATGCAGAATTCAATGTCACGATCAGGCGGTAATCCTGGCAATTCAGCAGAAACACATCCGGAAATTCTCGTGCGATCGTAACCTGGTCTAATGGAATCTCAGCGACCCTTAAGTCCCGAACAAAAGCAAAGAACCCATGACAACCCTTCTTCAAGAGTCATCCCGCACAAAATCATGTTGGCAGGAGTTATATTACAGCCTCCCTGCCCAACAAAGATCGATTCATCGGGAGAACAAAATCTACCCGCCCTTCCCCAATAATCTACATAGGCATGACAAGTAGCCAACCAAACATACTAAGAAGTATATCAAAAACTACTACATCGAGGAGACTCAAATCCACTACTAAATCCCTATCATCAATATATACTGAACGTGACATAAATACATGTCCGGCTATACAAGAATTTCCTATAGAAGTAATCATAACTCGCGGTAACTAACCCTAACACTACGACTCTCTCCCCAGAGAAAGTGCAAAACTTAAAGATACGAATAAATGCGTAGAATCGAGATCAAATAAAATATGCGCATCTAAGGAATATACCACAAAAGTACCTGTCACTACTGCAGTGGATGCCTGGCATTCCGTGGAGTCAGTGTAAAAACTGTAGGGTTCCTAGGCACCCTAATGAGGTCTCACAAGGCATCAACCATGCCAATTTCAAATTTAAACGGTGCCGAGAAACCCTAGAACGGATCGTTGGCTAGATTTCTAGGCGAAAAGCAAACTAGTTAACACTTAACTATAAGAATACGGAAATACAACCTTTGTAGATCCGGTACTCCACCTCCACGGCTCCGCAATGAAGTCTCCTCGCTGTCCTCATGCAATCCCGGGCTCTAGCGTCGGCTTCATCGGAGAACAAGCGGGCTAGGTCATCGACGACGTGCCGAAGATGATCTACGTCGAAGCATCGCTAGATCAAGCTCCAACTTCACCAAGTCAAGAAAACTTGTGAAGGAAACACACTCTACTACTTGGCAAGAGGTAGAGGATGAAAAAATAGGAAGTGGGTAGACTTTAGAATTGGATTTCTCACTTGTTTTCATCAATCACCATTGATGAAGCAAGCTTCTTCAAGTGAAGAAGATGAATATTATGATATGTTCTTTTTCAAAAAGGAAATAATAATAATACTTATCATAATGTAACCATGGTAATGTGTAGAGAGTTAATCATGGTTGAATGGAATGGTTAGGGTTAAGCATGAGACAAAATGGTCACTTGGTCAAAGTCTTCATGAAGCTTCATGAACAAAACAAAACAAGCCACCATTTGCTCATTTGCTTTTCTTTTTCCAAAAGAATAAATAAATGAATAAAATGAATAAGGAAAAAGTAAACCCTAACCATTTCATTAACCAAGGTTTAATTCTTTACACTTAACCAAAAGGCATGTATCATCAAACATGATACAAGCAAGTGCACAAAATCATATCGCATATGCAATGCGCACAAACCAAGTGAGAAAATCCGTTTAAAGTGAACCAATACTAGTTAGTGCAAAGTAATATATCAAATATATAATTATGCATTAAATCATTAAATCAACACTTGATTTAACGATCCGGTCATATCGCATATAACCGACTAGTATCCTATGTATCAGCTTATCGAATCAACCTTTGATTCGATAACTAGGGTATATCGCATATAACCTAATCGATACATTCATCGCGAGAATGGAATACGGTATCACATACACGCATTATTCTCGGTCCCGCACATATCTCATATGCGCTCCTATTTCGTTTCGCTTGAGCCAGGAAACCTCTGTGTAGGACTCTAAAGACTCGTGAATACGCCGGTAGCAGGTGATGATCATATCAAACACCCACAAGCCGCAAGCGGTCTGCTAAACGTAACGGCCACCCGGGTATTGAGCGATCAGAAGATCGACGAGCAAGCCCGCTCACACTTCTGTGAATCCAACCAGTAACACTTACCGTACAGTCCGGTCTGATCGTCTGATATGTCGCATATCTCGCCTAGGGGTGGTAAACGTCAGACCCCAATAGCTCGATAAGTCGTGTCGATATGAGGTCTATAACAATTCGAGAAACTACTGGTAACACTTACCAGTAAATCTCAGCAACCCTGGCCAGGGATTTCCTGTTATAGCCAATCGAACACAGCGCAACATCAACCCCCTATACCGGGAAAGACGAATCCCCTCCTATCGCTCATTGCCTCCATGTGACTCGGGACTGTACCCAAAAACCACCGTTTTGCACGCGCCTCTTAGACGTGGTAAGATGGAAATCAAAGCACAGTGGGAACCACACAAGACTCTATGACGATCTCGGGTCAACAGACTACTCTGTACCAGTGTCACCAGAGAACTGCCATCTGACGTGAGGTATAATACCATCTGGGAGTTCTCGGCGAGTCCGTCCAGTGTACCCAGTCTCCACTGAGCACCCGTATATCATCTCTGATGTCAAACACCAATGGATATGGGATCATCCATCGCCCATCTGTATGGGTCGAGAAGGTATACGCTAGTCTACTCTGGTATATCGATGCCCCGTCTCGATACACCCACGACTAGGGACCTTGAAGGATGTACTTATGGACCACCATGTCCCCACTAGTATGATCCGCATCATAGTCCAGGTAGTCAAGTACACATCCTAAGGGCTTTACCAACATGTAACAGAGAGACAATCAGTGTACACGTTAAGGTAAAGAGTAACCAGATAGCATACTATCATGTCGAGCGAGAAAGTCCTCCCTATATATGTCCCAGCATCCACTACAATATACATCCTATGTATAGTAATGGCCTCTAGGGCATACAAATAACTAACAATCTCCCACTTGCACTAGGGCCATCTGATAGCAGTGGTTGTGGTATCTCATACTCAACCATCCCATAAAATTCTCTCTCTGGGAACAGGCCTTTGTGAGTGGATCCGCTGTGTTTGTCCTCTGAGTTTACTCTCCAAAACTCGATCACCCTGGAGATCAACCATCTCCATGATCAGGTGACACTGCCTTAGAATATGTCTGGATCACTGATGGGACGGGCGTTCCTTGGCATAAGCCACAACTCCATTGTCACACAATGGGAGGAACATAGTTCATCTCATGAACCAATATACACCCAAACAGCCTCTTTGGTAGCATCTTAAGTAGTGATCTATCCTGCCTTTATTGTCTGGTATGTCACGGTATCTAGCTTGGAACTCTTCCAACATACCGTCCCTTTGCTTAGGGTAAAGACAATGCCTGTGACTGACATTCAGTCGTCTTTATCACCCTGGAACACTTCCAGTGATTCTCCCCAGGGTCGATTGATATCTTCTCACTACAACTAGTGAGAATCCTAACATCCATTTAGATCTATGTAACGCTTTGAAAATCGTTTCGGTGAAATTTCAAAAAAATCGGAAAAATAATGGGGTTTTCTGTAAAAAGCCAAAATGCAAATATCTTATTATAAAAATTAAATATACATATTCTAGCTATGTAATTGCTATTATTTGGTGTTTATTGAGCCGCTGGTGAAATTTCAAATTTTCTGAAAAAAATATTATTTTATTATTATTTAAGCCGTCACTAATACATTTAATTAGGGAAAATTACAAATTGGAATGAGTTGAAACAAATTTTTTGCATCATAAAACATTAAATAAAATTTTATCAAAAAAATCGTCTCCTCACTCCCATTTCTGGCCGAATCCTTCTCCCCACAGCAGCAGCCCTTCCCCCCCGCAAAATCCACACTATTTTGCTTCAAAAATCCACAAAAAAGCTTCAAAATCCATACAATTTCAAAGCTTTTTCCAAATCGAACCCTTACCCATTATTTCTTGCCCAAGCAAACATGGATCTAGGAGCATGGAGGCCATTTTGGGAGGCTATATTTCAAGCTTGGTCTCTTGATTTTGTGAGGTATAAATCCCAAGCCAAATTTAAATTGTTGGATAGTTTCTTTCATCAAGGTCTATTAAGTTTAAATGCGATTCTAATTGGGATTTAGTTTGTAATGGAAAGAGTTTGAGATCAAGTTAGGTTGTGATCATGTGTTCATGGTTGTGTGATGTTCTTTTTAGCATCTTAAGCTATGCAACTTAAATTTGTTACTTATTGCCAATTGTAACATGTAAAATGTCCAAATTAAGCTTTTGTGTAAACTAGGGTTTTATAAAATGCATTATATGTGAGGTTAAAAATGTGTTTAGGTTTTTCATGACTTCATTAACTTTATTAAGTGTGGTTTAATGCTTTAGATCATGCAAATCTAAGCTAGATTGTAGTTTGTGCATTTTTGCTTTGAAATTGTTAAAAAGGGTAAACTAGAATATTAGGGTTTTTGGAATTTAATGAGATTAAATTCCGGAAATTGTTTATATGACTTATTTAAGATATTTAATAAATATATTGGCCGCTACTTTCATTTAAATATCATGTTTTGTACAAAAACGGCGAAATGTGCTTGCTAGATTTTCGGAAAAATGACCTTTTAAGTGAAATTTGGGTTTTTGTGAGTTTTAACCTAGTTTATATTAAAATTAGTGTTCGTGAATGTGCAAATGAGTGTGATTGAATTTTTCTCGATGGTTTGACGTTTGTACATGTTAGTTATATGTATGCCCTAGAGGCCATTACTGTACATAGGATGTATATTGTAGTGGATGCTGGGACATATATAGGGAGGACTTTCTTGCTCGACATGATAGTATGCTATCTGGTTACTCTTTACCTTAACGTGTATACTGATTGTCTCTCTATTACATGTTGGTAAAGCCCTTAGGATCTGTACTTGACTACCTGGACTATGATGCGGATCATACTAGTGGGGACATGGTAGTCCATAAGTACATCCTTCAAAGTCCCTAGTCGAGGGTGTATCGAGACGGGGCATCGATATACCAGAGTAGACTAGCGTGTACCTTCTCGACCCATACAGATGGGCGATGGATGATCCCATATCCATCGGTGTTTGACATCAGAGGAGATATACGGGTGCTCAGTAGAGACTGGGTACACTGGACGGACTCGCCGAGAACTCCCAGATGATATTATACCTCACGTCAGATGGCAGTTCTCTGGTGACACTGGTACAGAGTAGTCTGTTAACCCGAGATCGTCATAGAGTCTTGTGTGGTTCCCACTGTGCTTTGATTTCCATCTTACCACGTCCAAGAGGGCGTGCAAAACGGTGGTTTTTGGGTACAGTCCCGAGTCACATGGAGGCAATGAGCGATAGGAGGGGATTCGTCTCTCCCGGTATATGGGGGTTGATGTTGCGCTGTGTCCGATTGGCTATAACAGGAAATCCCTGGCCAGGGTTGCTGAGATTTACTGGTAAGTGTTACCAGTAGTTTCTCGAACAGTTATAGACCTCATATCGACACGACTTATTGAGCTATTGGGGTCTGACGTTTACCACCCCTAGGCGAGATATGCGACATATCAGACGATCAGAACGGACTGTACGGTAGTGTTACTGGTCGGATTCACTGGAGTGTGAGCGGGCTTGCTCGTCGATCTTCAGATCGCTCAATACCCGGGTGGCCGTTACGTTTAGCAGACCGCTTGCGGCTTGTGGGTGTTTGATATGATCATCATCTGCTGCCGGCGTATTGACGAGTCTTTAGAGTCCTACACAGAGGTTTCCTGGCTCAAGCGAAACGAAATAGGAGCGCATATGAGATATGTGCGGGACTGAGAATAATACGTGTATGTGATACCGTATTCTATTCTCGCGATGTGACATTGATCGGTTATATCCGATATAGCCGGGTTATCGGATCAAGTGTTGATTCGATAAGATGTTACTTATGATACCAGTCGGTTATGTGCGCATGACCGGATCATTGAATCAAGTGTTGATTTAATGATTTAATGTATAATTATATATTTGATATATTACTTTACATTAACTAGTATCGGTTCACTTTAGACGGATTTTCTCACTCGGGTGTGCGCATTACATATGCGATATGTTTTTGTGCACTTGCTTGTATCATGTTTGATGATGCATGCCTAACTTGGTTAAGTGTAAAGAATGAACCATGGTTATGAATGGGTTAGGGTTTTGATTTTTATTTATTCATTTATCTTTCTTATTTATTCTTTTTTTTGGAATAAGGAAAAGAAAGATAAATGGTGGCTTATTTTGGATTTAGTTGAAGTTTCATGAAACTTTGACTAAGTCTTCATTCTTATCTCATGCTTAACCTAACCATTCTTTAACCATGATTTACTCTCTACATCTAACCATGGTTCAAGTTATGATAAGATTATTATTCTTTTCATTTTGAAGATAATCTAATGATAATTTTCTTCTTAATATTCTTCTTCTTCTTCATTGAACTAAAGAAGAAAAACCTTGACCTCATCAATGGTGATTGATGAATTAGAGTGAGAAATCCAAAACTAAAGTCTACCCACTTCCTATTTCTTCATCCTCTACCTCTTGCCAAGTAGTAGAGTGTGTTTACTTCACAAGTTTCATGACTTGGTGAAGTTGTGAGCTTGATCTTGCGATGCTTCGACGTAGATCATCTTCGGCATGGACATCGACGACCTAGCTTGCCCATTCTCCGACGAAGCCGATCCTAGAGCCCGGATTTGACTTGGACAGCGGAGAGGACCTCGTTGCGGAGCTATGGAGGTGGAGCACCGGATCTACAAAGGTTGTATTTTCGTATTCTCTTTAGCTAAGTTGTTAGCTAGCTTTCTTTTCGCCTAGACATCTAGTTATCGATCCGTACACTAGGGTTTGTAGGCACCATAATTTTTGAAATTGCCATGGTTGATGGCTTGGGAGACCTCACTTGAGTGCCTAGGAACCCTGCAGTGGTATCAGAGCCTAGCTAGAGCCTTAGGCGAAGTCCAGACGCGATTTGAAGTCCGATCGAACCGAAACCATACCCGGAAAATTGCTCTCTGTACAATTTTTAAAATCTGGTATTTTTCCACATTAAAAATGTTCAGAAAAATCAGCAGGAAAATATATGAAATACTGTGAAATTCGTACCACTGATTCCTCCATCTTGCCGCGCTTCCGCGGCACGAGCTAGCCTCGTGCGGCGGTTGCGCGGTGGTACGGCCTTTATATTCAATAATTTTTACACAGTATCTCATTATTATTAGTTCTGGTATTCCTGGGTATTTTTAATATATTTTCCAGAGTTGAATTTTTCTGAGTTGATTTGGGAATTCGGTGTTTCGATCGGGGTATCAAATTTTGTCTGTGTGGCTTTCCGGATAAATTTTAGGATATGTTAAAAAGTTCGACCGGATATAAATACCCAACTTTTCCCCTGTCGGGAAATTTCCAAGTGTTGGATTTTTCCGTAGTTTGACGACGTTCTAAGTAGTGCAAGTAATGCGATGGTCCCTCTAGAAGACACAAACCTTAACTCGATTATGTGACCGTCTTGAACTGCCCTTTGAACCTTCGGGTTTGGGGCAGTACGGCGTGCCACATGTGAGGCGTTGGCTTGACCCTTCTACGGCTGGATCGTTGGTACTGAGGCACGAACGGAATGTTGTTATACTTGTTTCATGTGTTGATCTGTTTCGGGAAAACTTGGGTGTTCGATTGTTCGATCGAAAAGTTTAACATTTTCTGTTTATCTGGAATGGGATACAATAATTGGAATTCATAAAAGTTATGAGATAACTAAATGAATGTTATAAACACAGCAGTTTAGTCTCACTTGATCGGTTGCCACGGAATTTTGATGTGATCAAAAGTCCGTCGCAATTACGTAGCGTACGCGGATACTCGCCGGGTAAACTTAATAGACAGCTTCACTCCATAGCCCCGACCAAGTGACTGTAGGAGAACCCCGTCGCCGAAAGCATCCGTCCGGGTGCTCGCGGCAGCGGTGTTCCGCCTTGGTGCACTTCGTCGACGGTATCGGGGGTGCAGCCGTCTACAGAAGTTTGCGACGAGCATTCGATCAGGGTGTCGGGAATCTTGTTGAATTACCCGACTTGGTATTGAAAAATGTTTTCGATTTTGAGACTAAAATGCGGGGTTTATAATTGTTAGGCATGTGATGTCTAAGTAATTCATTTGGTCAGGCATGCGATGTCTGAGGTGGTTGCGAATTCCAACTGTTGTAGTTTTACACTTTCTTTTCTGTGACCGTAAGTGTAATATGTGATATCGCCGGTTTCGTTGCTATATGTCAACGACAATTGGGATGCGCATATTTACTTACGTTGATGACATGTGATGTTATGTGTTGCTGGATATGTTATATTGGATCGTCGTGTACGAATAGCCGGGGGTTTTTATGTGAGATGAGTGTTTTTCATTTTCATTCATGTAAAAACTTGTATGTAATATTCTTTTATTGGGGCGCTTCCAGGTTGCGGAAGTAGTCACCGTTTGTATATTATTTACTTTTCTGCACTAGGATAGACCCAAGGAGGAGGGCACAAGTAACCGGGTTCTGGAGTCCAGTGGGAGACCAACTCGAGGAGTCGAGGTCGGGTCTCCTAACTCCAGAATTGGTAGGGTTGCTTGCTGCTCTCGTAGGGGTCTAGGGGTGTGGGTTTGGCTATTCATCACGACCGTGGAATCCGTGTTTTATACTGGCTCGTATTGAAAACACGGACGTCCTAGTATATCCAATATTTCATATGATTCTTCTGCTGCGATATCTGTGATGTGATCATGTGATGTTCTGTGATAGATACAGTATATAGTATATATGATATATTATATAGGCGTTACTTATGTTTTACACCCGCGCTAGCCCTGCCCCGCTCTGTCGTTAGTTACCTAACCTAACGGTGCACGAGGGGACATCGAGGCGAATGCGGATGGCATAAGTGTACGTCATATCTATCTGTGATGTTTAGGTACTTAAATGATGGGACTTCATTAATGTGATTAATGAAATTAATTGAAACCTAAGATGTTGTAGAATCGAATTTCAAAATAAAACAGGTAGCTACAGTTCTTGCTTTGCACAGCGGTATATATGATATATCCTGCACCTTATTCGATAAGGAAAGGACCGAGATCCCTTCACCGGGAGTGACTCCTTTAGCAATAACTGGCAGATGCTACACCCTCGGTTTGTCTTTTGATTGCTTTTAAGTGTTTTTGCTTTGCACAGTGATATATGTGATATATCCAGCACCTCATTCGACGAGGAAAGGACCGACGATCCCTTCACCGGGAGTGACTCCTTTAGCAAAACTAGAAAAGCTTCAAAAACACTCCATTTTTTAAAATCATTTGATTCTACAATGATATCAAGTTCATTACGCAATAGGTTTTCAGAAAAACCTGTCGTAGCCCTCCGTCATTACAGATAAGTACTAGTTAGTATTCGTGCTACGGTAGTTTGGCATTCGTCAAGGCGTAGTGTGCGGTAGCTAACTAGTATTTATCTGCTTATGCATATGATGCAGATTGGATTAGGGTATTCGTACGGCGTTGTTTGGCATTCGTCAAGGGTCGTGCGGGTGGGTTTAATTCGATCAAGTAATGTACGGGTTGAACTTGACTAGTGGACTATGGGTTGTTTGGCATTCGTCAAGGTCATAGCGAGCTAGGGGCAAAATATTATCGGGAATTTCAAGTGTTGAAATTTGCAATGAGATTGCATACCTTCTATGAGATAGTTGGATCCCGATACCCGCTGCGAGTAAGAGTTACTCCTGGGAGAGTTTTATACATTACAACTAGCTGATCAAGTAGGTGTCTAGAAAGGTGTCAACGAGGTTACGCCTCTGGGAAAATGAGGTTTACATTAATTAGGTTCGTGCGAAAGCACGGGGGACCTCCCTCAAAGTACCGACACTGGCCTGGCTGAAAGATTGGCGAACTTTGTAAGTGCACGGCGGCGCCCCGGCCGTCAATCCGACGCCGGAAAGCGGAAGCGGTGAATAACTTAAATTTTGTGGACTTAGCAAACCGGCACCACCGCGCACTATAACCCGGATCGAAAACCATTAACTAGTCTAAGCTAACAAGAAGATGGGTTAGAGATATACCGACGATCCAAGTCCTCCGGTCTTCTCGTCATGGTCCCGATCTCCTGCGGAAAAGTCCCGTCTCCTCCTCGTCGCTAGAAGTGCACCACATCGCCTACTTCTTTTACGGGCTCCCACCTCAATGCCGAGGCAACTCGGGCACGAAGCCGGCTACTCGACGTGCCCAAGGTTCGCTGTAGAATGTGTAGTAGAGGAAGTCTCATATGGGGTTATGGAGTTGTGCCATTTTGTGGAGGAAAAGAGAGGAACTTTTGGAAAGGAACTAGAGGGCTTTTCTAGCAAGCATGAGAAAACAATATGCCACCCCAAAAATGAATCAATCAACCCCCCCAAAAATGGCCGGCCAATGCAAGGTGATGGAATGAGAGAGCAATGAGAGTGAGGGAGTGATATCATCAAAAAACCAAAAGATCCAACCACAACCATAATCAAAAGAGAGAGAGAAAGGAATGGTTATGATATCAAGTAATGATCACAAGCAAAACCAATACTCCACCACCAACCACCAACCTCATCATCAACAACCATGATGAGCCAAAAGTCATGCCATCATGACAAGAAGAGGTCAAGGTCAATGAAAAGATGTCATGATACAACAATAAGCAAAGAACCCCTCCACAAACACTTATTTGCAACAATGCAAATAAGCCCTCCTCCACCAATCTTCGGCCAATGAACGGAACAATGGAAATTGGCCGAAACGGAAAGCAAACTGGCAACTCCAGAAAACTGGTCCTGTAATAAATTACAGGAAAACCCCGATACTGTGCATACACACCCGCATCTGTATTTCGACCGAAATACAAATGCAATGAGACAAAATCTACACTGTACTATACTAGGATCCGGCTTATACCAAAACCGGCTAGTAATATCCGTTCGATCCTGATCCGTGCAATACCGCACGCATCTGATCAAACCCTGCCATATATGCATACGGCCTATAGTACAGACTGTCCGATCCTGATCCGTGCAATACCGCACGTATCTGATCGGACCTTGCCATATCTCCATACGGCCTCTACAACCTTTCGCCCGAAAGCTGAGTAACTGAATGTGGGGGACTCTAAAGACTCGTCAACACCTTGGTTGTGGATTTAACCACTAGCACGTCAGAGGTATAAGCCAATACGTGACGGGCTACCAGGTACTGACCAAATGGGACGTCGATGAGGAAGCTCACCCCGACACCCAACTGAGCCTGTCAGTGACAATATCCGTGCAGTCCGGTCCGTTCGTCTATGAGTATCGCATGGCGGGCCTAGGGGGTTGGTAAAAGTCAGACCCCAAAAGCGGTACAAGTCGTGTCGGAGTGTAGCCCAGAACACCCTGAGATACTACTGGAATACCTACCAGTAAATCTCCTTGCCTTGGCCAAGGACTTTGTGTAATGGCTCTCCTAGACACAGCACGACCTCACCCCCAATACCGGGAGAGACGAACCCCTGAAGATACGCTCACTGCCTCCATGTGGCTCGGGACTGTACCCAACTAAAACCTGTTTGCACGACTCCTTTGAGCCGTGGTAGGGTAGTAATCAAAGTACAGTGGGAACTCACACGAGACAAATGACGATCCCCAGGTCGATGAACTAACCTGCACACATGTCACCAGGGAACTGCCATCTGACGTCTGGTATATGACCAACTAGCATGTTCCCGGCGAGTCCTGTCCGGTGTACTCATAACCCAATGAGCACCTGTATACATCTTAGGTGATCCAACTGACACCAGTGGCTTGTGAGACCGGCCACCGCCCCTCGTCGGGGTCTCGACTGTATACACTAGTCTACTAATGGAGTATCGATGCCCAGTCTCGAAACTCCCACGACTAGGGACCTTTTAAGGATAAGCTTATAGACCCCAGCTCCCACTTATATGATCGCCCTCATACTGCTGGTGGTCAAGCAAGAATCCTAGGGGCTCTATCAACGTGTAATAGCGACGTGTCAGGTCACCTAAAGCAGTACACGATGATAAAGGTAAACCAGATAGCATACTATCATCTCGAGCAAGACTGTCCTACTGGGATAGGTCCTCCCTCAATCATTACAATCACGTACCTGTGACCTAATAATTGACTCTGAGGGCACTATCTCCAACAATCTCCCACTTGCACTCAAGGCTAATTATTGCGATGTCGCATACTCACAGCCCGTGTGATACCGAACACCCAACTCCTCTACTAGTCAGTCTCACAAAGCTCGTTTGCGGAACTATTGCGTTCGAGGAATAGCCTCAGTGAGTGGATCCGCTTAGTTGTTTCTTTCTATGTCTCTCTATATCTCAAGTTCGCGGAGAAACCTATCTCCCGAAATGAGCAATACCTGTCTTAGAATGTGTCTGGATGTCTGATGGGACATAGCTCAAAAATGAACTCCAAATCCAAACTTCTTAGACTATATCGTCAACTGAACTTAATCAGTATCCTGCGCGCCATGCCTCCCTCAGTATTGCCTTGGACCACCTGTCCAAAATACTGCCCCTCATCAGAAGGAAAACTAAAACTCTGACAACCTTCTTGTCGTCCATGTCACCTTGGAAGCCTGGAATGATAACTGTCTCCTGAATGAGGCTGTCGTTATCATCTCCCTAGAACATCCACTTATGTTCTAAAACTGCTTCCGACTGTTTCTCCAGGATTGGATTAATGTCAACTTATTGCATCTAGTGCAAGAACAACATCTGGTGTGGTACTTGACATCTCACGATTGACTCAATTGCCTGAGCAAGTGATCTGCCAATCATGCCCGTCCCTCTCCCCTTTAGTCTGTAAGACACCTTTGGAGAGGGTGACTCCATTACCTGCAGGTACACTACCGTGCCAGGAGTCGTCCATCCTAAATACTCTTAGAACGCTGTCAAGTACCCTGATTGGGAAACCACCCAAATCTAGATCTAAGACCATAGATCTAGTAACCAGTATGTCTGATATAAAATCCATTTCCTTCGTGGAGAAACAACTGTGTGACGACCAAACTATAACCGATCGTAGTGTAGGAGTTTCCTTTCCTACTCTGTGTATATCATCCAAATACCAGGATATCACACCCTACTACCTTCTCAACAGATCCATCCCCTATTCTGATGAAGTCAAACCCATGACTGTCACGTCAGAAATAGATGATCTTTCTCCACTACATCTGCTCTAGTCTATAAATAGACATAAGCTACCTGTCCACCAATGCTTCCGCTGCTCCCACTGACTACGACAACCCTCTGGCAGAGTCATATACACGTACACTTCTAAAACTAGTTTAGAACGACGCTATACTCATCCTCCCGCCGGGTCTCGCACCCTGGAACAACAGCAATGGCAATTGTAGGTAAACAAGAACTTCCCTGTCACCGTCCTTGAAGCTACCGTAGTACCTCTCGGGTGCCTGAAGTTACCCACCGTATCTGCGGAGTGGCCAATGGAATGTCAATCCAGATTGAATCTTTAGGTTCCTTATCAAATCTTCAGTAATCGTTTGTGGTTCTGGAATCACTTCCAGTTCTACCATACTCCCACTACTGTTTTTCTGAAAAAATCCATTTTTATTAAAACTGTGGCGAGTCTAGAACAATATTGCTATTGTTCATCCAGATGGTAGAAAATCAACCCGCGTCATAGCCTGGGTCAACCCACAAACAGCCATTACAGAAACGTGCCTTGAGTTGTCCAGTGTCTGGTTTTAAGCATAAGCCGGACAACTCCCCGTACCTTAACATCGTTAAGATATGAACTGTTCTATATCCCATATAGGACCAGAGGCACTGATTTAATTGAACCAGATTCAAATCATGCAACTGTCTCCAGTGCATGTCAACTAAATGGAAGGAGGCCGATCAGCGTTACTCAACTTAGGAATGCTTCCATTTGTGAGTAACCTGAAAGAGAAGCAATTTCTCTAAATCACTACTATCAACTGAATACCATATACAAGTATCTACATCTTCGATCACTTTGAAGAATCCCGATACTTGCTACACCTGATTCTCTACTCTATTCAAATACCTATAACTTCTCACAATTCGGACCCTGTGTTTCCACGAAACACCTGTCTAAAAACTAGAGAAGTCATAAGTAAACCGAATATAGTACGAGGACCAACCCCTCTGTCCTGATGGACCCTGGACAACATACAATCCTTTGTATAAGTCCCTTGAGTCTGATAACTCATTCACTGTGTGTCGTAGGTTGAAAACTGTACTTATGGTTAAGAAGAATTACACCGCTGTTTAATGCTCCTTACCTAACCATCCACTGATATAGGTAAATGTCGTAGACATAATTTCAGAAAGGTATATCTCACTCTATGAAAATAGACGTACAGATATATCAATTTGAAATTGGTGCATAACAGCGGATATTCAAAACCAAATATTTGCCGACCGGCAAACAGCCCAGGTGATTTCCTCAAATATCACCGATTACAACGAATCCCGATATAATGAGGATAATCACCCAATTCCCAACAACTTACTCCCACTCATCATCTGTAAAACCATACAGATGTGAGAATCGTACCTGGTAAATACATACCCTGGAGTAAGTATCTAATCGGGAAATCAGTTTTCCTTTAACATTACACAGTGAAACTGAAACATTGAAATGTTCCGATGGGGTATTCTGGTATTCCTAGTAATGCCTCTTCCAGATTCACGACTGTAACCGTATAGTTCTTTGCCACCTCTCCAAATCCCTTCATATGTCTTTAGTCTTTACCTTCTGCACACCCTTTTAGGCCAAATGGTTTTCTTCCTTCCCTACCGTTCGGCACCAGCCTATGGTTTGGAAGAAGACTATCCAATAAGCATAATGGGTGTACTGTCCGCATCCTAGGAACACTCGCAATGAGAGAGGGTGAAGATAAAAGACAACCGAATAAACCTTATTCCTATTTCTCCTGAACCAGAATCCATCCCCGAACTGGAACAAGTTCCATTCGAGTTCGTATATAACCATACGATGGAGTATCCAAATAAACTGTGGATCTTCGTAGTGATACGGAGTGTCCTGGAGAAATACAAAGGTGATGTGGGAGTGGTAATGAAATATTTGGTTTGGTCGTGAATATCTGTTGCAATTTACTTTGCCCTCTTACTAATCCCTTGCTTTGTCTGAACTTAATACCTTCTGCACACCATCGTTATGCTAATTGGTTTTCTTCATTCCCTACCGGTCGGCACCAGCCTAAGGTTTGGAAGAAGACAATCCAATTTGCGTAATAGGTGTACTACCCCTAAACCAAGGAGTACTCGTAACCTGAGAGAGGGTAAAAGGAAAAGACAACTGAATAATCCTATCCGTTTTCTCCAGAACCGGAAACCATCCTCGAATAAATTCTTTCGAGTTCGTATCTAACCATACGATGGTTTTGTCCAATGGAAGTGGACGTTCGTAGTAATACGGGGTGTCCTGGAGAAAAAGGGTAAAAGTAGGAGTGGCAATGAGGTCTACAACTCTGACAATCCAAAAGCCGGTGTTTAAGAAGGTTCGGTCAACTTGGTCACTGAGTCAAAGTCTTAGGGTCGGGTCAATGGTCGCTGCCAAAGAGAGAGAGAAAAGAAACACTCAGCGTGCACTCTAACCTAGATCAGAATGGTTACCAATTTATCTAATCTGGAAACCTCCCACTGTACCTCAAATTCTCCTCCAAACCTGAAAGAAGAATTAGTCGGGGTTACCCGAGGAGTATACCAACTCATCAGTGGGAATCGGGATCCAACTATCATTGCATGATAACGTGACGGAATCCGCTCACGCTATCACACTCCAGAAGGTATGCGCATATCTGGCAAGTTTCAGTTCTTTTGAAAACTCCCGATGTGATTTCTGCCCCATGCTCTTATGACCTTGACTTTGGCCAACAAATCATAAGTCACATGTCAAGTTCTACCCGTCATTCTCCAGGTTGATTCGAATCCACCCGCACAAGCCCTTGACTTTGGCCAACAAGGCTATACGACTGTCCCAAACCAACGCATCTATCTATGCTGCATATGAATAACCAACAGCTACCAAACACTGTGCCTTGACTTTGGCCAACAAACACAGCTTGAATACTATTGACTACCCATATGAAACGACGGAGGGCTACGAATGGTTTCTGGCGAAAACCTTTAACGTAATGAACTTGATATCGTCGAAAGAACGGATAGCTTTTAAAAAATATAGTGACGAAAACCGTTGCTAAAGAGGTCACTCCCTGTGAAGGGATCTCGGCTCTTTCCCCGTAGAATGAGGTGCAGGATATTCCAAATGAATACCACGGTGCAAAGCAAAAGTAATCGGCTATAGTGAAGTTAATGCCCTGACGCAAACTTCTGTCCAAGGGGTCACTCCCGGTGAAGGGATCTCGGCCCTTGCCTCGTCGACTGAGGAGCAGGATATTCCAAATGAATACCACAATGCAAAACAAAAGTGAACGTCCTTGCAATAACAGCTTTTTGAAAAATGTTCCAACAACATCAGATTAGGTTTGTTTTTAACTTGCATTGATCCGAATCAACGCAGTCCCATCAATTGATCACACCACAAAAAACGAAAATATACTGATGTACGTATATGCCATCCGCATTCGCCACTGGGTCCCGTCATTACCCGTTAGGTTAGCTTACTAACGACAGAGCGGGGACTGGACTAGCGCGGATGCAAAACATATACAACATCTACTAATATATATACCAATATATTATATTTCGCTCAAGGCGTGAATAAAATGCAACATCACAGAAATGTACAGCATCACAGAAACAATACAGATATCTGGGATCCCCGGGTTTCACAGAGCCACTACTGAAACCCGACGTTCCCCTGGTCGTGTGGATAGCCTGTGCAATGAAATCCTAGACCCCTACGGGCGCGGCAAGTTACCCGCCAAAACCTGAAGCGAGGCAGCCCCCTTCAGCAACGTGAATGGACCACCCAGCACTTCACGAAATCCGGCAACTTGGGCACCCCTCCTGGGTCAACCTGTACCCCCTACGAGTGCGGCGAATAGCCCGCCAATCCTAGAGTGAAGCCCCCTCCGTCTCAATGCCATGAGATGCGGGCTTGTTGCCCTCCAGAACCCGGCTATCCGTGCACCCCTCCGCGGGGCAATCCTAGTACAGAAAGTAAAATATACATACAACGGGTACATCGACCGCAACCAGGTCGTGCCCCAAAATAATAATACAATCAGGCAGTGACGGCAGTCCACATGTCGGACGCTCGCCCCGCAATATCAAATGTACATAATACAACAAAACTGTACTAGCATTGCATCCAGGCTATCCCCCACGACCGATCCGCAACATCACAGCAAAAACAAAACATCAACGTGAAAGTCACGTTCGCAAATCCGTCTAACCGGGCTATAGCAGTTAGACCGGATTTACCGATCAAGTGACATTCACGGTCGCAGATATAATGTAAATACTGTGAAAAATATGTTTAAAAAATTTCCGATTGATCAAACAATTAACAAGTGGGCCCCAAAGAAAACTGTAGCACTCACAGAAACAATTGGCCCAACTTTAATATTCCAAAGCCCATATTTTAAGCCCATAAGGCCTCTGTAAAAAAATGGTGAAGTGATGTGAATAGTACGCGGCGGAAGGGCCGCATAAATGGGGTTTTCGCGGCGGTTCCGCGCTCCAACTGTAGAGTTACTTCGTCAAATTTTTACAGAACTCTTAGATTTTCCAGTACATCAATATTTTATAACCTGAAAAAATTTTCGAGACCAAAAATTTTCACCAGAAACTGATGCGAACTAAAATGCAGTTTTGGAACTTTTTGATCGATCGGAAATGCAAACACATTACACAAAGTTAGACTAAGTTAATGGCGAGGCTCTGATACCACTGTAAGTGCACGGCGGCGCCCCGGCCGTCAATCCGACGCCGGAGAGCGGAAGCGGTGAATAACTTAAATTTTGCGGACTTAGCAAACCGGCACCACCGCGCACTATAACCCGGATCGAAAACCATTAACTAGTCTAAGCTAACAAGAAGATGGGTTAGAGATATACCGACGATCCAAGTCCTCCGGTCTTCTCGTCATGGTCCCGATCTCCTGCGGAAAAGTCCCGTCTCCTCCTCGTCGCTAGAAGTGCACCACATCGCCTACTTCTTTTACGGGCTCCCACCTCAATGCCGAGGCAACTCGGGCACGAAGCCGGCTACTCGACGTGCCCAAGGTTCGCTGTAGAATGTGTAGTAGAGGAAGTCTCATATGGGGTTATGGAGTTGTGCCATTTTGTGGAGGAAAAGATAGGAACTTTTGGAAAGGAACTAGAGGGCTTTTCTAGCAAGCATGAGAAAACAATATGCCATCCCAAAAATGAATCAATCAACCCCCCCAAAAATGGCCGGCCAATGCAAGGTGATGGAATGAGAGAGTGAGGGAGTGATATCATCAAAAAACCAAAAGATCCAACCACAACCATAATCAAAAGAGAGAGAGAAAGGAATGGTTATGATATCAAGTAATGATCACAAGCAAAACCAATACTCCACCACCAACCACCAACCTCATCATCAACAACCATGATGAGCCAAAAGTCATGCCATCATGACAAGAAGAGGTCAAGGTCAATGAAAAGATGTCATGATACAACAATAAGCAAAGAACCCCTCCACAAACACTTATTTGCAACAATGCA
Source organism: Agapanthus africanus (assembly GCA_030015575.1). Lineage (NCBI taxonomy): Eukaryota > Viridiplantae > Streptophyta > Magnoliopsida > Asparagales > Amaryllidaceae > Agapanthus > Agapanthus africanus. Next base: position 281,465,214 of record JASDDO010000001.1, read on the forward strand.
AATAAGCCCTCCTCCACCAATCTTCGGCCAATGAACGGAACAATGGAAATTGGCCGAAACGGAAAGCAAACTGGAAACTCCAGAAAACTGGTCCTGTAATAAATTACAGGAAAACCCCGATACTGTGCATACACACCCGCATCTGTATTTCGACCGAAATACAAATGCAATGAGACAAAATCTACACTGTACTATACTAGGATCCGGCTTATACCAAAACCGGCTAGTAATATCCGTTCGATCCTGATCCGTGCAATACCGCACGCATCTGATCAAACCCTGCCATATATGCATACGGCCTATAGTACAGACTGTCCGATCCTGATCCGTGCAATACCGCACGTATCTGATCGGACCTTGCCATATCTCCATACGGCCTCTACAACCTTTCGCCCGAAAGCTGAGTAACTGAATGTGGGGGACTCTAAAGACTCGTCAACACCTTGGTTGTGGATTTAACCACTAGCACGTCAGAGGTATAAGCCAATACGTGACGGGCTACCAGGTACTGACCAAATGGGATGTCGATGAGGAAGCTCACCCCGACACCCAACTGAGCCTGTCAGTGACAATATCCGTGCAGTCCGGTCCGTTCGTCTATGAGTATCGCATGGCGGGCCTAGGGGGTTGGTAAAAGTCAGACCCCCAAAAGCGGTACAAGTCGTGTCGGAGTGTAGCCCAGAACACCCTGAGATACTACTGGAATACCTACCAGTAAATCTCCTTGCCTTGGCCAAGGACTTTGTGTAATGGCTCTCCTAGACACAGCACGACCTCACCCCCAATACCGGGAGAGACGAACCCCTGAAGATACGCTCACTGCCTCCATGTGGCTCGGGACTGTACCCAACTAAAACCTGTTTGCACGACTCCTTTGAGCCGTGGTAGGGTAGTAATCAAAGTACAGTGGGAACTCACACGAGACAAATGACGATCCCCAGGTCGATGAACTAACCTGCACACATGTCACCAGGGAACTGCCATCTGACGTCTGGTATATGACCAACTAGCATGTTCCCGGCGAGTCCTGTCCGGTGTACTCATAACCCAATGAGCACCTGTATACATCTTAGGTGATCCAACTGACACCAGTGGCTTGTGAGACCGGCCACCGCCCCTCGTCGGGGTCTCGACTGTATACACTAGTCTACTAATGGAGTATCGATGCCCAGTCTCGAAACTCCAACGACTAGGGACCTTTTAAGGATAAGCTTATAGACCCTAGCTCCCACTTATATGATCGCCCTCATACTGCTGGTGGTCAAGCAAGAATCCTAGGGGCTCTATCAACGTGTAATAGCGACGTGTCAGGTCACCTAAAGCAGTACACGATGATAAAGGTAAACCAGATAGCATACTATCATCTCGAGCAAGACTGTCCTACTGGGATAGGTCCTCCCTCAATCATTACAATCACGTACCTGTGACCTAATAATTGACTCTGAGGGCACTATCTCCAACAAACTTGTAGTGTGTAATTAATCCCGGCTAGTCTTTCCTTTTAGGGTTTGAAGGAAGATTTGATAAAAAGCAGTGGGAGCCATCCTGATTAGATAAAATAATAACCAATCTATTCTTGCAAGAGCGCACGCTGAGTGTTTTCTTCTCTCTCTCTCCAGGTAGCGACCATATCACGCCTTAATCAAGATAATAATACGGATTATTGACCGAACCCGCTTGTTATACTGAGCTGGGGAACGTTGGTCCCGCTCCAACTTATAATTGTTATAAGACAGAGCAGGAAATTGGGGAATACCAGATTTCCCGTGCCGCCCAAACGAAGAGAGTGCATGCTGATGCATCATCTTCGGGTGTGTTCATTATACTGAACTGTTTCTCAGTATCCTTTACGTCCTGGGTATATGATACCGGATCAGGATCCCAGATATGTAACCTGTTGCATAGGGCTACAGAAAGGTAGAGAACTGAGAACGGGTGATAAGTTTCATGAGGCAGAAAACGGGGCAAGTGTTGCAGCCAAGTCTGTCGGTCACTGTCACCCTGTATTACGATACATTGATTCTGAACGAATGTTATTAGATACCGAACCTGATATACAAAATCATATCAGTCTCTTTATTAGTAAAGAAAGGATATAATTTTGTATTGTTGGATAATGTTTTGAACATTTCCTATATCAAAAGTTGATCGGTTCAGGCACGTTATCTAAAAGCATTAATGTTCTAAATCAAACTACAGTTCTTAGTATACGGAACACACACAAGAGGAAGAGTTCAGAAATGAACGAATCCTTCTTGAGGCATTGTAGACTAGGTCATATCAATGCGACCCGACTAGCTGAAGTTACATGTAGATGCATATTTAAATCAGTTTGAATTTACATCTTGTGAAACTCGCCAGTCATGTCATAAAGATAAGATGACCATAGCTCCGTTTACTGGAAACAGAGAAAGAGTTAGTGAACTCTTGGGATGATACATGTTGATGTATGTAGGTCCCCTGTCTACACATGCCAGGACCGGTTCTTTGTACTTCATTACATTCTCTGATGATCTTTCGAGATTCAGACCTATGTTCCTGTTGAAACACAAGTCCGAACCTTTTGAGATATTCACAGAATATAAGTGAGAAGTAGAGAACCAAAATACGGGTATAAGTATTATGTCCTATGATGAGATCAAGGAGGAGAATACTTAAGCACGGAAATCCTGGACTATTCTAAAGGAGAATGAGATTCTCTCTCAGCATTACTCCTCCGTATACACCATAGCATGATGGTATATCGGGGCGGAGCAATCACACCCTATATGATATGGTGTGCTCTATGATGAGTACTACTGAGTTACCTATTTCCTTTTTGGGAGTTATGCACTTGAGAAGCTGCATACCTATTGAATAGGGTTCGAATCAAATCAGTTGCCTACCACTCCATATGAGATATGGAAAGGGAAGAGCCCATATCTTAAGTTAGTTAAGATTTGGGGTTGTCCAGCCTATGACTGAAAAGCAAAATCCGGACAAGCTCGAGGCAAGGTCTGTTATGTAAAACTGGAAGTGTTCCAGCTATACAAACTACAGCATGATTTGATAGAACCAAAGTATTCAGTAGATACCAACGAACCTCAGCCTCTCCGCCGATCTAGTAGGGTTCCTCACCCACCTGAGAGATACTTCAGTTTCTCTATGACAGTGGGAGCGAGAATTGCATCATGAGATGATGACCCAACTAGTTTCGAGCTGGCCATCAGGAGTGAGACTCTGTAAGAATGGCTGGATGTTTAGTGATCTGAGATGGAATCCTTATACACCAGCAAAGTATGGACTTTGGTTGCTATATCTGAAGGGTTAAATCCCCATCAGGAGCAAGTACATCTTGAGAAGACTACTTGGTGTATATGGAAAAGTTGAGACTTTCAAAGCTAGACTTGTTGAAGGTTTTCTTCATTGACCAGGCGTGGATAATGATGAAACCTTTTCAAGTAGCTATGCTTAAGTCCATCCAGATCCTACTTGCCACGGCTACATACCATGACTGCGATATCTGGTGGTTGGGTGTCTTGACTGCTTTTCTAAATGATGATTTAGAAAAGAACGTCTATAAGTACACAGCCAGAGGGCTTCGTAGACAGTGGGAGCAGCGGAAACGTGTGCAAGATGTTTTATAAGATAAAGCAGGCATCGCGGAGTTGGAACATCTGTTTTGATGAATTAGTCAAAGAGTTTGACATCATCAAAATGGTAGATGAACCTTGTATAAACAAAAAGGTAGTAGGGAGTATGGTGACGATCCTCGTAGAGTACGTGGATGACATACTCTTGATGGGGAAGGAGTTTCCTATGCTACGCTCGATCAATCTCCGGTTATCACTAGGATTCTCCATATAGGAACAATGAGATACCTACTAAATCCTGGATTTTGGATCTATGAGATAGATTTAAATGGATGTTAGGATTCTCACTAGTTGTAGTGAGATGGTATCAACCGATCCTAGGGAGAATCACTGGAAGTGTTCCAGGGTGATAAAGACGACTGAATGTCAGTCGCAGGCATTGTCTTTACCCTCAGTAAAGGGACGGTATGTTGGAAGAGTTCCAAGCTAGATACCGTGGCATACTAAAAGATAAAGGCAGGATACATCGCTATTTAAGATACTACCAAAGAAGCTGTTTGGGTGTAATAGTGGTTCATGAGATGAACTACGTTCCTACCATTGTGAGACAATGGAGTTGTGGCTCATGCCGAGGAACGCCGGTCCCATCAGTGATCCAGACATATTCTAAGGCAGTATCACTTGATCATGGAGATGGTTGATCTCCAGGGAGATCGAGGTTTGGAGAGTAGACTCAGAGGACAACACAGCGGATCCACTCACAAAGGCCTGTTCCCAGAGAGAGACTTTTATGGGATGGTTGAGTATGAGATACTACAACCACTGCTACAGATGGCCCTAGTGCAAGTGGGAGATTGTTAGTTATATGTATGCCCTAGAGGCCATTACTGTACATAGGATGTATATTGTAGTGGATGCTGGGACATATATAGGGAGGACTTTCTTGCTCGACATGATAGTATGCTATCTGGTTACTCTTTACCTTAACGTGTATACTGATTGTCTCTCTATTACATGTTGGTAAAGCCCTTAGGATCTGTACTTGACTACCTGGACTATGATGCGGATCATACTAGTGGGGACATGGTAGTCCATAAGTACATCCTTCAAAGTCCCTAGTCGAGGGTGTATCGAGACGGGGCATCGATATACCAGAGTAGACTAGCGTGTACCTTCTCGACCCATACAGATGGGCGATGGATGATCCCATATCCATCGGTGTTTGACATCAGAGGAGATATACGGGTGCTCAGTAGAGACTGGGTACACTGGACGGACTCGCCGAGAACTCCCAGATGGTATTATACCTCACGTCAGATGGCAGTTCTCTGGTGACACTGGTACAGAGTAGTCTGTTAACCCGAGATCGTCATAGAGTCTTGTGTGGTTCCCACTGTGCTTTGATTTCCATCTTACCACGTCCAAGAGGGCGTGCAAAACGGTGGTTTTTGGGTACAGTCCCGAGTCACATGGAGGCAATGAGCGATAGGAGGGGATTCGTCTCTCCCGGTATATGGGGGTTGATGTTGCGCTGTGTCCGATTGGCTATAACAGGAAATCCCTGGCCAGGGTTGCTGAGATTTACTGGTAAGTGTTACCAGTAGTTTCTCGAACTGTTATAGACCTCATATCGACACGACTTATTGAGCTATTGGGGTCTGACGTTTACCACCCCTAGGCGAGATATGCGACATATCAGACGATCAGACCGGACTGTACGGTAGTGTTACTGGTCGGATTCACTGGAGTGTGAGCGGGCTTGCTCGTCGATCTTCAGATCGCTCAATACCCGGGTGGCTGTTACGTTTAGCAGACCGCTTGCGGCTTGTGGGTGTTTGATATGATCATCATCTGCTGCCGGCGTATTGACGAGTCTTTAGAGTCCTACACAGAGGTTTCCTGGCTCAAGCGAAACGAAATAGGAGCGCATATGAGATATGTGCGGGACCGAGAATAATACGTGTATGTGATACCGTATTCTATTCTCGCGATGTGACATTGATCGGTTATATCCGATATAGCCGGGTTATCGGATCAAGTGTTGATTCGATAAGATGTTACTTATGATACCAGTCGGTTATGTGCGCATGACCGGATCATTGAATCAAGTGTTGATTTAATGATTTAATGTATAATTATATATTTGATATATTACTTTACATTAACTAGTATCGGTTCACTTTAGACGGATTTTCTCACTCGGGTGTGCGCATTACATATGCGATATGTTTTTGTGCACTTGCTTGTATCATGTTTGATGATGCATGCCTAACTTGGTTAAGTGTAAAGAATGAACCATGGTTATGAATGGGTTAGGGTTTTGATTTTTATTTATTCATTTATCTTTCTTATTTATTCTTTTTTTTGGAATAAGGAAAAGAAAGATAAATGGTGGCTTATTTTGGATTTAGTTGAAGTTTCATGAAACTTTGACTAAGTCTTCATTCTTATCTCATGCTTAACCTAACCATTCTTTAACCATGATTTACTCTCTACATCTAACCATGGTTCAAGTTATGATAAGATTATTATTCTTTTCATTTTGAAGATAATCTAATGATAATTTTCTTCTTAATATTCTTCTTCTTCTTCATTGAACTAAAGAAGAAAAACCTTGACCTCATCAATGGTGATTGATGAATTAGAGTGAGAAATCCAAAACTAAAGTCTACCCACTTCCTATTTCTTTATCCTCTACCTCTTGCCAAGTAGTAGAGTGTGTTTACTTCACAAGTTTCATGACTTGGTGAAGTTGTGAGCTTGATCTTGCGATGCTTCGACGTAGATCATCTTCGGCATGGACATCGACGACCTAGCTTGCCCATTCTCCGACGAAGCCGATCCTAGAGCCCGGATTTGACTTGGACAGCGGAGAGGACCTCGTTGCGGAGCTATGGAGGTGGAGCACCGGATCTACAAAGGTTGTATTTCCGTATTCTCTTTAGCTAAGTTGTTAGCTAGCTTTCTTTTCTCCTAGACATCTAGTTATCGATCCGTACACTAGGGTTTGTAGGCACCATAATTTTTGAAATTGCCATGGTTGATGGCTTGGGAGACCTCACTTGAGTGCCTAGGAACCCTGCAGTACATCGACATCGAGGGTTGGTTTTACTATTCTTGCATGCGTAGGCGATAGGTTTGGACCTATGCGTGATACGCGTGCCGATTTGATTTTCGTATGCCGTTTCGATTTCGAATTTAGTTTTAATAGGATATGGTGCGTTATGATATGTAGGTACCCCCATGTGGACTTCGAGGCGACAAGCAAGCGTGTGGCGACGTCGGCACCGGCTAGCGAGGACCAGGTGAGTAGATTTATATCTACGGGGAGAAGTCGGGTGGATGGCGTATAGCACCCCCGCAGTCCGTGGTAGTGTATACAGATGCGTATACACACCAACAATTATTATATGTTATTTAGGATTAATAACGTTGCTTAGGATGGATATTGGTGTGTTGGATTACCTTAGTGTTGCGAACCCTAGGGTAGTGTTGCACTACACATACACACATACATACTTGCATACATTCCTATTGATATGTGCTCATGGAATTCTTTATAGTTATGTGTTCACATGGGTATGGGACTATGTGTTCACATACGGATTGAGGATGATACTTGGGATTGAGCTGGGTCGATGAGATTCGATTTGAGGCCGTGAGATCGGTGATATAGCAGGGTTCATATCTTAGATACGACATGACGTTGTAGCGGGTCCTTGACGTAGTGTTTCACACACGTCCATGCACACGTAGGCGGTATCAGTATGGTACTAGACGTAGATCAGTACCACGATCATGATATTTGATAAAGAGGATACCAGGTGAATAGTATGATGAATGTGATTTTGACCCGTACCCAGATTTGGGATGCCGTACGACGGATTTACGTACAAGCTATATTGATGATTGATCCGCACTCTTGACTTGGGATGCCTGATTTTAGATATGGTATCGGATATGATATTATTGGGGCGGGATCACCGACTATACATATACAGGTAGGTATATGTATCGACTCAAATGATAGGCGGTTTCCTTACCTGTAGTTCAGCTTGTTAGTTCAGCCGTATAGTTTAGTGTAGTTGTTAGATTAGATTAGACTTCTTACCTATTTCAAAAACTAACGAATCGTGGGCATTTTTAAAGACAGCCTAAGGGATCCTACGGATATTTCAAAAGACGTATCTTTTCATAAAAACACCGTAGCCCCTATTTTCAAAACCCCATGATTCGTGTTATTTCAAAAGGCACCATTTGTAGGACTTATATTAGTTTAATACTGATTAGTTATCATTGTGTCTAGTATTCTGCTTCCGCACATTATTGCTGTTCGCTCTGCCCCGCATACTTATTTTGCTGCATACTCCATTATTGATATCATGCTGTTAGGACACCAACACCATTACCGATGATGCGTATGTACCACATACACTTACTTGCCGGCTGACACACATCTTCATCGGTAATTGCCATGTCACGTACACTTAGAAAATACTATTGCTTGGCTTAGCTTGTTAGTTAGTAGTTGATACGATATTAGTGTACCTGGGTTATAGGCCAGTTTAGACATTGTAGTTATTACTTGTCACTTCATGCATACTGTTATTCCATTGTTCAGGCCTAGTTATTAATCATACATTGCAACTTGGTTATTGATACCATATACATTCATTAGCATTGACATATGCACTTGTGATGACTTCTTGAGATTTATGATATTTCTGGATTTCGGGGGAAAGCCGCAAAATTTCTAAACTTATTAACCTTTTAAAATATGTAAATTGCGGTTTTCTAGTGATGTAAGTGTCGTCCACCATGAGTTTGCTGTGGTTTTCGAGATCCGTGTCGAGGAATGGAGGAACCGTCACGGGTACATGGTGGGCCCGGTATGGTACCCCGGGGCAAGATGAATGTGGTGTTGACGTTGAGCCTGGCAGGGAACAGATTACCTACCGGTGATATTACCCGACGCGTCGGATATCCGGAGGATACCGTCGTGGTCTTGAGATGGATGGTAGGGGCCGGTCTGGACTGACGGCGCCCTAGATATTGAGATTGAGACATTGATATTTCGAGAAAGTGAGATTTATGTTTTGTGTCGATGCTAGACACTGTTGATACTGATTTCATTATGATACCTCAGTTTAAAAATACGAAGGAAATCTCACTAATTTATGAAAACAGTTTCTTCATTTACATGTATTTTGTTTTCATGCATTCATACCTCATTCATATGATATATTGCTACCTGAGGCACCGACACGGGCACATGAGATTTCACTCGGTTAGATATTACCTTAGCCATTGTTATAGGCTGCATGTTATTCATATATTTGAGGATATATTATGATCATTGACCTAGGTTGCGTTATTTATGCGATTTCTGTGCGTAGATGTTTTTCTATTCACAAGTTGGGAACTCACCCCCGTTGTGCCCCAGTTTCTTGCAGGTTTTTGCCGTACAGGTTTAATTACGGCTTTGCGGGCTCAGTTTCATTCGGGTGACATGCTAGTAGGTGGGTTTTTCTTGTATCGTACCCATCATATTACCTTGTATAATATTATTCCGTTGTATCTAGTAAATTCCATCAACCAAACATGTATTTATTTTGAGATAGAGACCAGTGCTGTTTATTCTTTCGACCTTAGAGTCGCTCGTTATATTTCTGGTGGTTTTGAGTTCCTTTTGAGTTTTGATCCTCGCCGTTGGCGTTGTATATTATATTGCATGTGTGGTTGTGACCGTCGATTGACGAAGAGCTAGCTCCCGCTTGGGGATGCCTTTTTATTGATTTCGTATACTATTTTTGTTGTATCCCGTTTGGGGGCCAGTATTTACAAAGGAAACTCTGCCGAAATTTTCAGTAATTTTTTGGATGTTTTTAAAACCACATAATTCGGCTTATGCTTTTGAAACTACTTGCTTTAAGTTGGTTTTCCTACACTCTACTACTTTTCTTGGTTTGGATTTCTGGGTTTTCGGTTTACTTAGATTACTTACGCCTCGAGACGTTCGTAGTTTAAGTGCCGGTCATGTTCCGTACTTTCAGGTCGTGACAATCTATCTCATAGATCCAAAACCTAGGATTTAGTAGGTATCACTTTGATCCTATATGGAGAATCATTGTGATAAGCGGAGATTGATCGAGCGTAGCATAAGAAACTCCTTTCTTATCAAGAGTATGTCATCCACGTACTCTACGAGGATCACCACCATACTCCCTACTATCTTTTTGTTTATATAAGGTTCATCTACCATTTTGATGATGTCAAACACTTTGACTACTACATCAAAACAGATGTTCCAACTCCGTGATGCCTGCTTTATCATATAAAACATCTTGCACACGTTTCCGCTGCTCCCACTGTCTACGAAGCCCTCTGGCTGTGTACTTATAGACGCTCTCTTCTAAAATATCATTTAGAAAAGCAGTCATGACACCCAACCACCAGATATCGTAGTCATGGTATGTAGCCGTGTAGCCGTGGTAAGTAGGATCTGGATGGACATAAGCACAGACACTTGAAAAGGTTTCATCACAATCCACGCCTGGTCGATGACGAAAAGCTTTAACAAGTCTAGCTTTGAAAGTCTCAACTTTTCCATCTACACCAAGTAATCTTCTCAAGATATACTTGCTCCTGATGGGGATTTAACCCTTCAGATATAGCAATCAAAGTCCATACTTTGTTGGTGTATAAGGATTCCATCTCAGATCGCTAAGCATCCAGCCATTCTTACAGAGTCCCACTCCAGATGGCCAGCTCGAAACTAGTTGGGTCATCATCTCATGATGCAATCCTCGCTCCCACTGTCATAGAGAAACCGAAGTATCTCTCAGGTGGGTGAGGAACCCTACTAGATCGGCGGAGAGGCTGAGGTTCATTGGAATCTACTGAATCCTTTGGCTCTATCAAATCATCTACTGTAGTTTGTATAGCTGGAACCTTTCCAGTTCTACATTACAGACCTTGCCTCGAGCTTGTCCGGATTTTGTTTTTAGACATAGGCCGGACAACCCCAAATCTTAACTAGCTTAGGATATGGGCTCTTCCCTTATCATATCACATATGAAATGGTAGGCAACTGATTTGATTGGAACCCTATTCAATAGGTATGCAGCTTCTCAAGCGCATAACTCCCATAAGAAAACAGGTAACTCAGTATTACTCATCATCGAGCACACCTTATCATATAGGGTGTGATTGTTCCGCCCCGATATACCATCGTGCTATGGTGTATACGGAGGAGTAATGCTGAGAGAGAATCTCATTCTCCTTTAGAATAGTCCATGAATTCCATGCTCAAGTATTCTCCTCCCTGATCTCATCATAGGACTTAATACTTATACCCGTATTTTGGTTCTCTACTTCTAACTTATATTCTGTGAATATCTCGAAAGGTTCGGACTTGTGTTTCAACAGGAACATAGGTCTGAATCTCGAAAGATCATCAGAGAATGTAATGAAGTATAAAGAACCAGTCTTGGCAAGTGTAGACTGGGGACCTACATACATCAACATGTATCATCCCAAAAGTTCACTAACTGTTTCTCTGTTTCCAATAAACAGAGCTGTGGTCATCTTATCTTTGTGACATGACTGGCGAGTTTCACAAGATGTAAATTCAAACTGATTTAAATATGCATCTATATGTAACTCTAGCTGGTCGGGTCACAATGATCTGACCTAGTCTACAATGCCTTAAGAAGGATTCGTTCATTTCTGAACTCTTCCTCTTTTGTGTGTTCCGTATACTAAGAACTGTAGTTTGATTTAGAACATCAATGCTTTTAGATAACGTGCCTGAACCGATCAACTTTTGATATAGGAAATGTTCAAAACATTATCCAACAATACAAAATTTTATCATTTCTTTAATGATAAAGAGACTGATATGATTTTGTATATCAGGTTCGGTATCTAATAACATTCGTTCAGAATCAATGTATCGGTAATACAGGGTGACAGTGACCAACAGACTTGGCTGCAACACTTGCCCCGTTTTCTGCCTCATGAAACTTATCACCCGTTCTCAGTTCTCTACCTTTCTGTAGCCCTATGTAACATATTACATATCTGGGATCCTGATCTGGTATCACATACCCAGGACGTAAAGGATACTGAGAAACAGTTCTTTGTAATGAACACACCCGAAGATGATGCATCAGCATGCACTCTCTTCGTTTGGGCGGCACGGGAAATCTGGTATTCCCCAATTTCCTGCTCTGTCTTAGAACAATTATAAGTTGGAGCGGGACCAACGTTCCCCAGCTCAGTATAACAAGCGGGTTCGGTCAATAATCCGTATTATTATCTTGATTAAGGCGTGATATGGTCGCTACCAGGAGAGAGAGAGAAGAAAACACTCAGCGTGCGCTCTTGCAAGAATAGATTGGTTATTATTTTATCTAATCAGGATGGCTCCCACTGCTTTTTATCAAATCTTCCTTCAAACCCTAAAAGGAAAGACTAGCCGGGATTAATTACACACTACAAGTTCGCCAATCTTTCAGCCAGGCCAGTGTCGGTACTTTGAGGGAGGTCCCCCGTGCTTTCGCACGAACCTAATTAATGTAAACCTTGTTTTCCCAGAGGCGTAACCCCGTTAACACCTTTCTAGACACCTACCTGATCGGCTAATTGTAATGTATAAAACTCTCCCAGGAGTAACTCTTACTCGCAGCGGGTATCGGGATCCAACTATCTCATAGAAGGTATGCAATCACATTGCAAATTTCAACACTTGAAATTACCGATAATATTTTGCCCCTAGCTCGCTATGACCTTGATGCATGCCAAACAACCCATAGTCTGCTAGTCAAGTTCAACCCGTACATTTCTTGATTGAATTAAACCCACCCGCACGACCCTTGACGCATGCCAAACAACGCCGTACGAATACGCTAATCCAATCGCATCGTATGCTAGCAGATAAGCACTAGTTAGCTACCGTACACTACGCCTTGACGCATGCCAAACAACCGCAGCACGAATACTAACTAGTACTTATCTGAAATGACGGAGGGCTACGACAGGTTTTTCTGAAAACCTATTGCGTAATGAACTTGATATCGTTGTAGAATCAAATGAATTTTGAAATGGAGTGTTTTTGAGGCTTTTCTAGTTTTGCTAAAGGAGTCACTCCCGGTGAAGGGATCGTCGGTCCTTTCCTCGTCGAATGAGGTGCGGGATATATCATATATATCACTGTGCAAAGCAAAAACGCTTAAAAGCTTTCAAAAGACAAACCGAGCGTGTAGCATCTGCCAGTTATTGCTAAAGGAGTCACTCCCGGTGAAGGGATCTCGGTCCTTTCCTCATCGAATAAGGTGCAGGATATATCATATATACCACTGTGCAAAGCAAAAACTGTAGCTACCTGTTTTATTTTGAAATTCGATTCTACAACATCTTAGGTTTCTTTTATTTCATTAATCACATTAATGAAGTCCCATCATTTAAGTTACCTAAACATCACAGATAAATACGACGTACACTTATGCCATCCGTATTCGCCTCGATGTCCCCTCGTGCACCGTTAGGTTAGGTGACTAACGGCAGAGCGGGGCAGGGCTAGCGCGGGTGTAAAACATAAGTAACGTCTATATAATATATCATATATACTATATACTGTATCTATCACAGAACATCACATGATCACATCACAGATATCGCAGCAGAAGAATCATATGAAATATTGGATATACTAGGACGTCCGTGTTTTCAATACGAGCCAGTATAAAACACGGATTCCACGGTCGTGATGAATAGCCGAACCCACACCCCTAGACCCCTACGAGAGCGGCAAGCAACCCTACCAATTCTGGAGTTAGGAGACCCGGACCCGACTCCTCGAGTTGGTCTCCCACTAGACTCTAGAACCCAGTTACTTGTGCCCTCCTCCTTGGGTCTATCCTAGTGCGGAAAAGTAAAAAATATACAAAGGGTGACATCTTCCGCAACCTGGAAGTGCCCCAATAAAAGAATATTACATACAAGTTTTTACATGAATGAAAATGAAAAACACTCATCTCACATAAAAACCCCCGTCTATTCAAACACGACGATTCAATATAACATATCCAGCAACACATAACATCACATGTCATCAACGTAAGTAAATATGTCCATCCCAATTGTCGTTGACATATAGCAACGAAACCGGCGATATCACATATTACACTTACGGTCACAGAAAAGAAAATGTAAAACTACAACAGTTGGAATCCGCAACCTGCATAGATATCGCATGCCTAATCAAATGAATTCTTTAGACATCGCATGCCTAACAATTATAAACCCCACATTTTAGTCTCAAAATCGAAAACTCTTTTCAATATCAAGTCGGACAATTCAACAGGATTCCCAACAATCTGATCGAATGCTCGTCGAAAACTTCAGTAGGCGGCCGCACCCCTAACGCCGTCGACGAAGTGCACCAAGGCGGAACACCGCTGCCGCGAGCACCCGAACGGATGCTTTCGGCGACGGGGTTCTCCTACAGTCACTTGGTCGGGGCAATGGAGTGAGGCTGTCTATTAAGTTTACCCGGCGAGTATCCGCGTACGCTACGTGATTGCGACGGACTTTTGATCACATCAAAATTCCGTGGCAACCGATCAAGTGAGACTAAACTGCTATGTTCATAACATTCATTCAGTTATCTCATAACTTCTTGTGAATTCCAATTATTGTATCCCATTACGGATAAATAGAAAATGTCAAACTTTCCGATCGAACAATCGAACACCCAATTTTTCTCGATACAGATCAACACATGAAATAAGTCTAACAACATTCAGTTCGTGCCTCAGTACCGACGGTCCAGCCGTAGAAGGGTCAAGCCAACGCCTCACATGTGGCACGCCGTACTGCCCCAAACCCGAAGGTTCAAAGGGCAGTTCAAGACGGTCACATAATCGAGTTAAGGTTTGTTGTCTTCCAGAGGGTCCATCGCATTACTTGCACTACTTAGAACGTCGTTAAACTACGGAAAAATCCAACACTTGGAAATTTCCCGACAGGGGAAAAATTGGGTATTTATATCCGGTCGAACTTTTTAACATATTCTAAACTTTATCCGGAAAGCCACATAGACAAAATTTGATACTCCGATCGAAACACCGAATCCCCAAAACAACCCCAGAAAATTCAACTCTTGAAAAAATATTAAAAATTCCCAGAAAAATCACCACTGGAAACTAAGAATTACTGTGCAAAATAATTTAAATACTGTGGCCGTACGGCCGCGGAACCGCCGTATGAGCCTTCCTCATGCCGCGGAACCGCGGTGGTAAAGTTGAATTGGGCCGCCGAATTTCACAGTAACTTTTAGATATTCCTGATGTGTTTTCTGCATATTTTTAATGTGGAAAAATCCCAGAATTTGGAAAAAGTCCAGAGAGCTATTTTGGGTTCTAGTTTTCGGTTCGATCGGACTTCAAACTCCGTCTAGACTTCGCCTAAGGCTCTAGCTAGGCTCTGATACCACTGTAGGGTTCCTAGGCACCCTAATGAGGTCTCACAAGGCATCAACCATGCCAATTTCAAATTTAAACGGTGTCGAGAAACCCTAGAACGGATCGTTGGCTAGATTTCTAGGCGAAAAGCAAACTAGTTAACACTTAACTATAAGAATACGGAAATACAACCTTTGTAGATCCGGTGCTCCACCTCCACGGCTCCGCAATGAAGTCTCCTCGCTGTCCTCATGCAATCCCGGGCTCTAGCGTCGGCTTCATCGGAGAACAAGCGGGCTAGGTCATCGACGACGTGCCGAAGATGATCTATGTCGAAGCATCGCTAGATCAAGCTCCAACTTCACCAAGTCAAGAAAACTTGTGAAGGAAACACACTCTACTACTTGGCAAGAGGTAGAGGATGATGAAATAGGAAGTGGGTAGACTTTAGAATTGGATTTCTCACTTGTTTTCATCAATCACCATTGATGAAGCAAGCTTCTTCAAGTGAAGAAGATGAAGAAGAAGAAGATGAATATTATGATATGTTCTTTTTCAAAAAGGAAATAATAATAATACTTATCATAATGTAACCATGGTAATGTGTAGAGAGTTAATCATGGTTGAATGGAATGGTTAGGGTTAAGCATGAGACAAAATGGACACTTGGTCAAAGTCTTCATGAAGCTTCATGAACAAAACAAAACAAGCCACCATTTTCTCATTTGCTTTTCTTTTTCCAAAAGAATAAATAAATGAATAAAATGAAAAAGGAAAAAGTAAACCCTAACCATTTCATTAACCAAGGTTTAATTCTTTACACTTAACCAAAAGGCATGTATCATCAAACATGATACAAGCAAGTGCACAAAATCATATCGCATATGCAATGCGCACAAACCAAGTGAGAAAATCCGTTTAAAGTGAACCAATACTAGTTAGTGCAAAGTAATATATCAAATATATAATTATGCATTAAATCATTAAATCAACACTTGATTTAACGATCCGGTCATATCGCATATAACCGACAAGTATCCTATGTATCGGCTTATCGAATCAACCTTTGATTCGATAACTAGGGTATATCGCATATAACCTAATCGATACATTCATCGTGAGAATGGAATACGGTATCACATACACGCATTATTCTCGGTCCCGCACATATCTCATATGCGCTCCTATTTCGTTTCGCTTGAGCCAGGAAACTTCTGTGTAGGACTCTAAAGACTCGTCAATATGCCAGTAGCAGGTGATGATCATATCAAACACCCACAAGCCGCAAGCGGTCTGCTAAACGTAACGGCCACCCGGGTATTGAGCGATCAGAATATCGACGAGCAAGCCCGCTCACACTCCTGTGAATCCAACCAGTAACACTTACCGTACAGTCCGGTCTGATCGTCTGATATGTCGCATATCTCGCCTAGGGGTGGTAAACGTCAGACCCCAATAGCTCGATAAGTCGTGCCGATATGAGGTCTATAACAATTCGAGAAACTACTGGTAACACTTACCAGTAAATCTCAGCAACCCTGGCCAGGGATTTCCTGTTATAGCCAATCGAACACAGCGCAACATCAACCCCCTATACCGGGAGAGACGAATCCCCTCCTATCGCTCATTGCCTCCATGTGACTCGGGATTGTACCCAAAAACCACCGTTTTGCACGCCCTCTTGGACGTGGTAAGATGGAAATCAAAGCTCAGTGGGAACCACACAATACTCTATGACGATCTCGGGTCAACAGACTACTCTGTACCAGTGTCACCAGAGAACTGCCATCTGACGTGAGGTATAATACCATCTGGGAGTTCTCGGCGAGTCCGTCCAGTGTACCCAGTCTCCACTGAGCACTCGTATATCATCTATGATGTCAAACACCAATGGATATGGGATCATCCATCGCCCATCTGTATGGGTCGAGAAGGTATACGCTAGTCTACTCTGGTATATCGATGCCCCGTCTCGATACACCCACGACTAGGGACCTTGAAGGATGTACTTATGGACCACCATGTCCCCACTAGTATGATCCGCATCATAGTCCAGGTAGTCAAGTACACATCCTAAGGGCTTTACCAACATGTAACAGAGAGACAATCAGTGTACACGTTAAGGTAAAGAGTAACCAGATAGCATACTATCATGTCGAGCGAGAAAGTTCTCCCTATATATGTCCCAGCATCCACTACAATATACATCCTATGTATAGTAATGGCCTCTAGGGCATACATATAACTAACAAAAACACATGCCTGGCCCCTGCCCGCATCCTGTCATCCTCTACCTCTATCTCCATGACCTCTCTGAGATCGTCCTGCCAAGCTTCGACCTCATGGTGCAACCGTCTGGCGCATAATATTAACTAGGGGAGGAAGTAAATCCATCGACGATGAAAGTGGAGGGGGTAAAACAGCCTGCGGAACAACAGTTCCTCCTGGGCGTGTACACTGTCTATCTAAGTGCCCTGGACGCCCGCAATTATAACATGTATATGGAGGTCCCTGTCCCACTGGGTGTGAACGAAACATCTGGCCCTAAGTCACTTCTCGATCAAAACTGCAGTCTGGAATGAATCTGTCTCGACCTCCTCGTCCTCTCGAATTACGACCATTACGACCCCGGCCCCCATGGGTGTTGAACTGGCATGGAACGACAACAGGGGTAGGAGGTAATGTACTCGGAGGAGGTGGTGAAGTCACATGTGAAACCGATGCCTCATCCTGCCGCATCATAGGACAATCCCTAATACCGTGATACGGACACCCACACCTGAAACATCTTTGCACGGGCTGCTGAACATATGTGTATAAGTAATAAAACTGATCTTTGCAGAATCCGCCACGGCCTTTACGAACACGTCTTGGTGCTGAAGTATTATTACGAATTTGCCTTGATCTCTGAACACCCATACGTGGAGGAATGGTCGACCTTTATGCTCGACTAATCTCTAGCAAGGCTCCGATCATTCGGCGCATCTCGTGAACATTTTTCTCCATCCTAACTATACGATTAATATCGGGTGGATCAATCGGTTCCTGAAGGATAGGCATACTGCCCGAATTTGTCCCCGTGTCAGACAAGCCTGCTCCAATATCATCTCTAACAGCGGTCGTCTGAGTCCCCGTAGACGTTGATGACATAGTGGCTGGAGCAAGAAACGAGAGTTGATAAGGCTTACGAATAAGGTGTTGGAGATAGTGCCCTCAGAGTCAATTATTGGATCACAGGCACGTGATTGCAATGATTGAGGGAGGACCTATCCCGGTAGGACAGTCTTGCTCGAGATGATAGTATGCTATCTGGTTTATCTTTATCATCGTGTACTGCTTTAGGTGACCTGACATGTCGCTATTACACGTTGATAGAGCCCCTAGGATTCTTGCTTGACCACCAGCAGTATGATGGCGATCATATACGTGGGAGCTGGTAGTCTATAAGCACATCCTTAAAAGGTCCCTAGTCGAGGGAGTTTCGAGACAGGGCATCGATACTCCATTAGTAGACTAGTGTATACAGTCGAGACCCCGACGAGGGGCGGTGGCCGGTCTCACAAGCCACTGGTGTCAGTTGGTTCACCTAAGATGTATACAGGTGCTCATTGGGTTATGAGTACACCGGACAGGACTCGCCGGGAACCTGCTAGTTGGTCTTGTACCAGATGTCAGATAGCAGTTCCCTGGTGACATGTGTACAGGTTAGTTCATCGACCTGAGATCGTCATTTGTCTCGTGTGAGTTCCCACTGTGCTTTGATTACTACCCTACCACGGCTCAAAGGAGTCGTGCAAACAGGTTTTAGTTGGGTACAGTCCCGAGCCACATGGAGGCAGTGAGCGGATCTGCAGGGGTTCGTCTCTCCCGGTATTAGGGGTGAGGTCGCGCTGTGTCTAGGAGAGCCATTACGCAAAGCCCTCGGCCGAGGCAGGAGATTTACTGGTAGGTATTCCAGTAGTATCTCAGGGCGTTCTGGGCTATGCTCCGACACGACTTGTACCGCTTTTGGGGGTCTGACTTTCACCAACCCCCTAGGCCCGCCATGCGATACTCATAGACGAACGGACCGGACTGTACGGATATTGTCACTGACAGGCTCAGTTGGGTGTCGGGGTGAGCTTCCTCATCGACGTCCCTTTTGGTCAATAGCTGGTGGCCCGTCACGTATTGGCTTATACCTCTGACGTGCCAGTGGTTAAATCCACAGCCATAGTATTGACGAGTCTTTAGAGTCCACCACACTTTCAGTTACTCAGCTTTCGGGCGAAACGCTGTAGAGGCCGTATGGAGATATGGCAGGGTCCGATCAGATACGTGCGGTATTGCACGGATCAGGATCGGACAGTTTTGTACTAGTGGCCGTATAGATATATGTCAGGGTTCGATCAGATACGTGCGGTATTGCACGGATCAGGATCGAACGGATTTTACTAGCCGGCTTTGGTTTAAGCCGGTACTAGTTTAGTACAGTGTAGATTTTGTCTCATTGCATCTGTATCCGGTCGGAATACAGATGCGGGTGTGTATGCACAGTGTCGGGATTTTCCTGTAATTTATTACGGGACCAGTTTTCTGGAGTTTCCAGTTTGCATTCTGTTCCGGCCGGTTTTCCTTTGTTCTTTTCCGGCCGGACTTTTCCGATGGAGGGGGTAATTTGCAGTTTTGCAAATTACACTTTGTGGAGGGGTTTTATGCAATTGTGTTGATTATGATGGTTTTCATATCTTGCACATTGACTTGATTTAAATGTGAATTGAAAGGGTATGGTTTTGATTGGATGTGAGTATGGTTGATGTTTTGTTGACCTTGGATGTGGTCACCTTTTCTTTGTTCCTACCATCACCTCCCTTGTATTAGATTTTCCCTTCACCATTCTCATTCAAGAATAGGCCGGCCACATTTGATGATGGATGATGGTTCATTTTCTTTTTGGTGAGGGTGTGGGAAAAATTATTGTTTCATCTCATTTTTCCATTGCTACAAAAACCCAAGTTCATTTCTTATTGATTCCTCCATCATGGCAACCAACCCCAAAGTGAGACAACCATCTTCTACACTACTTTCTACAGCATATCTTGGGCATGTCGAGTTGCCGGCTTCATGCCCGAGTTGCCTCGGTATTGAGGCGGGAGCCCGTAAAAGACGAAGGCGATGTGGTGCCCTTTCCGGTGAGGAGGCGACGATATGGAGACTACACTTTCCGCGGGAGATCGGGACGATGACGAGAAGACCGGAGGACTCGGATCACTCGGTATACTTCTTTTCCCATCTCTTGTTAGCTAGTATAGGTTAATGGTAAACGATCCGGGTAATTGTCCGCGGTAGCGCCGGTTTCCGAGCAAAGAAAATTTTTGATTCCGCAATTTGGCCTCGAGTAAGACGGCCGGGGCGCTGCCGTGGCGCAACATGGTATCAGAGACACGCCATTAACCTTACCTAGCTTCGTTTGATGTGTTTGCGTTTCCGATCGACCGAAATTTCCAAAAACCGTATTTTTATTGCACATCAGTTTCTGTCGAAATTTTTTGAAGTCCAAAAATTTTTCAGGTGATTGCAGAATGATGTACATGGCATTATAAGACATCTGGGAAATTTTGGTCACGAGTTACTGTAGATCAGCCGCGGAAGAGCGGCGCAACCCTCCTTGGCGCCGCTCTTCCGCGGCGGTTTAGTTTGGTCTCTGGACCAGAATTTTCCAGTGAGGTTTTTACATTAAAATAGGGTATTTGGAATATTAAAATTGGGCCCAGGTTTCCTGTGAGTGCTACAGTTTTGATTGGGGGCCCATTTATTAATTTTTTGGTCAATCGGAAATTTTTAAAACACATTTTTCACAGTATTTACATTATATCTGCGACCGTGAATGTCACTCGATCGGAAAATCCGGTCTAACTGCTATAGCCCGGTTAGACGGATTTGCGAACGTGACTTTCACGTTGATGTTCTATGTTTATGCTGTGATGTTGCGGATCGGTCGTGGGGATAGCCTGGATGCAATGCTAGTACTGTTTTGTGGTATTATGTACATTTGATATTGCGGGGCGAGCGTCCGACATGTGGACTGCCGTCACTGCCAGTTTGTATTATTCTTTTGGGGCACGACCTGGTTGCGGTCGATGTACCCGGTGTATGTATATTTTACTTTCTGTACTAGGATTGCCCCGCGGTGGGGTGCGCGGATAGCCGGGTTCTGGAGGGCAGCAAGCCCGCATCTCATGGCATTGGGACGGAGGGGGCTTCAGTCCAGGATTGACGGGCTATTCGCCGCACTCGTAGGGGGTACAGGTTGACCCAGGAGGGGTGCCCAAGTTACCGGATTCCGTGAAGTGCTGGGTGGTCCATTCACGGTAATGAAGGGGGCTGCCTCGCTTCAGGTTTTGGCGGGTGACTTGCCGCGCCCGTAGGGGTCTAGGATTTCATTGCACAGGCTATCCACACGACCAGGGGAACGTCGGGTTTCAGCAGCGGCTCTGTGAAACCCGGGGCTTCCAGATATCTGTTTTGTTCTGTGATGCTGTACATTTCTGTGATGTTGCATTTTATTCACGCCTTGAGCGAAATACTATATATTGGTATATATATTAGTAGATGTTGTATATGTTTTTCATCCGCGCTAGTCCAGTCCCCGCTCTGCCGTTAGTTAGCTAACCTAACGGGTGATGACGGGACCCAGTGGCGAATGCGGATGGCATATACGTACGTCAGTATATTTTCGTTCTTTGTGGTGTGATCAATTGATGGGACTGCATTGATTCGGATCAATGCAAGTTTAAACAAACCTATTCTGATGTTGTTGGAACATTTTTCAAAAAGCTGTTATTGCAAGGACGTTCACTTTTGTTTTGCATCGTGGTATTCATTTGGAATATCCTGCTCCTCAGTCGACGAGGCAAGGGCCGAGATCCCTTCACCGGGAGTGACCCCTTGGACAGAATTTTGCGTCAGGGCATTAACTTCACTATAGCCGATTACTTTTTCTTTGCATCGTGGTATTAAGTTGGAATATCCTGCACCTCATTCTACGGGGAAAGAGCCGAGATCCCTTCACCGGGAGTGACCTCTTTAGTAAAGGTTTTCGTCACTATATTTTCTAAAAAGGCTATGCAGTTCCTTCAACGATATCAAGTTCATTACGCTAAAGGTTTTTCGCCAAAAACCAGTCGTAGCCCTCCGTCATTTCTTACAAGTATTACTTAGTATTCGTGCTGCGTTTGTTGACTGTGTCAAGGCGTAGTGTGCGGTAGCTAAGTAGTGTTTGTTTGTAGCATATTAATGGGATTGGTTAGGACAGTCGTGCGGCCTTGTTGACTGTGTCAAGGGCTCGTACGGGTGGGTTTAATGCAATCCAGGATAATGACGGGCTGAACTTGACTAGGACTCTTTGATTTGTTGACTGTGTCAAGGTCACTTGGGTCCTAGGGGTAAAAATCTCATCGGGAGTTTCAAAAGAACTGAAACTTGCCAAGCATGCGCATACCTTCTGGAGTGTGGTGACTTGAGTGGATTCCGTCAAGTTATCATGCGATGATAGTTGGATCCCGATTCCCACTGATGAGTTGGTTTACTCCTCGGGTGATCCCGACTAATTCTTCTTTCAGGTTTGGAGGAGAATTTGAGGTACAGTGGGAGGTTTCCAGATTAGACAAAGTGATAACCATTCTGATCTAGGTTAGAGTGCACGCTGAGTGTTTTCTTTTCTCTCTCTCTGGCAGCGACCATTGACCCGACCCTGGACTATGACTCAGTGACCAAGTTGACCGAACCTTCTTAACACTGGCTTTTGGATTGTCAAAGTTGCAGACCTCATTGCCACTCCTACTTTTACCCTTTTCTCCTGGACGCCCCGTATTACTGCGAACGTCCACTTCCATTGGACAAAACCATCGTATGGTTAGATACGAACTCGAAGGACTTCGAGGATGGTTTCTGGTTCTGGAGAAAACGAATAGGACTATTCAGTTGTCTTTTCTTTTCACCTTCTCTCAGGTTGCGAATACTCCTTGGTTTAGGAGTAGTACACCTATTACGCAAATTGGATAGTCTTCTTCCAAACCATAGGCTGGTGCCGACCGGTAGGGAACGAAGAAAACCAGTTAGCTTAAACGGTGTACAGAAGGTATTAAGTTAAGACAAAGCAAGGGATTAGTAAGAGGGCAAAGTAAGTTGCGACTGCTATTCACGACCAAACCAAGTATTTCTTCGCCAATCCTAAATTACCTTTGTATTTCTCCAGGACACTCCGTATCACTACGAAGATCCCATTTTATTGGATACTCCATCGTATGGTTATATACGAACTCGAAAGGAACTTGTTCCAGTTCGGGGATGGATTCTGGTTCAGGAGAAATAGGAATAAAGTACATTCAGGTGTCTTTTATCTTCACCTTCTCTCGCGTTGCGAGTGCTCCTAGGATTAGGACAGTACACCCTTTATGCTTTTTGGATAGTCTTCTTCCAAACCATAGGCTGGTGCCGAACGGTAGGGAAGGAAGAAAACCATTTGGCTTAAAAGGGGTGTACAGAAGGTAATGACTAAAGACATATAAAGGGATTTGGAGAGGTGGCAAAGAATTATACGGTTATAGTTGTGAATCTGGATAATGGTAGAGGCATTACTAGGAATACCAGAATACCCCACAGAAACATTTCAATGTTTCAGTTTTACTGTGTAATGTTAAAAGAAAACTGATTTCCCGATTAGACATTTACTCCAGGGTATGTATTTACCAGGTATGATTCTCACACCTGTATGGTTTTACAGATGATGAGTGGGAGTAAGTTATTGGGAATTGGGTGATCATCCTCATTATATCGGGATTCGTTGTAATCAGTGATATTTGAGGAAGTCACCTGGGTTGTTTGCCGGTCGGCAAATATTTGGTTTTGAATATCCGCTGTTGTGCACCAATTTCAAATCGATATATCTGTACGTCTATTTTCATAGAGTGAGATGTACCTTTTGATATTATGTCGATGACATTTACCTATATCAGTGGATGGTTAGGTAAGGAGTATTAAACAGCGGTGTAATTCTTCTTAACCATAAGTACAGTTTTCAACCTACGACACACAGTGAAAGAGTTGTTAGACTCAGCGGACTTATACAAAGTATTGTATGTTGTCCAGTGTCCATTAGGACAGAGGGGTTGGTCCTCATACTATATTCTGTTTACTTTTAACTTCTCAAGTTCTTAGACATGTGTTTCGTAGAAACACAGGGTCTAAGTTTTGAGGAGTTATAGGTATTTGAATAGAGTAGAGAACCAGGTGTAGCAAGTATCGGGATTCTTCAAAGTGATCGAAGATGTAGATACTTGTGTATGGTATTCAGTTGATAGTAATGATGAAGACAGATTGCTTCTCTTTCAGGTTACTCATAATTGGAAGCATTCCTAAGTTGAGTAACGCTGATCGGCCTCTCTCCATTTAGTTGACATGCACTGGAGACAGCTGCATGATTTGAATCTGGTTCAAATAAATCAGTGCCTCTGGTTCTATATTGGATATAGAACAGTTCATATCTTAACGATATTAAGGTACGGGGAGTTGTCCGGGTTATGCTTAAAACCAGACTCCGGATAACTCAAGGCACGTTTCTGTAATGGCTGTTTGTGGGTTGACCCAGGCTACGACGAGGGTTGACTTTCTACCATCTGGCAGATCAATAGAAATAT
This sequence comes from Agapanthus africanus, assembly GCA_030015575.1. NCBI lineage: Eukaryota > Viridiplantae > Streptophyta > Magnoliopsida > Asparagales > Amaryllidaceae > Agapanthus > Agapanthus africanus. The sequence goes on from JASDDO010000001.1 coordinate 281,489,928, forward strand.
TGTTCTAGACTCGCCACAGTTTTATTAAAAATGGATTTTTTCAAAAAACAGCAGTGGGAGTATGGTAGAACTGGAAGTGATTCCAGAACCGCAAACGATTACTGAAGATTTGATAAGGAACCTAAAGATTCAATCTGATTTGACATTCCATTGGCCACTCCGCAGATAAGGTGGATAACTTCAGGCACCCGAGAGGTACTCCGGTAGCCTCAAGGACGGTGACAGGGAAGTTCTTGTTTACCCACACTTGCCATTGTTGTTGTTCCAGGCTGCGAGACCCGGCAGGAGGATGAGTATAGCGTCGTTCTAAACTAGCTTTAGAATTGCACGTCTATATGACTCTGGCAGAGGGTTGTCGTAGTCAGTGGGAGCAGCGGAAGCATTGGTGGACTTCATGCTTATATCTATTTATAGACTAAAGCAGATATAGCGGAGTTAGATCATCTGTTTCTGATGTGACAGTCATGGGTTTGACGTCATCAGAATAGAAGATGGATCTGTTGAGAAGGTAGTAGGAAGTGATATTCCTATACTACGATCGGTTATACTTTGGTCGTCACACAGTGTTTTTCTCCACATGGGATTTGGATATTATATCAGACATACTGGTTACTAGACCTATGGTTTTAGATCTAGATTTGGGTGGTTTCCCAATCAGGGTACCTTGACAGCATTCTAAGAGTATTTAGAATGGACGACTCCTGGCATGGTAGTGTGCCTGCAGGTAATGGAGTCACCCTCTCTAAAGGTGTCTTACAGACTAAAGGGGAGAGGAATACGCATGATTGACAGATCACTTGCTTAGGCAATTGAGTCAATCATGAGATGTCAAGTACCACACCAGATGTTGTTCTTGCACTAGATGCAATAAGTTGATATTGATCCAATCCTGGAGGAACAGTCGGAAGCAGTTATAGAACATAAGTGAATGTTCTAGGGATATGATAACGGCTGCCTCCTTTAGGAGACGGTTATCACTCCAGGCTTCCAAGGTGACATAGACGACAAGGAGGTCGTCACAGTTATAGTTCTCCCTCTGACGAGGGACAGTATTTTGGACAGGTGATCCAAGGCAATACTGAGGGAGGCATGGTGCAGGATACTGATTAGTTTCAGTTGTTGATACAGTCTAAGAAGTTTGGATTTGGAGTTCATTTATGAGCTAGGTCCCATCAGACATCCAGACATTCTAAGACAGGTATTGCTCATTTCGGGAGATGGCTTTCTCTGCGAACTTGAGATATAGAGAGACATAGAAAGAAACATCACAGCGGATCCACTCACTGAGGCTATTCCTCGAACGCAATAGTTTCACAAACGAGCTTTGTGAGACAGACTAGTAAAGGAGTTGGGTGTTCGGTATCACACGGGCTGTGAGTATGCGACATCGCAATAATTAGCCTTGAGTGCAAGTGGGAGATTGTTGGAGATAGTGCCCTCAGAGTCAATTATTGGATCACAGGCACGTGATTGCAATGATTGAGGGAGGACCTATCCCGGTAGGACAGTCTTGCTCGAGATGATAGTATGCTATCTGGTTTATCTTTATCATCGTGTACTGCTTTAGGTGACCTGACATGTCGCTATTACACGTTGATAGAGCCCCTAGGATTCTTGCTTGACCACCAGCAGTATGATGGCGATCATATACGTGGGAGCTGGTAGTCTATAAGCACATCCTTAAAAGGTCCCTAGTCGAGGGAGTTTCGAGACAGGGCATCGATACTCCATTAGTAGACTAGTGTATACAGTCGAGACCCCGACGAGGGGCGGTGGCCGGTCTCACAAGCCACTGGTGTCAGTTGGTTCACCTAAGATGTATACAGGTGCTCATTGGGTTATGAGTACACCGGACAGGACTCGCCGGGAACCTGCTAGTTGGTCTTGTACCAGATGTCAGATAGCAGTTCCCTGGTGACATGTGTACAGGTTAGTTCATCGACCTGAGATCGTCATTTGTCTCGTGTGAGTTCCCACTGTGCTTTGATTACTACCCTACCACGGCTCAAAGGAGTCGTGCAAACAGGTTTTAGTTGGGTACAGTCCCGAGCCACATGGAGGCAGTGAGCGGATCTGCAGGGGTTCGTCTCTCCCGGTATTGGGGGTGAGGTCGCGCTGTGTCTAGGAGAGCCATTACGCAAAGCCCTCGGCCGAGGCAGGAGATTTACTGGTAGGTATTCCAGTAGTATCTCAGGGCGTTCTGGGCTATGCTCCGACACGACTTGTACCGCTTTTGGGGGTCTGACTTTCACCAACCCCCTAGGCCCGCCATGCGATACTCATAGACGAACGGACCGGACTGTACGGATATTGTCACTGACAGGCTCAGTTGGGTGTCGGGGTGAGCTTCCTCATCGACGTCCCTTTTGGTCAATAGCTGGTGGCCCGTCACGTATTGGCTTATACCTCTGACGTGCCAGTGGTTAAATCCACAGCCATAGTATTGACGAGTCTTTAGAGTCCACCACACTTTCAGTTACTCAGCTTTCGGGCGAAACGCTGTAGAGGCCGTATGGAGATATGGCAGGGTCCGATCAGATACGTGCGGTATTGCACGGATCAGGATCGGACAGTTTTGTACTAGTGGCCGTATAGATATATGTCAGGGTTCGATCAGATACGTGCGGTATTGCACGGATCAGGATCGAACGGATTTTACTAGCCGGCTTTGGTTTAAGCCGGTACTAGTTTAGTACAGTGTAGATTTTGTCTCATTGCATCTGTATCCGGTCGGAATACAGATGCGGGTGTGTATGCACAGTGTCGGGGTTTTCCTGTAATTTATTACGGGACCAGTTTTCTGGAGTTGCCAGTTTGCATTCTGTTCCGGCCGGTTTTCCTTTGTTCTTTTCCGGCCGGACTTTTCCGATGGAGGGGGTAATTTGCAGTTTTGCAAATTACACTTTGTGGAGGGGTTTTATGCAATTGTGTTGATTATGATGGTTTTCATATCTTGCACATTGACTTGATTTAAATGTGAATTGAAAGGGTATGGTTTTGATTGGATGTGAGTATGGTTGATGTTTTGTTGACCTTGGATGTGGTCACCTTTTCTTTGTTCCTACCATCACCTCCCTTGTATTAGATTTTCCCTTCACCATTCTCATTCAAGAATAGGCCGGCCACATTTGATGATGGATGATGGTTCATTTTCTTTTTGGTGAGGGTGTGGGAAAAATTATTGTTTCATCTCATTTTTCCATTGCTACAAAAACCCAAGTTCATTTCTTATTGATTCCTCCATCATGGCAACCAACCCCAAAGTGAGACAACCATCTTCTACACTACTTTCTACAGCATATCTTGGGCATGTCGAGTTGCCGGCTTCATGCCCGAGTTGCCTCGGTATTGAGGCGGGAGCCCGTAAAAGACGAAGGCGATGTGGTGCCCTTTCCGGTGAGGAGGCGACGATATGGAGACTACACTTTCCGCGGGAGATCGGGACGATGACGAGAAGACCGGAGGACTCGGATCACTCGGTATACTTCTTTTCCCATCTCTTGTTAGCTAGTATAGGTTAATGGTAAACGATCCGGGTAATTGTCCGCGGTAGCGCCGGTTTCCGAGCAAAGAAAATTTTTGATTCCGCAATTTGGCCTCGAGTAAGACGGCCGGGGCGCTGCCGTGGCGCAACATAAGGATATCAATATCAGAGTGTCAAAGAAAGAATAGATCAAGATATACACCCTAAGGTTGGTTAGGCTGAATACGATAACGTAAATATGCCGCGGAACATACATACGGTACTGCACTCATCCTAATTCACCTACTCCATCAAACGAAAGGTCATCCTGAATCACGGACTCACGTCAACCTATTTTAATTCCCTACTCGATTCCGTAAGGTTAATCCTATGCTCTGATACCAACTTTGTCACGACCCGAAGTTGGATGTGACCGGCACTTAAATTGTATAATATCTAAAGATATTCACACAATCCAAGTAAGCCGAAAAACAAGATCAAAATCCTTTTTGCGGAATTATTTATATGGAAATTTAGTTTTAAGTAAAAATCACAGTTTATGAAGTTAAATTATTAAACTAGTATAAAATGTTAAGTGTGGTTGCATCCCTAGTTGGAAGCAACAATATTAACAGTGGAATTCAATACAAAATCATAATATAAAATCAAAGAAGAATCTCAGACATAAATAAAAGAAACATTATTTACTACAACCGAACGATCTTATTTGTCGAAATAATATACATATCGTTCTAAGTCATTATACAGGGTCTGATGGAGAAACTCTAGATTCAATATACAATAACAAAAGAGGAGGTTACTACATAGGTAACCCACCTAGAAAAAGAGCGATAAACCCATAAGTGGATCTGTCTGCTGCTATACGTCCACTCGACTCCTGCAAAGAACTGTGGCACAACGGGGTGAGATGCCAACTCAATGAATATAACTAACATATATCGGCTGATAATGTAAGTATGCCGATCTAGAACTAATACCAACAATGATGAATATGATGCATACTAACAGGTAGAAGCATAAATTTGTACAATTCAATATATAAATCCAAAACTGAAATCTCATCAATTATTTTCAAAATAAGATTCATTTTCTTCCCGTGTCCATCATCGACACAAATCTTCGGTGTTTCATCAGGCATCGTTCCCCGAACGATCCTGTCAATCAATAACACCGGTCGGGATCACCTAGATATCCGCCGTGTTTACCACTGACTCCGGTATCGAGTATCCTCGTTAGTCTCACCGCCTAAAGTGCGGCCCCAGCCCCTCGGCCCCGACCGGGTCCACCATGATCTGGCTGTATAGCTACCCCACCCAGCTCGGATATACGTAAGAAATTCCGCAACCGTATATCTACCCCACCCCGTTCGGAACAAAACCAAATGAAAAAAACGACATTTCATAGTGGACATGTCACATTTATCATAAAAAACCTTGAATTCTTTCGCTAGTGTTTAAAAAAACTCAAAGCCATAAATCCATAGTACTCCAATGCATGTTATATCAGAACTACACATACTTGGAGATAGAATATGATAATGTTTATGAAAAATAACTACCATTTCTTGATGTTCAAGGTATGATGGAAACCCTATTTAGCATAATAAATATTACGTGTATATGTGACATGTTAATATCGACGAGGTGTAGTGTAACATGAAGATATGTGTAGTTGCGGCATAACTCATCGATAACTGTGCAGTGTTCTAACAATTATAAACATAGCGATCTATATATATATATATATATATATATATATATATATATATATATGAATGCATATGATCAATTTAGCATATAAAACCCATTTTTTTTATTTAAACTTAACTACGGACGTATCATGCCATCCATACAAAATCCGCCGGTTGATGTTTAGTCTACTCACCGGAATAGTCGAATCAACTCAGATCACCTATCCATTTCCTTTCCTTGTGGCATCCGAAGTTTCCGTATTCGAATCTATTATTGAAATTAACTTGTATAAGAAACGGCTAACTCCGATACGGAGAAAACATGAAAATACTAGTTTTTACGTATTAGCTATACTAAGTATGATTATCGCAACCTATCAAACACTTATACTAACTGGATTTAGTTACACGATGTTTCGTAACAGAAAACAGAATCGTATTACGAAAAGTCCGTGTCGTGTTTTAAACGTTTTAACACCATTTCCGATATTAACTCCCAGATTTCATATACTGTTAAATTAGGTTAAATAAACAATACCAAATTTCATAACACCTACATAGAGACCTACCACAAAAACCCAAAACACCCATCTGCTTCAAAAATCCGGCGACGCCGGAATTGCCCTATTGTTTGCCGGCCTTAATCCGAGCCCCCCTGCTCGTGTTCCTATGGATTGCTCTATGTTCCAAATATATCATTTTAGCACTGTTTTGTTAATTTGATTTTATTCTTACTAACAGCAGATTACTACAGAGCTAAGTTTTCCTAGAATACCAACTTTTTCCGATATCCGATTTCTAAAATTTTATAAATTACAGAACTAAAACCTACTGAATTAAGAATTATACCTACTGGGGATGGTTAAGAGACTTCCTCTAAGATACCCAAGTCCTTCACTCCTAGCTTGAGGGTGAACTCTTTAGCTCCTAGTTCTTCTTCTCTTTTCTCTTCTCTTTAATTTTCTTTTGTGAGTTCAAGTGTTTTCTTTCTTTCTTTGATTTATTTCTGATTTTTATTTGGCTAAGTGATCTGAACATAAGATATAGGATAAAGAGAATGATGGAGGTGTAGGAGGAGGTGTCAATAATCAAGGATGTGCTTGTTTCATGCAAGGAGGTGGTGTAACAAGAAGAAAAGGTGGGATTTTCATGCAAGGATGAGGTGGATGTATAAGATAAATCATAATTTGTGGTATTTTGAGGAATTTCTGAACCAAAATATTTCTTAACCCTTTTACACATACACCCTCAACAATTTCAAGTTTACACATTTTTCCTAAATTTTACAAAAATACCCTTCACTACCTATGTTATTATATAAACACCATTTTATTAAAATGAAGCTAAAATTAGCACTAAAACCCCTATAACTTATTTATGTTGCACACTAAAATTTTAATTTAAATTGTTTTACAAACATCTTATGAAATTATCTTATTTGTTTTTAATAACTTTTTGATTTATCGTTTTATTATTAAATTAATTAATTTTATTTATTTCTAATTTTCAAAATGTTACACCAGGGCAATGTCGGATTTCACTTGTGGCTCAAAGGAAACCCGGGGCTCCCAGATTATCTATATTATTCTGTGATGTTGCATTTATCACGCCTGGAGCGATTATTATATATTGATATATATATATATACTAGTAGTTGTTGTATATGTTTTACACCCGTGCTAGTCCAGTCCCTGCTCTATCGTTAATTAAGTAACCTAACGAGTGATGATGGGACCCAGTGGCAAATGCGGACGGCATATACGTACATCATATTTTCATTCTTTTATGGTATGATTAATTGATAGGACTACGTTGATTCAGATCAATACAAAAAAAAACAAACCTATTGATGTTGTTGGAACAATTTTCAAAAGCTGTTATTACATGGACGTTTTCTTTTGTTTTGCAACGCGGTATTCAGTAAGAATATCCTGCACCTCATTCTACGAGGAAAGACCCGAGATCCCTTCACCGGGAGTGACCTCTTTAGCAAAGGTTTTCGCCACTATATATATGTAAAAAGCTATCCGGTTTCTTCAACGATATCAAGTTCATTACGTTGAAGGTTTTTCACCAAAAACCATTCGTAGCCCTCCGTCATTGACGGGTAGCACTTAGTATTCATGCTATGTATGTTGGCCTTCGTCAAGGCATAGTGTATGGTAGCTATTTGTTACTTTTCTATTGCATAAATAGATGCGTTAGTTTGGGATAGTAGTACTACTATTTTGGCCTTCGTCAAGGATATGTACGGGTGGGTTCAAATTAACCTGGACAATGACGGGTAGAACTTGATATGTGACTTATGATATGTTGGCCTTCGTCAAGGTCATAAGATCATGGGGTAGAAATCACATCGGGAATTTTAAACATACAGGAAACTTGCCAGGCATGCGCATACCTTCTGGAGTGTGATAACTTGAGTGGATTCCATCAGGTTATCATACGATGATAGTTGGATCTCGATACCCACTGATGAGTTAGTTTACTCCTCGGGTGATTTTAGATGATCCCGACTAATTCTTCTTTCAGGTTTGGAGGAGAATTTGAGGAAACAGTGGGAGACATCCTAATTAGGTAAAGTGATTGACCATTCTGATCTAGGTTAGAGTGCACGCTGAGTGTTTCTTTTCTCTTTCTCTTTGGCAGCGACCATGACCTGACCCTAGATTAGAACTCATAAACCAAGTTAACCGAACCTTCTTAAAACACATTAGCTTTTGGATTGTCAGAGTTGCATACTTCATTGCCACTCCTACTTTTACCCTTTTCTTTTCTTCGGAACATTCCGTATCACTATGAAGAACCGCATTTATTGGATATGACCATCGTATAGTTACATACGAACTAGAATAAACTTGTTTCAGAATCGAGAATGGTTTCTGGTTTTGGAGAAATTGAATAAGACTATTCAGTTGTCTTTTCCTTTAACCTTCTCTCAGGCTGTGAGGGCTCCTAGGATTAGGAGAGAGTACACCTAATGCCCTTATTGGATAGTTTTCTTCCAAACCATAGGCAGGTGCCGAAAGGTGGGGAAGGAAGAAAACCAATTAGCCTAAGTGTGGTGTACAGAAGCTAATAAGTAAAGACAAATAAAGAGATTAGAAAGAGGGCAAAGTAAATTGCGACTACTATCATTCACGACCAAGCCGTGTATATCATCGCCACTCCTACTTCACATTTACATTTCTCCAGAACACCCCTTATCACTACGAAGATCCACATTTATTGGATAATCCAATGTATAGTTATATACGAACTCGAAGGAGCTTGTTCCAGTTCGAGGATGGATTCTGGTTCAGAAAAAATAGAATAAGGTTTATTCAGTGGTCTTTTATCTTTACCTTCTCTCAGGTTGCGAGTGCTGCTAGGATTAGGAGAGTACACCTATTACGCTTGTTGGATAGACTTCTTCCAAATCATAGGCTGGTGCCGAACGGTAGGGAAGGAAGAAAACCATTTAGCATAAGGGTGGTGTACAGAAGGTAATGAGTAAAGACAAATAAAGGGATTTGAAGAGATGGCAAAGAAATATACGGTTACTAGTCATGAATCTGGATAATGGAAGAGGCATTACTAGGAATACCCGGCTACCCCTTCGAAACATTTTCATGTTTCAGTTTCACTATGCGTTGTTAATTGAAAACTGATTTCCTAATTAGATCCTTACTCCAGGGTATGTATTTACCAGGTTTAATTCTCACATTTGTATGGTTTTACAGATGATGAGTGGGAGTAAGTTACTGGGAATTAGGTGATTATATTCTCATTATATTGGAACTCATTGTAATTGATGATATTTGAGGAAATCACCTGGGTTTTTGCCTGATGGCAAATATTTGGTTTTGAATATCTGTTGTTATGTACCAATTTCAAACTGATATATCTGTACGTTTATTTTATAGAGTGAGATATAACTTTTTGAAATTATGTCCATGACATTTACCTATATCAGTTGATGATTGGGTAAGGAGCATTAAACAGCGGTGTAATTCTTCTTAATTATAGTACAGTTTTCAACCTATGACGCACAGGGTTTAAGTTATTTAACTAAAGGGACTTATACAAAGTATTGTATGTTGTCCAGTGTCCATTAGGACAAAGGGGTTGGTGCTCGTACTATATTCTGTTTACTTGTGACTTCTCCAGTTTTAGACAAGTGTTTCGTAGAAATACAAGGTCTAAGTTTTGAGAAGTTATAGGTACAAGAATAAAGTAGAGAACCATGTGTTGCAAGTATCAGGAGTCATCGAGGTGATCGAAGATGTAGATACTTATGTTTGGTATTCAGTTGAAAGTAATGGCTTTTGAGAACTTGCATCTCTTTCAGGTTACTCATATCTGGATGCACTCCTAATTGAGTAATGCCGATCGACCTCTTTCCATTTAGTTTACATGCACTGGAGACAGCTGCATGATATGAATCTGGTTCCAATTAAATCAGTGCCTCTGTTTCTATATTGTATATAGAATGGTTCATATCTTAACGATGTTAAGGTATATGGAGTTGTCCGGCTTATGCTTAAAACCACACTCTGGATAACTCAAGGCACATTTCCGTAATGGCAGTTTGTGGGTTATCCCGGGCTATGATGAGGGGTAACTTTCTACCATCTAGAAGATTAATAGTGATATTGTTCTTGACTCGCCACAGTTTTAGTAAAATGGACATTTTCAGAAAACAGTAGTGGGAGCATGGTAGAACTGGAAGTGATTCCATAACCACAAACGATTACTGAAAATTTAATAAGAACCTAAAGATTGAATCGGGTTTGACATTCCATTAGCCACTCCGCAGATATGGTGGGTAACCTCAGACACCCGAGAGGTACTTCAGTATCCTCAAGGACGGTGACAGGAAGGTTCTTGTTTACCCAAACTTTCCAACACTGCTGTTCTAGACTATGAGACCCGGCAGAAGGATGAGTATAGTATCGTTCTAAACTAGATTTAGAAGTGCACGTGTATATACCTCTGCCAGAGGGTTGTTGTGGTCAGTAGGAGCAGCGGAAGCATAGTGGACAAGTAGCTTGTGTCTATTTATAGACTAAAGCAGATATAGAGGAGATTGATCATCTATTTTTGATGTGAGAGTCAAAGGTTTTGACTTCATCAGAATAGAGGATGGATCTGTTAAGAAGGTGGTAGGGTGTGATATCCTGGTATTTGAATGATATACACTTTATAAGAAGTGAAATTTCTATACTACGATCGGTTATACTGCGGTTGTCACACAGAGGTTTCTCCACATAGGATATGGATATAATATCAGGCATTCTGGTTACTAGATCTATGGTTTTAGAACTAGATTTGGGTAGTTTCCCAATCAGGGTACTTAGACAGCATTCTAAAGGTGTTTTAGAATGGACGACTCCTGGTATGGCGGTGTACCGCAAGTGATGGAGTCACCCTCTCTAAAGGTGTCTTACAGACTAAAGGGGAGAGGGATGTGCATGATTGGCATATCACTTGCTTAGGCAATTGAGTCAATCATGAGATGTCAAGTACCATACCCGATCTTGTTTTTGCACTGGTTGCAATAAGTTTATATTAGTCCAATCCTAGAGAAATGTTCGGAAGCAGTCTAACATAAGTAGATGTTCTAGGAATATGGTAATGACAGCCTCCTTCGGGAGACGGTTATCATTCCAGGCTTCCATGGTGATCTGGATGACAGAGTGACTATCAGAGCTATAGTTTTCCCTCTATTGAGGAGCAGTAGTTTGGACATGTGGTCCAAGCAGATACTGAGAGAGGCAAGATGCAGGATACTGATTAAATTCAGTGGACGATACAGTCTAAGAAGTTTACTGGATTTGGAGTTCATTTGTGATCTGGGTCCCATCTGATATCCAGGTATATTCTAAGACAGGTATTGCTCATTTCGGTAGATGGCTTTCTCCGCGAACATAAGATAAAGAAAGACATAAAGAGAAACAATGGAGCGGATCCACTCACTGAGGCTATTTCTCGAACACAATAGTTTTACAAACGGGGTTTGTGAAACTGATTAGTAGAGAAGTTGGGTGTTCGGTATCACACGGGCTGTGAGTATGCGACACTATAATAATTAGCCTTAAGTGCAAGTGGGAGATTGTTGGCTGTAGTGCCATCAAGTCAATTATTGGATCGTAGGCACGTGATTGCATTGATTGGGGTAGGACCTATACCGGTAGAACAGTCTTACTCGAGATGATAGTATGCTATCTGGTTTTTGTTTACTATCGTGTACATGCTTCAGATGACATTACAGATCACTATTACATGTTGATAGATCCCATAGGATTCTTGCTTGCCTACCGGCAGTATGATGGCGATCATATACGTGAGAGTTGGTTGGTATATAAGCACATCCTTAAAGTGTCCCTAGTCGTAGGAGTTTCGAGACTGGGCATCGATACTCCAAGAGTAGACTAGTGTATACGGATCGAGACCCCGACGAGGGGCGGTGACCGGTCTCACAAGTCATTTGTGCTAGTTGGTACACCTAAGATGTATACAGGTGCTCATTGGGTTATGAGTACACCGGACGGACTTGCCGGGAACATGCTAGTTAGTATTATACATATTGTCATATAGCAGTTCCCTGGTGACATATGTATAGGTTAGTCTATCGACCTGAGATCGTCATTTGACCCATGTGAGTTCCCACTGTGCTTTGATTACTACCCTACTATGGCTCAAAGGAGTCATGCAAACAGGTTTTAGTTGGGTACAGTCCCGAGCCACATGGAGGAAATGAGCGGATCGTCAGGGAATTCGTCTCACCCGGTATATTAGGGGTTGATGTCGCGGTGTGAATGGGTAGCCATCACCAAAAATCCTCGGTCGGGGTAGACGAAAATTACTGATTCAGATCAGTAGTTTCTCAGTTGGTGATAGGCTTCATACCGACACTAACTGTCGCGTTATTAGGGGTCTAACTTTATCCACCCCCTAGACTCGATATGCGATACTCATAGACAAACGGACCGGACTGTACGGATATTGTCACTGTCTGGCTCAGTAGGGTTTCAGGATGAGTTTGCTCGTCGACCTCCCTTTCGCTCAATATCTGGGCAGCCGTTACGTACAGCTAGTGCCACTGACGTGCTTGTGGTTAAACCCACTGCCAGAGTATTGACAAGTCTTTAGTGTCCCACACAGAGGGTTTCCCTAGTTCGGGCGTAACGTTGTAGAGGCCATATTGTTTTATGGCAGGGTTCGATCATATTCATGCACTTATGCACGGATCATGATCGGACGGATAATACTAGTGGGCTTTGGTTTAAGCCGGATCCTAGTATTATATTGTTGGATTATTTTCGTCTCGTAGTATTCGTATACAATCGGAATACGGATGCGGGTATGTATATACAGATGTGCGGTATTCTTGTGATCCGTTACAAGATTACTTTTGAAGATGCCATTTCTTTTCTTTGTTTTGTATTAAACATTTATGGTTTTCTTTAAATGTTTAATTGTGTGGAAATGGTGAGTGCATGTCATGGCATTTGGCATTGATGGTGGCATGTGCAATTTGGTGACTCATGGTGTGTTTCCTTGTGCTATGCTTGATTCATTATTGGATGGTTGTGAGATATTTGTGAGGGCATGTGAGATATTTGTGAGGGCATGAGAGATATTTGTGCTGGGAATTTTCTTGGCTTACTCATCACAAATACCTCATAACTCATAAAAAAAACAACAGACATTATTTTCTTTGGTTGCTTTTTCATAAGCCAAACCTTGAGCTCACAACTTCCTCTAATGGCTTCTTCTTCACCTCCATCCATACCCTCTCATGAGTTGAGAATCCATGGATGTTTTGAGACAAAGTATTCACATGCTATCTCAACTTCATCTTGGGTATCTAGGCTAGCAAACTGGATGCCCGAGTTGCTTTGGTTTTGAAGCGGAGCCCGTATTACTAATCCTCGATGCGGATCGTCTTCGACGAGGGAGACCGGAGAACGAACTTGATCGAGGATGCCACGATGAGCTTAGGACAGAGGTTTAAGACCGAAGGACACAAATCGATCGGTATAACCTCTCTAAACTCTTTACAATGAACTAGTATAGGGTTAATAGTACGATCCGTCGATTAGGGTTCTGTTATCGCAGGTTTTTTAAAGCTTTTGTTCTGCATTTGGCCACGGATTGATGGCCGAGGCCCTGCCGTAGCCCTACATAAAACTCTTTCACAAGTAGCTTAGAACCACTTTGTAGTTTATCCAGTCAGAGTTTCTGAAAGATCTTTGTTGTTTAGTCGATGTTGCAAGTCTAAAAATCATTTTTTGTGAATTCTGCCTCCCCACAAATCATGTGGGGTGCGCGACATTGACTTACACTGGTATCAAAGCCTACTTAAATCTTAACTAGCTAGTTAGCAAGTAGTTAGAACTTCACTCGACGGAAAACATCTAAAATCGCATTTCTGTTTATAGCTTGATGTTCGATTTTTGAAGTTGTTCAAAAAATATTTTCATTGACCTTAAAAATATGTGCAGGCTTTTACAAAACCAAGAAAAAAATTCGAGCACATAAGCTCCTAACGAGACCACTAATCCGCGGCCAAATAGGTCTTTTGGCCATGGATCCGCGACATAGTTATGGCTATAGTGCTCCAAATTTTTTCTGTGGTTCAGGTTCTTGGAAATGTGATTTTTTGTATATTTGGTTTTTGCCCAGATTTGTTTGTGTTCTGGTTTGTTCGTGGGGTAAATACGGAAAGTTATAGTCGATCGAAATTCTAAATTCTTGATTAACAGTGTATTTTGATTGTATATGTGTCGCTAATGCCGGGTTACCTAAGATAGCAGCAAGATTTCGGAAGGTATCGTCCATGCCATATTCAAAAAATTGTCGTTCTAGCTAACCCTTCGCATGAATCGTTAACTTGAAATCGTACGGAAAATAATGCAGACAACTTTGCATAAGAAGTGAGCAAGGAATACAACCTTTGTAGACCGGTCCTTCACTTCAATAGCTCCGTGTAGTAGTCCCCTTCGCTGCGATCGTGGACTCCGGACTCTAAAGAGGCTCCCTTGAAGAAACGAACATGCTTGCTTCGAAGACTTCGAGGCCGAAGATGATCTACGTAGAGGAGACACTAACACAAGCTATCTCTTCACTAATCATGGAATTAGTGAAGAAACCACCATATACTAAATGGCAAGTAGTAGAGGATGATGAAGTAGGAATTTTGCTCACTTTAGAAATCATTTTCTCACAAAAAATCTTCACTTTCCAATGAAGCTAGAAAGCTTGAGAGGAAGAAGAAGATGAAGCAAGTGATGAACTAAAGAATGAACTCATGAGGTTACAAATGCAACCATGGTCACAAAATATCATGCCTAACCATTGTAGAGAATAAACCATACACTAAGATTAAGGGTTGGGTTAAATAAATATCCTAAACTAGACAAAAGAGTTGACTTTGTCAAAGGTTATCCATAAGCTTTGTCCAAGCTTAACCATGACAAATTCACACTCTTTTGAATTAGCTTAAAATAAATAAAAACCCTAACTTAACCCTAGTATGGTACAAGTCTCATACATACATGTTGCATGTGTAACCTAGCATGACACAATTATATATATCTCATATATATTTTGTGTCAAAAAGAAAACAATGCATATATCACATATATGTAAAGTATATCAAAAGTGAGAAAAGAAATCTTAAATGAGCTAATACTAGTTAATGTAATGTAATATATCAAATATATAATTATACATTAAATTATTAAATCAACTCTTGATTTAATAATCTGGCTATATCATATACAACCGACTAATATTATATGAATCAACTTATCCAATCAACACTTGATCCGATAACCCGGCTATATCATATATAACCGACCGATATCTCATATCACGAGAATAGAATATGGTATCTCATATCGTATTAATCTCGGTCCCGTACATATCACATATGCGCTCCTACTCCATTTCGCTTGAGCCAGGAAACCTCTGTATAGGACTCTAAAGACTCGTCAATACGCCGGCAGTTGGTGATGATCATATCAAACACCCACAAGCGGCAAGCGGTCTGCTAAACGTAACGGCCACCTGGGTATTGAGCGATCAGAAGATCAACAAGAAAGCCTGCTCGTACTCCTGCGAATCCAATCAGTAACACTACCGTACAGTCCGGTCTCTTCGTCCGATATGTCGCATATCACGGCCTGGGGGTGGTATAACGTCAGACCCCAATAGCCTGATAAGTCATGCTGATGCAAGGTCCATAACGATTCGAGAAACTACTGATAACACTTACCAGTAGATCTCAGCAACCCTGGCCAGGGATTTCTGTTATGGCCAATCGAGCATAGCGAAACATCAACTCCCTATACCGGGAGAGACGAAACCCCTCCTATCGCTCATTACCTCCATGTGACTCGGGACTGTACCCAAAAGCCACCGTTTTGCACGTTCTCTTAAACGTTGTAAGGTGGAATCAAAGCACAGTGGGAATCACACAAGACTCTATGACGATCTCGGGTCTACAAACTAACATGTACCAGTGTCACCAGAGAACTGCTATCCGACGATAGGTATAATACCATCTAGGAGTTCTCGGCGAGTCCGTTCAGTGTACCCAGTCTCCACTGAGCACCCGTACACCATCTTTGATGTCAAACACCGATAGATATGGGATCATCCATCGCCCATCATATGGGTCAAGATGCGTATACGCTAGTTTATTCTGGAGTATCGATGCCCTGTCTCGATACTCCCTCGACTAGGAACAGTTATAGGATGTACTCGTTGACTACACTGGCCCCACTACTATGATCTGCATCATAGTCGTAGTAGTCAAGTACATATCCTAAGGGCTTTATCAACATGTGAGAGCAAGACAGTAAACAAATACAATTCCACATGTTAAGATAAAGAGCAACCAAATAACATACTATCATGTAGAGTAAGAAAGTCCTCCCTATATATGTCCAATCATCCACTACAATATACATAACATGTACAGTAATGTTCTCTAGGGCATACATATAACTAACAATCTCCCACTTGCACTAAGGCCAGGTGTTGTAGTATCCAATACCCAACAAAATAGTAGTGGTTGTAGTATCTCATACTCAACCATCCCAAAATCTCTCAAATAATATTTGGGGAAGCTGGCCTTGGTGAGTGGATCCGCCGTGTCTACTCTCCTAACCTCGATCCCCTGGAGATCAACCATCTTCTTGATCAGGTGATACTTGCCTCAGAATATGTCTGGATCTCTGATTGGACGGGTGTTCCTAGGCCTAAGCCACAACTTCATTGCCACACAATGGTAGGAACGAAGTTCATCTCATGAACTAGTGTACATCCAAACTATTTATTTGGTAGAATCCTTGGTAGTGATGTATCCAGCCTTTATCGTTTAGTTTTCCATAGTATCTAGCTTGGAACTCTTCCAACATACCGTCCCTCCACTAAGGGTAAAGACAATGCCTGTGACTAACAATCAGTCGACCTTATCACCCTGGAAGCTATCCAGTGATTCTCCCCAGGATCGATTGATACCATCTCACTACACCTAGTGAGAATCCTAACATCCATTTATATCTATCACATAGATCTAAAACCCAGGATTTAGAAGGTATCACCTTGACCATATATGGAGAATCCTTGTGATAAGAGGAGATTGACCGAGTGTAGCATAGGGAACATCTTCCCTATCAAGAGTATGTCATCTACGTACAATACGTGGATGACCACCATACTCCCTACTAACTTTTTGTATATACAAGATTCATATACCATTTTGAAGAAGTCAAACGCTTTGACTACCACATCAAAACAGATGTTCCAACTCCGCGATGCCTGCTTTAACCTGTAAAGCAACTTGCACATGTTTCTGCTGCTCCCACTGTCTATGAAACCCTCTGGCTGTGTACTTATAGACGCTTTCTTCTAAATCACTATTTAGAAATGCAGTCATGACACCCAACCGCCAGATATCGTAGTCATGGTATGTAGCAATGGCAAGTAGGATCCGGATGGACTTAAGCATAGGGACTAGAAAAGGTTTCATCATTATCCACACCTGGTTGATGACGAGAAGCTTTTGCAACAAGTCTTAACTTTGAAAGTCTCAACCTTTCCATGTACACCATGTAATCTTCTCAAGATATACTTGCTCCTGATGGGGATTTAACCCTTCAGCTAAAGCAACCAAAGTCCATACTTTGTTGGTGTATATAGATTCCATCTCAGATCGCTTAGCAACCATCCATTCTTACAGAGTCCCCACTCTTGATGGCTTGCTCGAAACTAGTTGGGTCATCATCTCATGATGCAATCCTCGCTCCTATTGTCACCAAGAATACCGCAGTATCTCTCAAGTGGATGAAGAACCCTACCAGATCGGCGGAGAGGCTGAGGTTCGTCGGGAACTATTGAATCCTTCGGTTCTACCAAATCATCTGCTGTAGTTTGTATAGCTGGAACTCCTTCGAGTTCTACCTCATGACCACTAATTTCTTCACAAGAAATTCCTTTCCCAAAAGGCGGCATGCTGAGAAACAAAACACATTTTGCTCCTCAGTGTGGTAGAAGATATTCCCTTGCGAATGCTTGGGATATCCAACAAACTTCCATAGAACTGACCTTGCATCGAGCTTGTCCGGATTTTTCTTTTAGACATAGGCCGAACAACCCAAATCTTAACATCCTTAAAAGATGGGCTCTTCCCATACCATATCACATATGGAGTGGTAGGCACCTGATTTGGTTGGAACCCTATTCAATAGGTATGCAGCTTCTCAAGTGCATAACCCCCAAAAGGAATAAGAAACTCAGTATTACTCATCATAGAGCGCACCATATCACATAGGGTGCGATTGCTCCGCCCCGATATACCGACGTGCTGTGGTGTATACGGAGGAGTAATGCTAAGAGAGAATCTCATTCTCATTTAGAATAGTCCAGGAACTCCGTGCTCAAGTATTCTCCTCCCTGATCTCATCAAAGGACATAATACTTATACCCAATTTGGTTCTCTACTTCTAACTTATATTCTTTGAATTTCTCAAAAAGTTCAGACTTGTGTTTCAACAGGAACATATGTACGAACCGTGAGAGATCATCAGTGGATGTAATGAAGTACAAAGAACCAGTTCTGGCATGTGTAGACAGGAGACTTACATACATCATCATGTATCAATCCCAAGAGTCCATCTAACTCTTTCTCTGTTTCCAATAAACGGAGCTAATGGTCATCTTATCTTTGTGACATGACTGGTAAGTTTCACGAGATGTAAATTCAAACTGATTTAAATATACATTTAAATGTAACTTCAGCTAGTCGGGTCGCATTGATATGACCTAGTCTACATTGCCTCAAGAAGGATTCGTTCATTTCTGAACTCTTTCTCTTGTGTGTGTTTTGTACGTTAAGAACTGTGGTTTGATTTAGAACGTATATGCTTTTAGATAACATGCCTGAACCGATCAACTCTTGATATAGGAAATGTTCAAAACATTATCCAACATTACAAAATTATATCCTTCTTTACTAAATAAAGAGGCTAATATGATGTTGTATATCAGGTTCGGTATCTAATAACATTCGTTCAGAATCAATGTATTTGGTAATATACGGTGATAACTGCCAACAACTTGGCTGCAACACTTGCACCATTTCCAACTCTTGAAACTTATCACCTGTTCTCAGTTCTCTACCTATCTGTAGCCCATGTAATAAATTACATATCTGGGATCCTGATCCGGTATCTCATACCCAGGATGTAAAGTGTAAGTCCGCGGGGACGCCCCGGCCGTCGATCCGACGCCGGAGACGCGGAAACAAAAACTTTCAAAAACTATTGAACCGGCACCACCGCGCACTTTTCACCCGTATCGGGCCATTAACCTAGCAACTAGCAAAGTAAAATACGGGTAGAGAAGTATACCAAGCGATCCGTGTCCTTCGGTCTTCGTCTCCACTCCGATCTCCCGCGGATACTTCGTCCGTCACCTTCTCGTCGAAACGGGCACCACATCGCCAAAGTCTTTTACGGGCTCCCACCTCTGGACCGAGGCAACTCGGGCGCGAAGTTGGCTAGCCGACGCGTCCAAGATTTGCTGTAGATGTAGTGTAGTAGGCTACGTGTCTTTGGGGTTTATGTTGCCATGATGGAGGAATTTGTGCACAAGAATTTTCCATGGATGCTTGCTGGAAAAAAAATGGAGCATGCTATATATTTCTCGCTGTGGAAAAATTAGCTTGGGCTTCTCTCTCTCTCTCAAAAAACCAAAATCAGCCCCCAGCACACCACTTAGCTCATAGCAACCTTAGGAAATTAATCCATCATCACATCAATGTGGGGGCCACGAAATTGCATGAATGGAAATTAACAGCCACAAGACCAAGAGTCAAAAGCACCAAGCAATGCCACTCACATCACACCAACCAAAAATGTGGCCGGCCTCTAATGAAATGAGGAGGGGAAAAATGAAAGAATAATTCCAAGAGGAGAAAAGCAAGAAAGAAATAAGAAAATGGTCACACTAATTTCTAATCCATATCTAAAACAGTACCCATCCAATAAATGCAAGTGATTGATTAAAAAGGAATCTCATGATGAGGAAGCCACATATATGCATGAAACCCCTCATCAAATAAGTTAATTGCAAACTTGCAATTAACCCCCTCAATCAAAAAGTCCGGCCGTGAAGGAATAAAAGAAAACCGGCCGGAACGGAATGCAAACTGGTAACTTCAGAAAACTGATCCCGTAATAAATTACAGGAAAACCCCGCTACTGCAAATACATGCCCGCATTTGTATTCCCACTGAACACAAATGCAAAGAGACAAAACTACACTATCTCATACTAGGATCCGGCTTAAGTAAATACCGTCCGATCACGATCCGTGCAATACCGCACGCATCTGATCGAACCCTGCCATATCTCCATACGGCCTCTACAGCGTTTCGCCCGAAACCTGAGTAACTGTGTGTGGTGGACTCTGAAGACTCGTAAATATACTATGGCTGTGGATTTAACCACTAGCACGTCAGAGGTATCGGCCATACGTGACGGGCCACCAGCCACTGGCTAAAAGGGACGTCGATGAGCGAACTCATCCTGACACCCTACTGAGCTTGTCAGTGACAATATCCGTACAGTCCGGTCCGTTCGTCTATGAGCATCGCATGGCGGGCCTAGGGGGTTGGTAAAAGTCAGACCCCCAAAAGCGGTACAAGTCGTGTCGGAGTGTAGCCCAGAACACCCTGAGATACTACTGGAATACCTACCAGAAAATCTCCTGCCTTGGCCAAGGACTTTTCATGTTCTGGCTCTCCTAGACACAGCGCGACCTCACCCCCAATACCGGGAGAGACGAACCCCTACAGATCCTCTCACTGCCTCCATGTAGCTCGGGACTGTACCCAACTAAAACCTGTTTGCACGACTCCTTTGAGCCGTGGTAGGGTAGTAATCAAAGCACAGTGGGAACTCACACGAGACAAATGACGATCTCAGGTCGATGAACTAACCTGTACAGATGTTATCTGGGAACTGCTATCTGACGTCTGGTATAATCCCAACCAGCAGGTTCCCGGCGAGTCCTGTCCGGTGTACTCATAACCCAATGAGCTCCTGTATACATCTTAGGTGAACCATCTGACACCAGTGGCTTGTGAGACCGGCCACCGCCCCTCGTCGGGGTCTCGACTGTATACACTAGTCTACTCTGGAGTATCGATGCCCTGTCTCGAAACTCCCACGACTAGGGACCTTTTAAGGATGTGCTTATAGACTCCAGCTCTCACTTATATGATTGCCCTCATACTGCTGGTAGTCAAGCAAGAATCCTAGGGGCTTTATCAACGTGAAATAGCGACTCGTAAGGTCACCTAAAGAAGTACACGATGATAAAGATAAACCAGATAGCATACTATTATCTCGAGTAAGACTGTCCAACTGGGACAGGTCCTCCCCTCAATCATTGCAATCACGTGCCTGTGATCCAATAATTGACTCTGAGGGCACTATCTCCAACAATCTCCCACTTGCACTCAAGGCTAATTATTGCGATGTCGCATACTCACAGCCCGTGTGATACCGAACACCCAACTCCTCTACTAGTCAGTCTCACAAATCTCGTTTGCGAAACTATTACGTTCGAGGAATAGCCTCAGTGAGTGGATCCGCTCTGGTGTTTCTTTCTATGTCTCTCTATATCTCAAGTTCACGGAGAAAACTATCTCCCGAAATGAGCAATACCTGTCTTAGAATATGTCTGGATGTCTGATGGGACCTAACTCATAAATGAACTCCAAATCCAAACTTCTTAAACTGTATCGTCAACTGAACTTAATCAGTATCCAGCGCCATGCCTCCCTCAGTATCCGCCTGGACCACCGGTCCAAAATACTGCCCCTCGTCAGAGGGAAAACTATAACTCTGACAGCCACTCTGCCATCTAGGTCACTTTAGAAGCCTGGAATGATAACTGTCTCCCGAAGGAGAATGCTGTTATCATATCCTTAGGACATCAACTTATATTCTAAAACTGCTTCCGACTGTTTCTCCAGGATTGGATCAATATCAACTTATTGCATCCACTGCAAGAACAACATCTGATGTGGTACTTGACATCTCATGATTGACTCAATTGCCTAAGCAAGTGATCTACCAATCATGCACATCCCTCTCCCCTTTAGTCTGTAAGACACCTTTAGAGAGGGTGACTCCAATACCTACAGGTACACCACCATGCCAGGAGTCGTCCATTCTAAATACTCATAGAACGCTGTCAAGGTACCCAGATTAGGAAACCACCCAAATCTAGATCTAAAACCATAGATCTAGTAACCAGAATATACGATATAAGATCCAATTCCTATGTGGAGAAACCACTGTGTGACGACCAAAGTATAACCGACCGTAGTATAGGAATATCACTTCCTACTCTGTGTATGTCATCAAATACCAGGACATCACACCCTACTACCTTCTTAACAGATCCATCCCCTATTCTGATGAAGTCAAACCTATGACTGTCACATCAGAAATCGATGATCTATCTCCGCTATATCTGCTTTAGTCTATAAATAGACATAAGCCTGATGTCCACCAATGCTTCCGCTGCTCCCACTGACTATGACAACCCTCTGGCAGAGTCATATAGACGTGCACTTCTAAAGCTAGTTTAGAACGACGCTATATTCATCCTCCTGCCAGGTCTCATAGTCTGGAACAACAGCAATGGCAAGTCTGGGTAAACAAGAACCTCCCTGCCACCGTCCTTGAGCATACTGAAGTACCTCTCGAGTGCCTGAGGTTACCCACTTTATCTGCGGGGTGGCCAATGGAATGTCAAACCAGATTGAATCCTTAGTTTCTTATCAAATCTTCAGTAATCGTTTGCGGTTCTGGAATTACTTCCAGTTCTACCATACTCCCACTACTGTTTTCTGAAAAAATCCATTTTTGATAAAACTGTGGTGAGTCAAGAACAATATCACTATTGATCTTCCAGATGGTAGAAAGTCAACCCTCATCATAGCCTGGGTCAACCCACAAACAGCCATTACAGAAACGTGCCTTGAGTTATCCGGAGTCTGGTTTTAAGCATAAGCCGGACAACTCCCCGTACCTTAACAAAGTCAAGATATGAACTGTTCTATATCCAATATAGAAACAGAGGCACTGATTTAATTAGAACCAGATTCAAATCATGCAGTTGTCTCCAGTGCATGTCAACTAAATGGAAGGAGGCCGATCAGCGTTACTCAACTTAGGAATGCTTCCAATTATGAGTAACCTGAAAGAGAAGCAAGTTCTCTTAACCATTACTATCAACTGTATACCATACACAAGTATCTACATCTTTGATCACCTTGAAGAATCCCGATACTTGCAATACCCGGTTCTCTACTTTATTCATATACCTATAACTTCTCAAAATTTGGACCCTGTGTTTCTACGAAACAGCTGTCTAAAAACTAGAGAAGTCATAAGTAAACCGAATATAGTACGAGGACCAACCCCTCTGTCCTAATGGACACTGGACAACATACAATACTCTGTATAAGTCCCTTGAATCAAATGACTCATTCACTGTGTGTCGTAGGTCGAAAACTGTACTTATGGTTAAGAAGAGTTACACCGTTGTTCAATGCTCCTTACCTAACCATCCACTCATATAGGTAAATGTAATGGACATAATTTCAAAAGGTATATCTCACTCTATGAAAATAGACGTACAAATATATCAATTTGAAATTGGTGCATAACAACGGATATTCAAAACCAAATATTTGCCGACCGGCAAATAGCCCAGGTGACTTCCTCAAATATCACCAATTACAACGAATCCTGATATAATGAGGATGATCACCCAATTCCCAACAACTTACTCCCACTCATCATCTGTAAAACCATACATATGTGAGAATCCTACCTGGTAAATACATACCCTGGAGCAAGTGTCTAATTGGGAAATCAGTTTTCTTTTAACAGTACACAGTGAAACTGAAACATTGAAATGTTTCGATGGTGTATCCTGGTATTCATAGTAATGCCTCTTCCATCATCCAGATTCACAACTATAACCGTATAATTCTTTGCCACTTCTCCAAATCCCTTTATATGTCTTTAGTCATTACCTTCTGTACACCCCTTTAGGCCAATTGGTTTTCTTCCTTTCCTACCGTTCGGCACCAGCCTATGGTTTGGAAGAAGACTATCCAATAAGCATAATAGGTGTACTGTCCTAATCCTAGGAGCACTCGCAATGCAAGAGAAGGTGAGGATAAAAGACAACCGAATGAACTTAATTCCTATTTCTCCAGAACCAGGATCCATCCCCGAACTGGAACAAGTTCCTTTCGAGTTCGTATATAACCATACGATGGATTATCCAATAAACTGGGATCTTCGTAGTGATACGGAGTGTCCTGGAGAAATACAAAGGTGATTTAGGATTGGCGAAAAAATACTTGGTTTGGTCGTGAATATCAGTCGCAATTTACTTTGCCCTCCTACTAATCCCTTGCTTTGTCTGAACTTAATACCTTCTGTACACCGTTTAGGCTAATTGGTTTTCTTCCTTCCCTACCGGTCGGCACCTGCCTATGGTTTGGAAGAAGACTATCCAATTTGCGCAATAGGTGTACTATCTCCTAAACCAAGGAGTACTCGCAACCTGAGAGAAGGTAAAAGGAAAAGACAACTGAATAGTCCTATTCGTTTTCTCCAGAACCAGAAACCATCCTCGAATTCCTTCGAGTTCGTATATAACCATACGATGGTTTTGTCCAATGGAAGTGGACGTTCGTAGTAATACGGGGTGTCCTGGAGAAAAGGGTAAAAGTAGGAGTGGCAATGAGGTCTGCAACTCTGACAATCCAAAAGCCAGTGTTAAGAAGGTTCGGTCAACTTGGTCACTGAGTCATAGTCTAGGGTCGGGTCAATGGTCGCTGCCAAAGAGAGAGAGAAAAGAAACACTCAACGTGCACTCTAACCTAGATCTGAATGGTTATCACTTTATCTAATCTGGAAACCTCCCACTGTAACGTCAAATTCTTCCCCAAACCTGAAAGAAGAATTAGCCGGGATCACCCGAGGAGTAAACCAACTCATCAGTGGGAATCGGGATCCAACTCTCATCGCATGATAACGTGACAGAATCCGCTCACGCTATCACACTCCAGAAGGTATGCGCATATCTGGCAAGTTTCAGTTCTTTTGAAACTCCCGATGTGGATTTTTGCCCCATGCTCTTATGACCTTGGCGTGAGGTTAAAATATCATAAGTCACATGTCAAGTTCTACCCATCATTATCCAGGTTAATTTGAACCCACCCATACATACCCTTGACGAAGGCCAAAATAGTAGTACGACTGTCCCAAACCAACGAATCTAACTATGTTGCAGATAAATATCCGGCAGCTACCAAACACTATGCCTTGGCGTGAGGTCAAAATACATAGCTTGAATACCACCGAATATTTAACTGAAATGATGGAGGGCTACGAATGATTTCTGGCGAAAACCTTTAACGTAATGAACTTGATATCGTTGAAGGAACTGATAGCTTTATAAAAATATAGTGACGAAAACCTTTGCTAAAGAGATCACGCCCGGTGAAGGGATCTCGGCTCTTTCCCCGTAGAATGAGGTGCAGGATATTCCAACTGAATACCACGGTGCAAAGCAAAAGTAAACGGCTATAGTGAAGTTATTGCCCTGACGCAAACTTTTTGTCCAAGGGGTCACTCCCGGTGAAGGGATCTCGGCCCTTGCCTCGTCGACTGAGGAGCCGGATATTCCAACTGAATACCACGATGCAAAACAAAAGTGAACGTCCTTGCAATAACAGCTTTTGAAAAGTGTTCCAACAACATCAGAATAGGTTTGTTTATCTTGCATTGATCCAAATCAACACAGTCCCATCAATTGATCACACCACACAGAACGAAAATATACTGACGTACGTATATGCCATCCGCATTCGCCACTGGGTCCCGTCATCACCCGTTAGGTTAGCTAACTAACGACAGAGCGGGGACTGGACTAGTACGGATGCAAAACATGTACAACATCTACTAGTATATATATAATATATAATTTTCGCTCAAGGCGTGATAAAATGCAACATCACAGAAATGTACAGCATCACAGAATAATACAGATATCTGGGATCCCCGGGTTTCACAGAGCCGCTGCTGAAACCCGACGTTCCCCTGGTCGTGTGGATAGCCTGTGCAATGAAAATCCTAGACCCCTACGGGCGCGGCAAGTTACCCGTCAAAACCTGAAACGAGGCAGCCCCCTTCAGCAACGTGAATGGACCACCCAGCACTTCACGGAATCCGGTAACTTGGGCACCCCTCTTGGGTCAACCCTATACCCCCTACGAGTGCGGCGAATAGCCCGCCAATTCTAGAGTAAAGCCCCCTCCGTCTCAACGCCATGAGATGTGGGCTTGTTGCCCTCTAGAACCCGGCTATCCGTGCACCCCTCCGCGGGGTAAACCTAGTACAGAAAGTAAAATATACATACAACCGGTACATCGACCGCAACCTGGTCGTGCCCCAAAAGAATAATACAAACAGGCAGTGACAGAAATCCACATGTCGGACGCTCGCCCCGCAATATCAAATGTACATATAAAACAAAACTGTACTAGTATTGCATCCAGGCTATCCCCCACGACCGATCCGCAACATCACAGCACAACACAGAACATCAACGTGAATGTCACGTTCGCAAATCCGTCTAACCGGGCTATAACAGTTAGACTGGATTTACCGATCGAGTGACATTCACGGTCGCAGATATAATGTAAATACTGTGAACTAGCATGTTTAAAATATCCGATCGAACAAATATATCGAAGTGGGCCCCAAGCAGTACTGTAGCATTTACAGAAAATATGGGCCCAAAAAATAATATCCCAAAACCCCTAGTTCCAAGTCTAAGACAATCTGGAAAATTTTGGTGAGCTGATCTGTTCAAATCGCGGCGGAACCGCGGCCCAAGCATGGGTTTGGCCGAGGTTCCGCGGCGGTATGGAGTGATCACGCGACCAAAATTTCACACAATTCTTAGATTTTCATGCACGGTATTCTGAAACAACCTGAAAAATTTTTGGAGCAAAAAATATTTCGACAGAAACACGAAGCATGGAAAATACGGTTTTTGGGGATTTTTGTTCGATCGAGTTCTAAACATACTAGAGCAAGCTAGGCATGGTTAATGGCGTGGCTCTGATACCAATGTAAGTCCGCGGGGGCGCCCCGGCCGTCGATCCGACGCCGGAGACGCGGAAACAAAAACTTTCAAAAACTATTGAACCGGCACCACCGCGCACTTTTCACCCGGATCGGGC
The DNA here is from genome assembly GCA_030015575.1 of Agapanthus africanus. NCBI lineage: Eukaryota > Viridiplantae > Streptophyta > Magnoliopsida > Asparagales > Amaryllidaceae > Agapanthus > Agapanthus africanus. The sequence continues at coordinate 281,516,943 of JASDDO010000001.1, forward strand.
CATTAACCTAGCAACTAGCAAAGTAAAATACGGGTAGAGAAGTATACCAAGGGATCCGTGTCCTTCGGTCTTCGTCTCCACTCCGATCTCCTGCGGATACTTCGTCCGTCACCTTCTCATCGAAACGGGCACCACATCGCCAAAGTCTTTTACGGGCTCCTACCTCTGGACCGAGGCAACTCGGGCGTGAAGTTGGCTAGCCGACGCGTCCAAGATTTGCTGTAGATGTAGTGTAGTAGGCTACGTGTCTTTGGGGTTTATGTTGCCATGATGGAGGAATTTGTGCACAAGAATTTTCCATGGATGCTTGCTGGAAAAAAAAAGGAGCATGCTATATATTTCTCGCTGTGGAAAAATGAGCTTGTGTAAATTAGCTTGGGCTTCTCTCTCTCTCTCAAAAAAACAAAATCAGCCCCCAGCACACCACTTAGCTCATAGCAACCTTAGGAAATTAATCCATCATCACATCAATGTGGGGGCCACGAAATTGCATGAATGGAAATTAACAGCCACAAGACCAAGAGTCAAAAGCACCAAGCAATGCCACTCACATCACACCAACCAAAAATGTGGCCGGCCTCTAATGAAATGAGGAGGGGAAAAATGAAAGAATAATTCTAAGAGGAGAAAAGCAAGAAAGATATAAGAAAATGATCACACCAATTTCTAATTCATATCTAAAACAGTACCCATCCAATAAATGCAAGTGATTGATTCAAAAGGAATCTCATGATGAGGAAGCCACATATATGCATGAAACCCCTCATCAAATAAGTTAATTGCAAACTTGCAATTAACCCCTTCCATCAAAAAGTCCGGCCGTGAAGGAATAAAAGAAAACCGGCCGGAACGGAATGCAAACTGGCAACTTCAGAAAACTGATCCCGTAATAAATTACAGGAAAACCCTGCTACTGCAAATACGTGCCCGCATTTGTATTCCCACTGAACACAAATGCAAAGAGACAAAACTACACTATCTCATACTAGGATCCGGCTTAAGCCAAAGCCGGCTAGTAAAAACCGTCCGATCACGATCCGTGCAATACCGCACGTATCTGATCGAACCCTGCCATATCTCCATACGGCCTCTACAGCGTTTCGCCCGAAACCTGAGTAACTGTGTGTGGTGGACTCTAAAGACTCGTCAATATACTATGGCTGTGGATTTAACCACTAGCACGTCAGAGGTATCGGTCATACGTGACGGGCCACCAGCTACTGATTAAAAGGGACGTCGATGAGCGAACTCATCCTAACACCCTACCGAGCCTGTCAATGACAATATCCGTACAGTCCGGTCCGTTCGTCTATGAGCATCGTATGGCGGGCCTAGGGGGTTGGTAAAAGTCAGACCCCCAAAGACGGTACAAGTCGTGTCGGAGTGTAGCCCAGAACACCCTGAGATACTACTGGAATACCTACCAGAAAATCTCATGCCTTAGCCAAGGATTTTTCATGTTCTGGCTCTCCTAGACACAGCGCGACCTCACCTCCAATACCGGGAGAGACGAACCCCTGCAGATCCGCTCACTGCATCCATGTGGCTCGGGACTGTACCCAACTAAAACCTGTTTGCACGACTCCTTTGAGCCGTGGTAGGGTAGTAATCAAAGCACAGTGGGAACTCACACGAGACAAATGACGATCTCAGGTCGATGAACTAACCTGTACACATGTCACCTAGGAACTGCTATCTGACGTCTGGTATAATCCCAACCAGCAGGTTCCCGGCGAGTCCTGTCCGGTGTACTCATAACCCAATGAGCACCTGTATACATCTTAGGTGAACCATCTGACACCAGTGGCTTGTGAGACCGGCCACCGCCCCTCGTCGCGGTCTCGACTGTATACACTAGTTTACTCTGGAGTATCGATGCCCTATCTCGAAACTCCCACGACTAGGGACCTTTTAAGGATGTGCTTATAGACTCCAGCTCTCACTTATATGATCGCCCTCATACTGCTAGTAGTCAAGCAAGAATCCTAAGGGCTTTATCAACGTGAAATAGCGACTCGTAAGGTCACCTAAAGCAGTACACGATGATAAAGATAAACCAGATAGCATACTATCAGCTCGAGTAAGACTGTCCAACTGGGATAGGTCCTCCCCTCAATCATTGCAATCACGTGCCTGTGATCCAAAAATTGACTCTGAGGGCAGTATCTCCAACATAAAGGATACTGAGAAACAGTTCTCTGTAATGAACACACCCAAAGAAGATGCATCATCATGCACTTTCTTCGTTTGGGCGGCACGGGTATCCTGGTAATCCTCAATTTCCTGCTCGGTCTTATAACAATTATAAGTTGGAGCGGGTCTAACGTTCCCCAGCTCAGTATAACAAGCAGGTTCAGTCAATACATCTGTATTATTATCTTAATTAAGGAGTGACATGGTCACTACCTGGAGAGAGAGAGAAGAAAACACTCTGCGTGCACTCTTGCAAGATTAGATTGGTTATTAAAATATCTAATCAGGATGGCTCCCACCGTTTTAGTCAAATCTTCCTTCAAACCCTAAAAGGAAAGACTAGCCGGGATTAATTAAACCATACAAGTTCGCCAATCTTTTGGCCAGGCCAGTGTTAGTACCTTGAGGGAGGTTCCCTATGCTTTTGCACGGACCTAATTAAATTAAATCTCGTTTTTCCAGGGGCGTAACCCCATTAACACCTTTCTAGACACCTACTTGATCGGCTAATTGTAATGTGTAAAACTCTCCCAGGAGTAACTCTTACTCGCAGTGGATATCGGGATCCAACTATCTCATAGGAGGTATGCAATCTCATTGCAAATTTCAATACTTGAAATTCCCGATAATATTTTCCCCTAGCGTGCTATGACCTTGACGCATTCCAAACAACCCATAGTCCGCTAGTCAAGTTCAACCCGTGCATTTCCTGATTGAATTAAACCCACCCGACCCTTGACGCATGCCAAACAACGCCGTACGAATACCTTAATCCAATCGCATCGTATGCAAACAGATAAGCACTAGTTAGCTACCGTACACCACGCCTTTACGCATGCCAAACTACCGCAGCATGAATACTAAGTAGTACTTATCTGAAATGACGGAGGGTTACGACAGGTTTTTAAGAAAACCTTTTGCGTAATGAACTTGATATCGTCGTAGAATCGAGTAATTTTTGAAAAGGAGTGTTTTTTTAATGTTTTACTAGTTTTGCTAAAGAGGTCACTCCCGGTGAAGGGATCGTCGGCTCTTTTCTTATTGAATAAGGTGCAGGATATTTCATAAATACCACTATGCAAAGCAAAAACTATAAAAGCAATCAAAAGACAAACCGAGTTTGTAACATCTGCTAGTTTCACTAAAGAGGTCACTCCCAGTGAAGGGATCTCGGCTCTTTCCTTATCGAATAAGGTGCTGGATATTCTATAAGGAATACCGCTATGCAAAGCAAGAACTAGAGCTACTAGTTTTCGAGACAAGATTCTACAACATCTTTAGGTTTCTTTTATTTCATTAATCTCATTAATGAAGTCCCATTATAATATACTTCCCAAGCATCATATATGAAACGAAAGCAACAATATTAATTATATCTCATATATATAATATAGGCATTCGTTTCAGAATATAATCAATGATCACATCACAGAATATCGCAGCAGAATACAACATATGAAATATTGGATATACTAGGATTTCCGGGTTTTATTTTAAGCCTGTATAAAACACGGATTCCACGGTCGTGATGAATAGCCAATCCCACACCCCTAGACCCCCACGAGAGCGGCAAGCAACCCTACCAATTCTAGAGTTAGGAGACCCGGTCTCGACTCCTCGAGATGGTCTTCCACTGGACCTTAAAACCCAGTTACTTCTGCTCCCGGCCTTGGGTCTATCCTAATGCAGAAAAGTAAATAATATACAACAATGGTGTCATCATCCTCAACCCGAAAGTGCCCTAATAAAAGAATATTACACACAGCTTTTACATAAATGAAAATGAAAAACTCTCATCTCACATAAAACCCCGGCTATTCAAAACACGACGATCCAATATAACATATCCCAGCAACACATAACATCACATGTCATCAACGTAAGTAATTATGCGTATCCCAATCCTCGTTGGCATATAGAAACAAAACCGGCGATACACCACATATTACACTTACGGTCGCAGAAAAGAAAGTGAAAAACTACAGCAGTTGGAATCCGCAACCACCTTAGACATCATAAACCCAACGTATCACATACTTTGGATTTCATGCCTAACCAAATGAATTCCTTAGACATCGCATTCCTAACAATTATAAACCCCGCATTTAGTCTCGATCTCGAAAACACTTTTCAATATCTAGTCGGGCAATTCAACAAGATTCCCGACATCCTGATCGAATACTCGTCGGAAACTTTAGTAGACGGTTGCACCCCCCATTGCCGTCAACGAAGTGCACTAAGGAGGAACACTGCTGCCGCGAGCATCCAAACGGATCCTTTTGGCGACGGGGTTCTCCTACAGTCACTTGGTCGGGGCTATAGGGCATGGCTATCTATTAAGTTTACCTAGCAAGTATCCGCATACGCTACGTGATTGCGACGGACTTTTGATCACATCAAAATCCCGTGGCAACCGATCAAATGAGACTAAATTGATAGATTTATAACATTCAAATTAGTTATCCCATAACTATATTTGTGGATTCCAAATATTGTATCCCATCATATGCTATCCGGACAAGGTTTAACTTTTCGATCGATTCATCAAAGTCCCACAATTTCCCGACAGCTCAACACTTGAGCACAGTTTTAATAATACCCAGAATATGCCACAGTACCTATGCACCAGCTGTAGAAGGGAAAATCCAAGCCTCACTCATGTCGCCACGGAACTATGACAAACCCTAGGGTTTGACCGCGGTTCCGCGATCCAAAAAAGTCGAGTTAGGGTTTCATTCTTCTAAAGGGTTCATAGGATTACTTGCATGTTTTTTCGAATACGTTAAACTTGGTAAAAATGGGTTTTTGACATTCGATCGAACTTTTTAAGTTCGCCTAGACAACAGGTGAATAACCCAAAACATTGTTAAAACTTTGAATACGAAACACTCCGAATTGTTTATAGTGGAAGATTACATCACATGCAAAATTAGCAAAAACAAACAACACCTGAAACATCAAAATCAAGTCACTGCTACACACACAAATTTTCTCGGGGGGCTCGGATTTGACCGAGATCATGCCTATGGTGGTCGGCCAAAATTTCCCCAAACTGCCTCAAATTTCACCGGTGTTCATGCTATATCACATAAAACACTCTGTACTTGTTTTAAAAAAATTTTGACAAATATTTAAAATCTACAGAAACATGATTTTCGCGTTTCAAGTTTCGGAGTATTTCGGTTTCGTAATCTTAACTAAATCCGTATAAATTTCTAGCATGGCTCTGATACCACTGCAAGGTTACCTAAGACGGCAGCAAGATTTCAGGAGGCATCGTCCATGCCATATTCAAAAAATTGCCGATCTAGCTAACTCTTCCCATGAATCGTTAACTAGAAATTGTACGGAAAGTAATGCAAACAACTTTGCATAAGTAGTGAGCAAGGAATACAACCTTTTAGACCGGTCTTTCACTTCAATAGCTCCATGTAGTAGTCCCCTACGCTGCAATCGTGAACTCCGGAATCTAGAGAGGCTCCCTTGAAGAAACGAACATTCTTGCATCGAAGACTTCGAGGCCGAAGATGATCTACGTCGAGGAGACACGAACCCAAGCTATCTCTTCACTAATCATGAAATTAGTGAAGCAAACACCTTATATTAAATGGCAAGTAGTAGAGAATGATGAAGTAGGTATTTTTCTCACTTTAGAAACCATTTTCTCACAAGAAATCATCACTTTCCATTGAAGCTAGAAAGCTTGAGAGGAAGAAGAAGATGAAGCAAGTGATGAACTCAGGAATGAACTCATGAGGTTACAAATGAAACCATGGTCACAAAATATCATTCCTAACCATTGTAGAGAATAAACCATATACTAAGTTTAAGGGTTGGGTTAAATAAATATCATAAACTAGACAAAAGAGTTGACTTTGTCAAAGGTTATCCATAAGCTTTTTCCAAGCTTAACCATGACAAATTCACACTCTTTTGAATTAGCTTAAAATAAATAAAAACCCTAACTTAACCCTAGCATGGTATAAGTCTCATACATACATGTTGCATGTGTAACCTAGCATGACACACTTATATATATCACATATATATTTTGTGTCAAAAAGAAAACAATACATATATCACATATATGTAAAGTATATCAAAAGTGAGAAAAGAAATCTTAAGTGAGCTAATACTAGTTAATGTAATGTAATATATCAAATATATAATTATACACTAAATTATTAAATCAACTCTTGATTTAATAATCCGGCTATATCATATACAACCGACTAATATTATATGAATCAACTTATGGAATCAACACTTGATCCGATAACCCGGCTATATCATATATAACTGACCGATATCTCATATCGTGAGAATAGAATATGATATCTCATATCGTATTAATCTCGGTACGGCACATATCATATATGCGCTCCTACTCCGTTTCGTTTGAGCCAGGAAACCTCTGTATAGGACTCTAAAGAATCATCAATACGCCGGCAGTAGGTGATGATCATATCAAACACCCACAAGCGGCAAGCGGTCTGCTAAACGTAACGGCCACCTGGGTATTGAGCGATCAGAAGATCAACAAGCAAGCCTGCTCGTACTCCTGCGAATCCAATCAGTAACACTACCGTACAGTCCGGTCTCTTCGTCTGATATGTCGCATATCATAGCCTGGGGGTGGTATAACGTCAGACCCCAATAGCCTGATAATTCATGCCGATGCATGGTCCATAACGGTTCGAGAAACTACTGATAACACTTAACAGTAGATCTCAGCAACCCTGGCCAGGGATTTCCTGTTATGGCCAATCGAGCATAGCGCAACATCAACTCCTTATAACGGGAGACAAGAAACCCCTCCTATCGCTCATTGCCTCCATGTGACTCGGGACTGTACCCAAAAGCCACCGTTTTGCACGTTCTCTTGAACGTGGTAAGGTGAAAATCAAAGCACAGTGGGAATCACACAAGACTCTATGACGATCTCTGGTCTACAGACTCACCTGTACTAGTGTCACCAGAGAACTTCTATCCGACGATAGGTATAATACCATCTAGGAGTTCTCTGTGAGTCCGTTTAGTGTACCCAGTCTCCACTGAGCACCCGTACACCATCTTTGATGTCAAACACCGATAGATATGGGATCATCCATCGCCAATCATATGGGTCAAGATACGTATACGCTAGTCTGCTCTGGAGTATCGATGCCCTGTCTCGATACTCTCTCGACTAGGAACAGTTATAGGATGTACACGTTGACAATACTGGCCCCACTAGTATGATCTGCATCATAGTCGTAGTAGTCAAGTACATATCCTAAGGCTTTATCAATATGTTAGAGTAAGACAGTAAATAAATACAAGTCCACATGTTAAGATAAAGAGCAACAAGATAGCATACTATCATGTCGAGAAAGAAAGTCCTCCCTATATATGTCCAAGCATCCACTACAATATATATCACATGTACAGTAATGTCCTCTAGGGCATACATATAACTAACAGCCAAACATCTACTAATTGCTATATGCCAATTAGTGGAGGTTGGACATATCTTATATTTTATTGATGGTTTGTGGATATGAAGTATTGGATCGTCGTGAATGAATAGCCGGGGGGATGTGAGAAGTGTGTTCTTTTCTTTTATTCATGTATATTTGTAAATTGATGTAATATTCTTTTGCGGGGCACATCCGGGTTGAGGTTGTAGCCACCGTTGTATTATTTCATCAGTTTTTTCTTGGACCTAGGATAGACCCAAGGAGAGGTGCACAAACTACCGGGTTCTTGAAGTGCCGAGTGGCCTACACATTTTATTGAGGGAGGTTGCTTCATTTCAGGAATTTAGCGAGTAGTTTACCGCACCTTTAGGGGTCTAGGGTAGGGTTTAGCTATTCAACATGACCGTGGAATCCGTTTTTCATTCTAGGCTAAAACGAAACACGGAAATCCTAGTATATCCAATATATTCATCTGTGTTGCTGTGATCTGGAATGACTATTATTGCGTGAGACGATTGGCTATATATATATATAATAAACTTTGCTAATGTTTTGTATCCACGATAGTCCAGCCCCCGCTCCGTCGTTAGTTAAGTAACCTAACGGTGCATGAAGGGTCCTTGTGGCGAATGCGGATGCCATAACCGTACGTTCTATTTTCGTTTCTTTATGCAATGATAAGGTTAATTGATGGGACTGCATTAACATTGATTAATGCAAAGTAATAAACCTAAAATCTGATGTCATTGGAACAATTACAAAACCACTCAGTTTTCTTCAAAAAGAAATTTTTAAAAGCGGAGCTTAAACCACTCCTTTTCAAAAACTATTCGGTTCCTTCGACTATATCAAGTTCATTACGTTAACGGTTTTCGCCAAAACCAACCATAGCCCTCCGTCATTTCAGATAGGTATCTACTAGTATTCATGCTATGTGTTTTACCTTCGCCAAGGCATAGTGTTTGGTAGCTAGTGGGTGCTTATCTGTAGCATAGATAGATGCATTAATCTAGGACAGGCGTACAGCTGTTTTGATCTTCGTCAAGGGATTGTACGAATGGGTCTAAATTAATCTGGACAATGACGGGTTGAACTTGACTTGCGACTTATGATGTTTTGACCTTCGTCAAGGTTATAAGCTCTCGGGAAAAATCACATCGAGAGTTTCAAAAATACAGGAAACTTGCTAGTGTTGCATACCTTCTGGAGTCTAGTATTTTTGGTAGGCTTCCTTCAAAATTATCACACAATGATAATTGGGTCATGATCCTACTGTGAGTATCTGCTACTCTTCGGGAGAACTTTTCACTTTGCATTTAGCTAATCAACTAGGTGTCTAAAAAGGTGTTAATGGGGCTACGCCTCTGGGAAAACGAGGTTATTTAATCTCATGACCCAATTTAAGAACGTAACCAGCACTTAAATCATGCAACGTCTAAAGGCGTAATGAAATTCAAGTATGCCGAAACCCAGAAATCTAAACCTTTAATTGAAGCAGAGTGCTAAAACACTTATTTCAAAATATTAACCATTTTAAAAACTCCAATTGTTACTAAAAATTTTGGCAACATTTCTTTTGTAAAAACTGATCCGAAAACGGATACAAACATTATATATAAAAACAACATCCCTACTTAGGAGAAAACTCACGCCTAAAGGCGGAACACGACCACAACAGATATACGACGCCAAAGGAGAAGAAATAAGCGAATAAGAAAAGAAACAATATCACAACATAGCATAAAAGTCGGCTCACATGAGCACGACACCCAGAGTCATATATAATACAAATATCGAATCTCTCAATCTCGTCTTTAAGTTAAAACATACATATGGTAGATGGAGAGTACTAGATACAAGGATAAGAGTACAAATAGAAAGCACATGAATACTCGCCACCCACCTACAAAATATATCAAACCCAAAAGTAGCGGTATCTGCAGAAATAGAAGAAGTAGAGTGCCCCGCCATGACTATACTGAGGATCAGCCCTGCAAGACAGTGTGGCACAACGGGGGTGAGTTGCCAGCTCATGAGAAGTAAATAACCTCATACGTGTAATCTCAAGAATGCACGAAATAGCGACAATTCCTAATGTGAGGTTATGGTGGAATATATATAACAGTGTGAATGCAACATAATCATGAGCAAGGTACAACATCAGGATGCAACAACTATATCTACAGAGCATGTCTAATAAGTCCTGAATATGAAATAAAACAGCAATACCATCGAAAAAATTGTCATAAAATCGGTGTCAATCAACGACACTCAAAATCCCAATATCTCAGGCGCCGTCACTCTGATCAGCCCTCATAACCATCTCATCATATAACTCCGAACGGTATCCTCCGGATATCCGTCGATTTTCTATACAGTCACCGGTAGATAGTGCTCCCCTGCCGGGCTCAACGTCTTTCTATACGATCTTCTTGCTCCGGGGTACCGTACCGGGCCCACCATGTACCCGCAGACAGTTCCTCCTTACTCCTCGAATCGGGTATACTCATCACTCAGAACCGAGAACACCCATGGTGGACATCAAATATCATGTCAAGAAAACCGCAAATCTCATGAAACATCATATGAGAACATGGTACTAATAGCAATGTATGTATGATGCTGACATGATGTGTACTAGTACAATAACGAGAGTATAACTACCAATTAAGAATGTAATACAATGTAGTTATTCATGGCAATTTCTATAGTGTGCGTATCATGGAAATTTCCAACGGTGTGTGTAGGCATATGAATCAGTGCTCATGCGACATGAAACGTCGGTAATGGTGCAGTGTCCTACTGAGGATATGTCAATGCATTACAGGTAATGGGATGCACACTATTGTAGGGTTCCTAGGCACTCTAATGAAGTCTCACAAGGCATCAATCATGCCAATTTCAAATTTTATGGGTGCCGAGAAACCCTAATACGGATCGTCGGCTAGATTTCTAGGCGAAACGGTAAACTAGTTAACTACTTAACTAAAAGTTAGATGCTACAACCTTTGTAGATCCGCATATCCACTTCCTTAGCTCCACGTAGTCATCCTCTCGCTGTCCTTTTCGAATCCTAGACTCATTCGTCGGCTTCATCGGGAAAATGAGCGGAATAGGTCGTCGGCTTCGTGTCAAAGACGATCTACGTCGAGGTTGCACAAGCTCAAGCTCCGACTTCACAAAGTTGTGAAACTTGTGAAGAAAACACCCAAAACAACTTGGCAAGAGGTAGAGGGTGAAGAAATAGGAGGTGGGTTCACTTTAGAATTGGATTTCTCTCACTAGAACTCAAGTTGCCATTGATGGCATCAAGGTTTCTTTCTTGAAGATGAAGATGAAGAAGAAGAAAGAATATGATAAGTGTTATGATAAATTGAAAAAGAAATCAATACTTATCATAATCTAACCTTAGTTGAGTGTAGAGAATGGACCATGGTTACTTGGATGAGTTAGGGTTAAGCATGAAGAAAAGAATGGTCACTAAGGTCAAAGCTTCATGAAGCTTCAACATAAAACAAATAAAGCCACCATTCTTATCTTAATCCATTTCAAATAAATAAATAAATAGATAAATGAATTTGCAAAACCCTAATCAACACTTAACCATGGTTTAATTCTTTATACTTAACTAAAAGAGCAAGTATCATCAAACATGATACAAACATGTGTACAAAAGTATATCACATATACAACTTGCACATCAAGTGAGAAAATCCATTTAAAGTGAACCTATACTAGCTAATGAAAAGTAATATATCAAATATATAATTATACATTAAATCATTAAATCAACATTTGATTCAATGATCCGGTCATGTCGCACATAACCAACTAGTATTCAATGTATCGATTTATCGAATCAATGATTTGATAACTAGGTTATATTGAATATAACCAATCGAAACATATATCGCGAGAATGAAATGCGGTATCACATACACGCATTATTCTCGGTCCTGCACATATCTCATATGCGCTCCTATTTCGTTTCGCTTGAGCCAGGAAACCTCTGTGTAGGACTCTAAAAACTCGTCAATACGCCGGTAGCAGATGATGATCATATCAAGCATCCACAAGCCGCAAGCGGTCTGCTAAACGTAACGGCCATCCGGGTATTGAGCGATCAGAAGATCGACGAGCTAGCCCGCTCACACTCCTGTGAATCCAACCAGTAACACTTACCGTACAGTCCGGTCTGTTCGTTTGATACGTCGCATATCAAGTCTAGGGGTGGTATACGTCAGACCCCAATAACCGATAAGTCGTGCCGATGTGAGGCTCATAACGGGTCGAGAAACTACTGGTAACACTTACCAGCAAATCTCTGATCAGCCCTGGCCAGGGACTTCCCTGTTACGGCCAATCGAGCACAGCGCAACATCAACTCCCAATACCGGGAGAGACGAAACCCCTCCTATCGCTCATTGCCTCCATGTGACTCGGGACTGTACCCAAAGACCACCGTTTTGCACGCCTTCATGGACGTGGTAAGGTGGAGATCACAGCACAGTGGGAATCACACAAGACTCTATGACGATCTCGGGTCTACAGACTAACCTGTACAAGTGTCACCTGAGAACTGCCATCTGACGTGAGGTATAATACCATCTGGGAGTTCTCGACGAGTCCGTCCAGTGTACCCAGTCTCCACTGAGCACCCGTACACCATCTCTGATGTCAAACACCAATGGATATGGGATCATCCATCGCCCATCTCATGGGTCGAGAAGCGTATACGCTAGTCTACACTGGTATATCGATGCCCCGTCTCGATACACCCACGACTAGGGACCATGAAGGATGTACTTATGGACTACCATGTCCCCACTAGTATGATCTGCATCATAGTCCAAGCAGTCAAGTACACATCCTAAGGGCTTTACCAACATGTAACTATAAGACAGTTTAAAGAGACTAGTGTACATGTTAAGATAAAGAGTAACCAGATAGCATACTATCATATCGAGCAAGAAAGTCATCTCTATATATGTCCAAGCATCCAATATAATATACATCATCTGTACAATACTGGCCTCTAGGGCATACATACAACTAACAATCTCCCACTTGCACTAAGGCCAGCTGCTGTAGTATCGCATACCGAGCATCCCGAAGAGTCTCTCAAACTGTATTTGGGGAATGGCCTTCGTGAGTGGATCCGCTGTGTTGTTCTTCGTGTCAACCCTCCTGACCTCGATCTCCCGGCGATCAACTATCTCCCGGATCAGGTGATACCGCCTCAGAATATGCCTGGATCGCTGATGGGACCTGGGTTCCTTGGCCAAAGCCACCGCTCCGTTGTTATCGCAATACAAAGGTATTAGATGCTCAATCGATGGAACCACTCCAAGTTCAGAAATGAACTTCTTGATCCAGACAGCTTCTTTAGCAGCATCGTTGGCAGCGATGTATTCAGCCTCCATCGTCGAGTCTGCCACGGTTTCCTGCTTGGAACTCTTCCAGCTAACCGCCCCTCCGTAAAGGGTAAAGACAAAGCCCGACTGCGACTTAGAGTCGTCCTTATCACTCTGGAAGCTCGAATCGGTAAAGGACTCCACTTGGAGTTCTCCGTTACCATACACCAAGAACATATCTCTAGTCCTTCGCAAGTACTTGAGAATGTTCTTCACAGCTGTCCAGTGACTCTCTCCAGGATCTGCTTGATACCGACTCACTACACTTAGTGAGTATGCAACATCGGGTCTGGTACATAGCATCGCATATATGATAGAGCCTACTGCCGAAGCATAGGGTATCCCTTGCATGCGAGCTCTCTCCAAATCAGTCTTGGGAGACATCTCTTTGGAGACAGTGAGTCCAGAGATCGTGGGCAAGTTCCCACGCTTGGATTCTTCCATACTAAACCTCTTTAGTATGGTGTCAATGTACCTGGATTGGGACAATCCCAGTATCCGTTTGGATCTATCTCTATAGATCCTGATTCCCAATATGCAGGAGGCATCACCAAGATCTTTCATTGAGAATCTTTGTGATAAGAAGAGCTTGACTGATTGCAGCATAGGAATATCATTTCCTATCAAGAGTATGTCGTCCACGTACAATACGAGGAATACAACCTTACTCTCTGCTACCTTCTTGTAGATACAAGGTTCATCTGGATTTTTGACGAAATCAAACTCTTTGATAACGACGTCAAAGCAGATGTTCCAACTCCGCGATGCTTGCTTTAATCCATAAATGGATTTAAGCAGCTTGCATACCTTCCCGCTGCTCCCACTATCTACGAAGCCCTCTGGCTGAGTCATGTACACGCACTCTTCTAAATCACCATTTAGAAAGGCGGCCTTAACATCCATTTGCCAGATTTCGTAATCATGATATGCAGCGATGGCAAGCATGATCCGGATGGATTTAAGCATAGCCACTGGAGAAAAGGTCTCGTCATAGTCCACACCTGGTCTTTGACGAAAACCCTTTGCTACAAGTCTAGCTTTGAAAGTCTCCACTTTCCCATCTACACCATGTTTTTTCTTGAAGATCCATTTGCTCCCAATGGGTTTTACCCCTTCAGGAGCAACTTCCAAAGTCCATACTTTGTTGGTGTATATGGATTCCATCTCGGACCGCATAGCATCCAGCCATTTCACTGAGTCCCCACTCGTGATGGCCTGCTCGAAGCAAGTTGGGTCATCATCCTCCATGATGCAATCCTCGCTCCCACCGTCCATGAGAAAACCGTAGTATCTCTCAGGTTGGCGAGGAACCCTACTAGATCGGCGGAGAGGCTGGGGTTCGTCGGGTACTACTGAATCCTCTGGTTCCACTAAATCTTCAGTTTGAGTTTGTGTTGCCGGAATTTCTTCCAGTTCTACCATATCCCCACTAATTTCTTTTGCAAGAAATTCCTTTTCTAAAAAGGTGGCATGTCGAGAAACAAACACTTTTTGTTCCTCTGTATGGTAGAAAAGATATCCATGTGAATGTTTGGGATATCCCACAAACTTACATAGAACTGACCGTGCCTCGAGTTTGTCCGGATTTTGCCTTTTGACATAGGCCGGGCAACCCCATATCTTAACTCGTTTAAGACATGGTCTCTTCCCACTCCATATCTCATATGGTGTGGTAGGTACAGATTTAGATGGAACTTGATTCAATAGGTATGCTGCTGTCTCCAGCGCATAACCCCAGAAGGAAATAGGTAACTCAGCTGTACTCATCATAGAGCGCACCATATCTAATAGGGTGCGATTTCTCCGCTCCGATACACCGTTGTGCTGTGGTGTATAAGGAGGAGTAAGCTGAGAGAGAATCCCATTCTGTTTTAGGAATTCCAGGAATTCATTGCTTAAGTATTCTCCTCCTCGATCAGATCGTAGGATTTTAATACTTTTTCCGGTTTGGTTCTCAACTTCTTGTTTATATTCCCTAAATTTCTCAAAAGCTTCTGATTTGTGTTTCATCAGGAACACATACCCGAACCTAGAGAGATCGTCAGTGAATGTAATGAAGTATGAAGAACCATCCCTGGCATGTGTAGACATGGGACCGCATACATCACTATGTATCAGTCCCAAGAGTTCAGTAACTCTTTCTCCGTGTCCCGTAAACGGAGTTTTGGTCATCTTGCCTTTGAGACATGACTGGCAAGTGTCATAGGATGAAAATTCAAACGGATTTAAATATCCATCTTTATGCAACTTAGCTAGTCGTGTCGCATTGATGTGACCCAGTCTACAATGCCACAAGAAGGATTCGTTCAGCTCAGAACTCTTCCTCTTGTGTGTGTTTGTTATGTTCAGAACTGTTGATTGATTTAGAACATAAATGCCATTGCACAACGTGTCTGATCCAACCAACTTTTGGTTATGGAAAATGTTCATAACATTATCCTGTAATACAAAATTATATCCCTCTTTACTTAATAAAGAAACCGATATAATGTTGCATATCAGGTTCGGCATGTAATAGCATTCGTTCAGAACCAATGTATTACCAGTTGGTAATACAAGGTGATATTCCCCGACAGTCTTAGCTGCAACAATTGCACCATTTCCAACTCTAATGTCTTTATCACCTTCTCCAAGTTCTCTACCTTTTCTAAGTCCATGTAACTGATTACATATATGGGATCCTGATCCGGTATCTAATACCCAGGACGTGGAGCAAATGGAGAAACAGTTCTCTGTAACGAACACACCCGAAGAAAATGCATCAACATGTACTTTCTTCATTCGGGTGGCATGGGAATCCTGGTATTCCCCTATATCCTGTTCAGTCCTATAACTCTTATAGGTAAGAACGGAACCAACGTTCCCCAGCACAGTATAACATGCGGGTTCGGTCAATACATCCATATTATTATTTTTATTAAGGCATGAAATGGTCGCTACCTGGAGAGAGAGAGAAGAAAACACTTTAGCGTAAGCTCGTGCAAGATCAGATTGGTTATTATCTTATCTAATCAGGATGGCTCCCACTGTTTTTATCAAATCATCCTTCAAACCCTAAAAGGAAAGACTAGCCGGGATTAATTACACACTACAAGTTCGCCAATCTTTCAGCCAGGCCAGTGTCGGTACTTTGAGGGAGGTCCCCCGTGCTTTCGCACGAACCTAATTACTGTAAACCTCGTTTTCCCAGAGGCGTAACCTCGTTAACACCTTTCTAGACACCTACTTGATCGGCTAATTGTAATGTGTAAAACTCTCCCAGGAGTAACTCTTACTCGCAGTGGGTATCGGGATCCAACTATCTCATAGAAGGTATGCAATCTCATTGCAAATTTCAACACTTGAAATTCCCGATAATATTTTGCCCCTAGTGTCCTATGACCTTGACAAAGGCCAACAAATCACAGGATGCTAGTCAAGTTCAACCCGTCATTTCTTGATTGAATCAAACCCACCCGCACGACCCTTGACAAAGGCCAACAAGGTCGTACGACTACCCTGAAACAATCTGCATCATATGCATAAGCAGATAATCACTATTTAGCTACCGCACACTACGCCTTGACAAAGGCCAACAAACGCAGCACGAATACTAAACAGTCCTAGGCACTCTAATGAAGTCTCACAAGGCATCAATCATGCTAATTTCAAATTTTATGGGTGCCGAGAAACCCTAATACGGATCGTCGGCTAGATTTCTAGGCGAAACGGTAAACTAGTTAACTACTTAACTAAAAGTTAGATGCTACAACCTTTGTAGATCCGGATATCCACTTCCTTAGCTCCACGTAGTCATCCTCTCGCTGTCCTTTTCGAATCCTAGACTCATTCGTCGGCTTCATCGGGAAAACGAGCGGAATAGGTCGTCGGCTTCGTGTCAAAGACGATCTACGTCGAGGTTGCACAAGCTCAAGCTCCGACTTCACAAAGTTGTGAAACTTGTGAAGAAAACACCCAAAACAACTTGGCAAGAGGTAGAGGGTGAAGAAATAGGAGGTGGGTTCACTTTAGAATTGGATTTCTCTCACTAGAACTCAAGTTGCCATTGATGGCATCAAGGTTTATTTCTTGAAGATGAAGATGAAGAAGAAGAAAGAATATGATAAGTGTTATGATAAATTGAAAAAGAAATCAATACTTATCATAATCTAACCTTAGTTGAGTGTAAAGAATGGACCATGGTTACTTGGATGAGTTAGGGTTAAGCATGAAGACAAGAATGGTCACTAAGGTCAAAGCTTCATGAAGCTTCAACATAAAACAAATAAAGCCACCATTCTTATCTTAATCCATTTCAAATAAATAAATAAATAGATAAATTAATTTGCAAAACCCTAATCAACACTTAACCATGGTTTAATTCTTTATACTTAACCAAAAGAGCAAGTATCATCAAACATGATACAAACATGTGTACAAAAGTATATCACATATACAACTTGCACATCAAGTGAGAAAATCCATTTAAAGTGAACCTATACTAGCTAATGCAAAGTAATATATCAAATATATAATTATACATTAAATCATTAAATCAACATTTGATTCAATGATCCGGTCATGTCGCACATAACCAACTAGTATTCAATGTATCGATTTATCGAATCAATGATTCGATAACTAGGTCATATCGAATATAACCAATCGAAACATATATCGCGAGAATGAAATGCGGTATCACATACACGTATTATTCTCGGTCCTGCACATATCTCATATGCGCTCCTATTTCGTTTCGCTTGAGCCAGAAAACCTCTGTATAGGACTCTAAAGACTCGTCAATACGCCGGTAGCAGATGATGATCATATCAAGCATCCACAAACCGCAAGCGGTCTGCTAAACGTAACGGCCATCCGGGTATTGAGCGATCAGAAGATCGACGAGCTAGCCCGCTCACACTCCTGTGAATCCAACCAGTAACACTTACCGTACAGTCCGGTCTGTTCGTCTGATACGTCGCATATCAAGTCTAGGGGTGGTATACGTCAGACCACAATAACCGATAAGTCGTGCCGATGTGAGGCTCATAACGGGTCGAGAAACTACTGGTAACACTTACCAGTAAATCTCTGATCAGCCCTGGCCAGGGACTTCCCTGTTACGGCCAATCGAGCACAGCGCAACATCAACTCCCAATACCGGGAGAGACGAAACCCCTCCTATCGCTCATTGCCTCCATGTGACTCGGGACTGTACCCAAAGACCACCGTTTTGTACGCCCTCATGGACGTGGTAAGGTGGAGATCAAAGCACAGTGGGAATCACACAAGACTCTATGATGATCTCGGGTCTACAGACTAACCTGTACAAGTGTCACCTGAGAACTGCCATCTGACGTGAGGTATAATACCATCTGGGAGTTCTCGGCGAGTCCGTCCAGTGTACCCAGTCTCCACTGAGCACCCGTACACCATCTCTGATGTCAAACACCAATGGATATGGGATCATCCATCGCCCATCTCATGGGTCGAGAAGCGTATACGCTAGTCTACACTGGTATATCGATGCCCCGTCTCGATACACCCACGACTAGGGACCATGAAGGATGTACTTATGGACTACCATGTCCCCACTAGTATGATCTGCATCATAGTCCAGGTAGTCAAGTACACATCCTAAGGGCTTTACCAACATGTAACTATAAGACAGTTTAAAGAGACTAGTGTACATGTTAAGATAAAGAGTAACCAGATAGCATACTATCATATCGAGCAAGAAAGTCACCTCTATATATGTCCAAGCATCCAATATAATATACATCATCTGTACAATACTGGCCTCTAGGGCATACATACAACTAACAACTATGATACTCATGCACAATCACAAATGCATAAGCATGCAGTATAGAGTTTGTAGCTAGAATCTCGCCATCGGCGCTTAACACCATAGAAGCGATTCCCCCGTAGATGTTACCTACTCACCGGAACAGTCTGAAGCAAATAGAATCCGACCACCTCCTTCCCCTTCCTAGCTACGTCTGAAGTCCCCGCAAACGATCCTAGTATCGCACAAAACCTTAACACGTGAGGCTAATAAAATCTTCGATAAAACACGGACACATACGTTACGCGAACGAACCAACTTCCACAAGCTATCATGTGTGAGCTTAGCATGCTAAACGTGTGCAGCAACATCCAAGACTAACCCCTAAGAGCTGCTAACCACACAAGACCCTAAACGAGAGTCGGATAAATCCGTATCGCACGTTAACGAAACACTTGAAATATAATAAAACAGTCCAAGATTTTCCTATACAAGCAATTGGAGAAAGTTGCACATGCCATAAGCCTACATGTAGTCCCAGAGAACACTCGACCAAGACTCACACCCAACGTCCCCATACTGGCCACAATATGCAGCCAGATCTATTAAATCTGCGGCCAAGAAAAAGATGGGAGGGCTCAGGTTTTGGGGTTGTGTTCGTGGCTCCTAGACTAGCTCTCAATGATGGCAACATCCCAAAAATGTAACTGGGTTGATAGCAGATTCTAACAGAACCCTAATCTTAAACTAATACGATATTTAACATTAAACCCAAAACATTAAGGTAGTTTAGTGAAACTTGTAACATGAAAACTTTCCTTAGAGCGTAAATAAGAGTTTTAGATCATTACCTCACCAAAACTTGGAAGAAACCCTAGCCATGCAAGCTCCAAGATTCTCAAGAGAGTCTAAACATGCTTAATTGAGGCCTTAGTGAGGTTTATGTAGTGATCTAGGCTCAAGGTTGAGGAGGGAAATTTTGCAAAGAGGATATTTGAAAGAAGAAGAAGAAGAAAAAGAAGAGGAAGAGAAGAATGAGAGAGAGAGAGAGAGAGAGAGAGAGAGTTGAGGGTTGAGAGAGAGATGAAGGGAGAGGGATGGCTCTTGAGAACCATGCTCTCTCTCTCTCTCTTCATTAATTGCCCCCCTTACCCTCTTGTCTCCCCCAAGCCTTCATTCTTTATCTTTTTTTAACCCTTTTATTTACTTAATATATTAATAAGAACATAAGGATATGGTTAATGTGCCATGGCTAGCAAAACATGATTAACATATCCTTAATAAAAGATTAGCATGCACATGTGTGTGCATAAATATAACAAGTACATAAATAATTAAATAAAATATTAATTAATTATATAAAATAGGTGAAAAACAATTATTATTTAAATTTATCAAAAACCTACGTTATATCGCTTAATTAACACTAAACGCATTTTAAGGTGTTATAATCTTCCTCCCTTAAAGAAATTCGGTCCCCGAATTTAAAATCTAACTACGCGTACTTTCGAAGAGATGGGGAAATTTCTTCTGCATCTCGCTCGCGGCATCCCATGTGACCTCTTCACTGTTTGGGACACGCCGAAGAATTTTCACGGACGGTAAAATCTTTGACCGTAGTTTCTTCACCTGCTGGTCCAGAATAACCACAGGCTGCTCAGTGAAAGAAAGATCGCGCTCCAGCTGGATGGTCTGGTGCTGAATCGCGTGAGAAGGATCATGAAGGTACTTGTGAAGTATCGATACATGAAATACGGGGTGTACATCCGGAAAACTGGGCGGAAGTGCCAAACGATAGGCAATGGTACCGACTCGCTCAAGGATCTTGAAAGGACCCACATATGTAGGACTAAGCTTCCCTTTCTTTCCAAACCTCATCACACCCTTCATCGGGGAGATCCGTAAGAAAACATGATCACCCACTGTGAACTCAAGTCTGCGACGATGACGCTCGGAATAAGACATCTGCCTGCACTGGGCTACTCTCATCTTATCCTGGATCAACTGGATCTTCTCCATAATCTTCAGAACTAGCTTCGGTCCCAAAATCCTGCTCTCGCTGAGTTCGGTCCAACAGACTGGCGATTGACACTTTCTCTCATGCAAGGCCTCGAAAGGTGCCATCTGAATCGTCTCCTGAAAACTGTTATTGTAGAAAAACTCTATCAAGGGCAAGTGACGATCCCAACTGCCACCAAAATCAAGTACGCATGCTCGGAGCATATCCTCGAGAGTCTGTATAGTCCGCTCTGACTGACTATCGGTCTACGGATGGAAAGAAGTACTGAAACTTCAACGGGTATCCAAAGCTTCCTGAAGTTTCTGCCAAAGACGGCTGGTAAACTGGGTGCCTCTGTCGGATACAATTCATGACGTAACGCCATGCAACCGCACAATGACATCAATGTACAACTGAGCATACTGAGCAAACCCGTAAGTAGACTTCACTAGGAGGAAGTGAGCCGCTTTCGTCAACCAATCTACAATCACCCAAATGGATTCATACCCTCGACTAGACCTAGGTAGACCCACAATGAAATCCATGGAGATCTGCGCCTATTTCTACTCTAGAACAAACAAAGGCGGTAACTCTCCCGCCGGCCTCTGGTGCTCGGCCTTGACTTGTGGCAAGTCAGACATCTCGAAATGAAATCAGAAACATCTATCTTCATCCCTTCCCACCAGTAAATATCTCTTAAATCACGATACATCTTGGTGGTACCCAAATGAACGCTGCATGTGTTAGTGATATATGCCCTAGAGGCCATTATTTATAGTACTGGTTTGTATATTACATTTTGGAAGCTTGGGATATACACGGATATAATAACAGACTTTCTCAATATGGTAGTATGCTACTTGGTTTGATTCTATCTTAATATGTGTATATGTTTCTTTTAACGTATCGCTAATACATATTGATAGTGCCCTTATGATCTTTGCTTGACTACCAGCGTTGTGATGGCATTCACATTAGTAGGGGCTGGGTAATCTTTAAGCACAACCTTATACAGGTCTCTAGTTGTAGGATTATCGAGACGGGGCATCGATACTCGAGAGTAGATTAGTGTATACGCTTCTCATCCCAGCAGAGGAGATCGTCTGTGTTGGATATAGTGCCCTCAACTCAATTATTGGATCGCAGGCACGTGATTGCAATGATTAAGGGAGGACCTATACCGGTAGAACAATCTTACTCGAGATGATAGTATGCTATATGGTTTGTCTTTAGCATCGTGTACAAGCTTCAGGTGACATTACAGATCACTATTACATGTTGATAGAGCGCATAGAATTCTTGCTTGACTACCAGTAGTATGATGACGATTATATACGTGAGAGTTGGATGGTCTATAAGCACATCCTTAAAGTGCCCCTAATTGTGGGAGTTTCGAGACCGGGCATCGATACTTCAAGAGTAGACCAGTGTATACTGATCGAGACCCCGACGAGGGGCGGTGGCCGGTCTCACAAGCCATTGGTATCAGTTGGTTCACCTAAGATGTATACAGGTGCTCATGGGTTATGAGTACACCAGACGGACTCGCCGGGAACATGCTAGTTGGTATTATACCTATTGTCAGATAGCAGTTCCCTGGTGACATATGTATAGGTTAGTCTATCGACCTGAGATCTTCATTTGTCTCGTGTGAGTTCCCACTGTGCTTTGATTACTACCCTACCATGGCTCAAAAGAGTCATGCAAACAGGTTTTAGTTGGGTATAGTCCCGAACCACATGGAGGCAGTGAGCGGATCGTCAGGGGATTCGTCTCTCCCGGTATTGTGGGTTGATGTCGCGGTGTGCACGGGTGGCCATCACCAGAAATCCTTGGCCAATGTAGTCGAGAATTACTGATCTATGATCGGTAGTTTCTCAGGTGGTGATAGGCTGATACCGATACTACATGTCGCGTTATTAGGGGTCTGACTTTATCCACCCCCTAGACTCGATATGTGATACTCATAGACGAACGGACCGGACTGTACGGATATTGTCACTGTCAGGCTCAGTAGGGTTTCGGGATGAGTTTGCTCATCAGCATCCCTTTCGCTCAATACCTGGGTAGCCGTTACGTACAGCTAGTGCCACTAACGTGCTTGTGGTTAAACCCACTGCCAGCGTATTGACGAGTCTTTAGAGTCCCACACAGAGGGTTTCACTACTTCGGACGAAACGTTGTAGAGGCCGTATGGTTTTATGGTAGGGTTCGATCATATACGTGCACTTGTGCATGGATCATGATCGGACGGATAATACTAGTGGGCTTTGGTTTAAGCCGGATCATAATATTATATTTTTGGATTATTTTTGTCTCGTTGTATTTGTATGCTTTCGGAATACGGATGCGAGTATGTATATACAGATGAGGGGTATTCTTTTAATTCCGTTACAAGTTTACTTTAGATGTTGCCTTTTCTTTTTGGATTAAACATTTAGTGTAAATGTTTATTTGTGTGGAAAGCGTGACTCATGGTTCATGCATCTGCACTTGTGACTCATGGTGATGAGTCATGGTGGCATGATGGCTATTGTTTTATGTGAGATATTTTTGCTAGATATTTGTATTTGTTTTGTGAGATATTTTTTGGGCAAAGGAAGATCTTTTAAGTGGTGGGGTTTTTCTTTTGTTGCTCACAACAAATACTCACACAACACAAAACTCTAGCAACTTCTTCACTTGGTCTTTTCTTGAGCTCACATTCTTCACCTCATGGCATCTTCTTCAAGCTCCACCCTACATGTCCCATGAGTTGAGAAACCTAGGGTGTATTGAGACAAAGTATTCACACACTCTCTCTACTTCATCTTGGCTATCTAGGCTAGCAAACTAGATACTCGAGTTGCCTCGGTTTTGAGGCGGGAGCCCGTATTACTAACCCTCAATGTGGATCTTCTTCTATCACGACCCGAAATGGCACGTGACTGAAACTTGAATCATGTGAAGTCTATAGGACCCCACTTAATTCAAGTAAGCCAAAAGCCCAGAAATCTAAACCATTTGAAAAGAGAGTGAAGGAAAAACTGATTTAAAAGTTAACATATAAATTCACTTTGAAAGTCGTAGTAAGCATTTCTAAAACATCAAGTCTTTTCCAAATATTTCGGCAGAGTTTCCTTTGTAAATACTAGCCACAAATGGGTACAAGCATGTATAATATAAGTAATGAATAAAGGCATCCCCAAGTGGGAGCTAGCTCTTCACCAATTGGCGGAAATAACCACGCAAGCAATATAATATACAATGCCGAAGGGCGAGGATCAAAACTAAGAAAGAAAGACCAATATCCTCAAGAAAACCAGAGAAGAACCATAATAATACAAGCACGTGACTCTAAGGTCGAAAGAATATACAACTGGTTTTCTCAGTCTATCAAATAATACAAGTCTGGTTGATGGAGTTTACTAGATACAACTGAGTAAATAAGGGACAACGGTGGTCACGATGCAAGTGAACCCACCTACCAAAGCAATCACCCGGAAGGAAGCAGTGTGCCAGCAAGCTATAACGAAACCTGTATGGCCAAACCTGCAAGAAACTGTGGCATAACGGGGGTGAGTTGCCAATTCGTGAGTAGAAAACATCACCGAGAAGAAATCGCATGTATGACTCTCTCTAGGTCATACAATAATATCCTCAAAATATATAACCTGAAGTATCTAATAATGGTAAGGGTAATCATCTAAACATAAGTGTAATACCAAGTGCTCGTGTCTGTGTCTCAGGTAGCAACATATCACATATAAGATGTACGAATGCATTAAGAACGAAAACAGAATACATCTTGAATGAGAAAAACTGTTTTCTTATCTCAGTGAGATTTCTGTATAAAAATCGAAGTATCATCAATGAAATCAACAGAGAATCCGTGTCAAGCATCGACACAAAATAAATATCCTAATATCTCAATATCTCGGGCTTCGGCAATTCGGACTGGCCCATAAAATCAAATCTCAATATCTCGGGCTCCGGCAATCCGGACTGGCCCATATCATCAAATCTCAATATCTGGGGCTCCGGCAATCCGGACTGGCCCATATCATCAAATCTTAAGACTACGTCGTTATCCTCCGGATATCCGCCGCGTCATAAATAACCGGTCGGTAGTGCTCCCCTGCCAGGCTCAACGCCATCATCTGCGACCATCTTGCCCTGGGGTACCGCACCGGGTCCACCATGCACCCGCAGACGGTTCATCCTCCTCCTCGAATCGGGTGTATGATACCGCTCAAGAGCCGAGAAAACTCATGGTGGACACCTCTCACATCATATCACGAGAAAACCGCAAATTTCCATCTTTAGAAATGATAATGAGTTTATAAAATCCTTGCGATTTCTCCAAATCCAGAAATCTCATGGAAATCTGAAATCCCAAAATTGAGAGTCAGTAAACAGTGAAATGCCGGCATAAAGCCCCATAATATTGCATGAAAAATGAATATACACATGCATGGGTATCTAAGTAACGAATGCAATATCTAAACTAGCATAGTAATGATAAATTTGTAACTATCAGCTGGCAAGATATATAAATGAAGTAATATTATCTACAGTGTATGCGACATGGCAATTACCGATGATGATATGTGTGAGACGGAAAGCAAGTGTTCTTGGACATACGCATCATCGGTAATGGTGTTGGTGTCCTAACAATCGATATCATAATAGTTAATGAAACACATGTATAAACATACAATGCAATGAGAACATGAATATAAGGGAAAAGGAATAGTAAACGCAACATTGAAGAATATACATTTCTATATACGAGTCATACGGTCTTAGCATTTGAAATAGCACAAATCGTAGTTTTTAGAAAATAGGGGCTACGGTGTTTTTAAGAAAAGGTACATCCTTTGAAAAATCCGTAATATCTCTTGAGCTGTCTTTTGAAAGTACTCACGATTCGTAAGTTTAAAGTAAGTATGACTTGAGCCCAGTCTATCATCTATCTAAAACAACTACAGGACTAAACTAAAAGATTAATCGAAAGGGTAAGGAAAACCACCTAAACTCCGAATCAATATATCTAGTAGTCGGCGATCCCGCCTCAATAGTGTCACGCACGGTAAAATATATAATACGACATCCTCAAATCAAGAGTGCGAAGTAATCATCATATTTATACCTCGTACGGTAAAATCCATCGTACGGCATCCCGAAAATCGGGGTAGGGGTCAAATATCACATATACCTCATTAATCATAGGGTATCATTATCATAATATCATGAATTAGGGTACCATTCTAAAATCTTGTACATTCCGTTACCATCAAACATATAGCGTGTGAATAAAAACTCATCGCCCATCGATCTACTATAATATCATGTCGTATATCATAACACGACCCAAAACACATAACCGATCTCACAGCATCATGCCCGATCATATCGACTCACCTCCAAGTATCATATACTATCCTCATCACCCGTGTATACACACACACACACACACCCCAACGCATCCACACACACACACACACACACAGATATATATATATATATATATATATATAAACATATACACCCAAGCATATCACGTGTGTGCATGTGTGTATGTGTGAACCTTTACTCTAAAGTTTTGCAACTAAGAAACTAAACTAAAAGCACTATCTTCTAATTACGCTAAAACTAACCCATGATCTCCTAAAGCCTTTCTCGCAAATTATTTACGTCTCACAATACACATAAGTATAAATATAATATATTCGCATACTACACTACGTGTAACTACCCTAAACTTCATGTACAACTTTCTGTACAAATTTTTCAAAAAATACAGAAAGGGGTACTTTTGCCTGAGCGCAAGTTATAATTTTGTTTTGCATTTTAATAGCAAGAAGGCTTGTAGCTCATTGGTAATACCTTGCACTGCTGAACCAAAGCACCAGAGTTCAAATCCCATCCTCCACATTATTTTTAATATTGATTTCTTTTTAAACTTTTAGAATCCCAAGAGTCTACATGTGCTAAACCCGTAAAACCAAAGGTCACACTAAAAACAAACTACCCCACTGTGCTAACCAGACGACGACGGACCTTCGACGGTGAGCCCCGGCCCGACTCGGCCGACTCGTGCCGGCGACTCGGCCGACTCGGCCAGCGAAGCCAGGTTGACTCGACTGAATCCGAGTTGACCCTTCATGAAACTTGTGGTGCCTCTTTGTCCTATGGAAACTCCTGTATACTTTAAATTTCCTGCACATGAACAGAACTCTTTAAAACCCCATTAAACCATATTTTTAATACAATTTTAATACAACTTTTCACCTACCCTAACTCTAGTTTTACCCTATAAATACCACTCCAAAACATACCCTCCTCATTCTAAATTTCTGTCCAAAACTCTCAAAAAAATACCTAGAACTTGTGTACAAGTGGAGATAGCGAAGGGCGAAACTCCGGTGATCTTCCGACGACGGCCCTAGGAGCTCCCGGCGACGAAACGACGCACCGGCACCTCCTACCGCTTCCTCTCCCTCTTCTCTTGACTCTAAACCCGTAAGTCCCACCTCCCTCTTCTCTATTCCATTCCAAATATTTATAAAACTAAAACCCGACGGAAGCGGAGTTAAATCCGACTTTCGATTCGGTTTTCTTTGTAAAGTTCAATTTTCCTTAACACAGCCATACAAAACTCTTACATCTTGATTATTAATCATTAACAAAACATATGGAATAAATTCCATTTCAAAAGAATGTATATTTCAATTTTATCATACTTTTCAGTAAAATACCATGTAGCTTAGTTTCGACTTTAAAACATCATTAATCTTGCTATACCTTTAATTAGATCACGAAGTAAAGACCTACCTCCTCACAAAACTCATATACTACATAGCACAATACCTTTTGGGAAATATAGTTTCAGGAAATACCGTTTTACACAAAACTACCATTAACTTATAAAAACCGTTTTCTACAAGATTACGTATTTTTACAAATCTTTGCAAAGCACCGCTACAACCTATTTTGGGGAACCCGTTCGGGATGATGCAGATTATCGCACATCCTCGGGCTTAGTAGTGTGAGATGCAGACCTCTGCAAGGAGCATTCGGTCTCGAAGGATTTAAAATACAAATATCTTAAGAAAATGAGATTTCTAGAAATTAATAAATTAAAAATATTTTATATAATATATATATATATGTGTATTATCAAAATACCTATTTTTGATATAATATAAATATTCCAACTTTTCTAAATCAAAAGAATCACTTTACAAGAAAAGACCATGAAATTCCATACATGTTCAATATTACAATTAAATACCCTATATTATGAAATTAGGTTATTTTCACTAGAAATGTCACATATATAAAATCCACATCTCTGACAACTCCAAAGACGATAATTAATTAATTGGGGTGTATTTTGTAAATTATACAAAATTATTTTTACATGAAACCCCCTCAAGTTCTATAAATTACAATAAAGACCCTAGTAAATACAGGTTTAAGCGGGACCGGTCTCTTGAGCCTCAGGGAGCCGGAGATATGGGTGCTTGCCTATTTAAGGTAGACACCTTAACAAACGGTGTTATCAACACGGTAATCTTCTTTGAAAAAGACACAGATCATGCCTTCCATGTGCAGCGGTTACCGATAACACCAAAACTTAATTCAGGATTCAAATTCTTTTCTAATTGTCTGACTCAGACTAAGTCTCATTATAAATAATATGACTTGAATTTGATTCAAGTACAATATACAATCTACAATCCAATATGAATCCATGAATCCATATATTCAATCTGTATTGATTGAACCGAACCATGGATATACTTCCATCTACATGATTCTCCAGTTACATCCATGATTCTCCAGTTACATCCATTTACTGATATCATGGTTTCGGCAAGTCATCCAATTATACAATCTATATTACACAAGACAATACAAGTCTTCCATTTACATTTACAAAACAGTACAAACAACGCATTTACAATCCATATATACAAGACAATACAATTTACAATACAATACAACAATGCAATAAAGACATCGCAGGGTTTAAGGGGTAGATTGGTACGAAAGCTGTTAGAAGTGGCTCGACACTGTAAGATTTAAGACACCTAACCTGTATTCCCGTTGTTGTTGTATCGTGGAATAAACGGTTCCTTGTACTACACTTGCCTCTAGTCTCTGGCATATAGAGACTCCTCTCGTATACACTGGCATTCTTCTGTACCAAGCTACAAACAACAGCATTAACACTAAATACAATAGTATAAAATATTATACAACTTTAAAAGCTACTCTCTCTCTCTCTGTCTATTCTACTCCTCCTTTATCTTTGGGACTTACCGAGCGATTTGTTCACTGACGACATTCACTTTCTTCTTCTTTGAATGTTGTCAGGTGATTCGGACCTTCCAGAGATCGAGCCCACCAGTGAAGACTTGGACCAGTTTATTGAAGATCCAGAGCTGTAGTTACACTTGTACACATTTCATTTCCATTTCTATTATGCCATTGTTTAGGCATTGCTTTCATTCAGATGTATTTACTTTTCCATGCATTGTACAAAAGAATGTTAATAAATTAAGTTGCTGTTCAGTTATACCTACTTTTTTTTCCCTTGTGCATTTTTATTTATATTGCTTAGATACGCCTAGCGTATTTACTTCAGAGTAAATACGTAGCGGCCAGTCGTGTCTTCTGCCCGTATACCAGGAAGCGGGGCGTAACACTACGAAACTGCGGGGGTGCTATACGCCATCCACCCGACTTCCCCCATAGATATACATCTACTTAACTTGATCCTTGCTTGCCGAAGTCGATGTCACCATACTCCTACTTGTTATCTGAAGTCCACGTGAGAGTGCCTACATATATAAACACATACCATC
The DNA here is from genome assembly GCA_030015575.1 of Agapanthus africanus. Lineage (NCBI taxonomy): Eukaryota > Viridiplantae > Streptophyta > Magnoliopsida > Asparagales > Amaryllidaceae > Agapanthus > Agapanthus africanus. The sequence continues at coordinate 281,546,630 of JASDDO010000001.1, forward strand.
GTAAACGGAAATCGCACACGAAAACCAAGACGGCACACGAATCACACATAGGTTAAAACTTATGGTCTACGCATGCAAAAGGACTAAACAACACCCGATATCGACGTACAAATGTTAAGTGACCGAGACAAAACACAATATCCAAAGTTCAAGTCATTAATAATCATGAAACCAAAACAACAGCTCAAGAAAATGATTCCAGATTTTTGTTCAGGTGAAATTAGGCTAAACAAGCAATGCAGTGGGGTGGTATATGGGGTATATGAGCTACAAAACCAATTCCAAGACCAAATCCCACAAATGCCCCAGCGACATACCCCTAAAAATTGGCCTGCTCGGCTATAGAAGGGAATTGTGGTCTCGTCTTCATTGGGTGGTCTCCTAGTGTCTTAAATAACTTAATAGGGTTGCTAGTTTTTCCAGTAATGGTCTCAGGTCACTCCAGATTCGCTGTAGGCATCACAAGCTACAAAAACCAACACGGAAAGTTTCAATTTATTGTTTTTGGGTTAGTCACTGGTTTGATCTAGATTTTTAACACTAAGAGGGGTTTGTAGTTACCAATTACACCCAATTGCACCATCACAACTCATGAAATCCTCAAAACCTCATCTTGGAATTTTCCAAGATCACTAAACCTTGATGTATCAATTCCAAACTAAACTAGAAGCTATAGAAACTCAATTACTAAGCTAATGGTGAAAGAATTACCTCATTTGGCAACTCAAGAATTTTCTTGAATTGCCCCATGTGCTCAAAATCTTGTCTTGATCCCACCACGGTCTATGTGAGGAGCTTGTGCAATTTTAATGAAGGGAACAAGGTGGTTTGAGATGTTTTTGGTGGTGTTGTCGGGAGGTAGAGGAGGTGGAGGGAGAGGGCAGCCATGGTGAAGGAGAAGAGAAGAAGAAAATGAAGAAAATGGAATGAGGAAACAAATGAGCTAATGTCAAGGAACCCCTCACCCCCCTCTCTCTCTTGCCCATACCTTCATGCCATGCTACACATTCTTTATTCCTTTTCTTTTCTTTTATTTATCTTTTCCTTTTTCTTCACAATTCCATTTTAAAAACAAAAGCCATTCTAGAAAAAGAAAGAAGTCATGGTAGAATAAAACGTAACAAGTGTGTAACATGACATGGTGCATGTCACATGCAAAATCATACTTAATGCATAATTAGTAATTATTAATCAAGCTTAGGAATAAACTTGTATATAATTAACTATATAATAATTCATAAAACGTCTAAATTTCATAATTTCATTCAAAATCAACATTCACATGTAATTTTCCAATATTTTTCCAATCTATCGGTATATAATTATACCATTCTCCACATATTAAAATATTCATAATATTTATTATTTTAATTATTTAACTTCCTAAAAATAATATTTTATTTTTCTGAATTGTTAGAGTCTTCCCCCCTTAAATAAATTTGGTCCTCGAATTTAAATTTAAACCCCTTAAATACTAAAACATTTCAGTAAAATTATCAAATCGTCGGGGCTCCAAAATCATCGATACTTAAAACACATCTCAGCGCAATGCATGCGTATGAAAAATGAGTGCATAACTCAAAATCAAAACTCCGTCAAGTATCACGTAATCATCGGAGTCATGGTGAAAATACCAATATCAAAGTCCAATACGAAAACCAACATGATATACTCAAAACTATAACATGTACATAGTACGTATTGTTGTAAACTCGTCAAAACATCTGAAAAGAAATACATGCCAAATCTTTTTCAAGTCGCCGTGCGATGCGCGTATTATGACACAAGTAGCAGACGTTTATTGTAAGAAAAATAACTATATATATATATCCTTTGTTTAACATACACGTCCTGGCGTTTTAAAAATAATTTAGAAGGGTTTCCCTTGTAAAATATTTCGTGTCATCTCGGACACATAGGAAAAATACCGAGACTGTAGCTCCTTTTTAGAAACTCTGTCGATAACTATCGATGCATGCAAAACACCTAGGTACTGTTCTCATAACAGTCCTGCTCGGTTACTAAACCAAATAGTAAATACCATAAAAACGTACTGCTCAAAGGAAATCATACTCAATAGTATATGTAATAATGCCACGTGCGTCTGGTGCGCACAGAAATCGAAATCAATGAATGTGCCATACATGTGCACCGAAACAAAAATCTAAGTGCAATGGGTGTGCGCGAAAACACCTGTCAAGGGCAACGAGTGTGCCTGAAAACAATATCAGGTGCATCCGATATACACGAACAGTCCCGATTTAGTGCATCTGGTGTGCACCAAAATCGCAACAAGCGCGCCACGTATGCGCAAGAATCCAAATCAAGTGCACAAGGTGTACGAAAACAAATATCGAATATCATAATCGAAATCGACGGTATACAACATACCTCAACCCAAATCAGGTATACCATGGTATATAATCTCACAACTACGTGCATCAGCGTGCACAAAATCGAATAAAAATACTAAAAGTGCATGAAAACTACACCGAAAGCACAAGTCAATTCATGTACATACCATTTGCATGAAATCAAAATCAAATATCTCGAACGACATCAAATCAAAGTTGAGTGCAACTGTGGTGCACAAAATGTAAATAAATCGCTCAAAATACCGAAATCCAAAATGACAGACACGTGATATTCGAATCACCAAATCGCAAATTGTAAACACTGTCGTCGATATGTTCTTCCTTCAAAGTCGAGAAGGTGTCGGTGCATCCAAAGATAGCAGAGCAAGATATCTATTTGCCTCCTATTCATGGTGTGGTGCCTTGTGCCCTTAGGCTCTCGTCTCTCACTACGAATTGCCTGTTACATAACTCTTCGGCTCAACGGCCCAATATGGAAATCAATACGGAAACAGTTCCGCTTTGGCACATCCTCTAAAGATCTCTGGCCAACTATCATGGTCACTCATAACATGACTTGTCGATGATGCCGAACTCTGGCCTACTGGGTGTGCGTAATACGACCGATCCTGGGTCCAAATCTTCTCGTGTAGTATTCCAGAAATATTCTGTCGGGGTCTCTCCCAAATCTCGTTTCTGCTGAACTGCCTGAAAGTTATCACCCTTTACTAAATCTATTTCTTATTCCGGAACAGCTGCATACTGTCACGGCTTCTTCTTGAAGATATATCCATATTCAACGCCTCTGCATGCGTATCACATCTCTGATGTCAACGGAGTGGAACACCATCTCGTCAAAATCTCGTACGAACCTCTTACTCCACTTTTCTCTAATGTGGACTGATTCAGACTCGTCTCTTCGTAGCTGTATGGACTGTGCTAGAAATGGCTAAACTCATATCTAGAGTCTCCCTTCCGAAGCTACGTACTCGGCATCTCAAACATCCTGTAGTAGGCATCTTGCCAATTACCTTCTCGGAAGCTCGTTCAAATTATCAGAGTGATGCGCTTATGCTCATCCTCCCTCGATCGACTCACAACGTGCCTGTGTGAAGTCTTCTCTATCTCAAATAAATCAATCTGATGACCTCGCATCGGGGTATGCAAACGAACTACATATCCTAGTCATTCATCCATGGGTGACTAGCGATCTTCTATCATATCCCTAAGTACAGCCTCGTGCTGTAATAGCTTCAAACATCTGTGGCTGTAGGGTTCCTAGGCACACCCATGAGGTTCTACAACTGATCAAACATGTCCAATTCTAATTTTTCTATGTGCCAAAGAACCCTAAAGTAGATCGTTACTAGAGGTAAGGCGAAACAAACAAGCAAGCAAACTACTTTGCTACTAAGTGAATGGAAATACAACCTTTGTAGATCCGGTCCTCCACTTCTCTAGCTCCGTGTTGACGTCCCTCCATTGCGATCATCGGAATCCCGGACTCTAGCATCGGTTTCATCGGAGAAATGGGCGGGCTAGGTCGTTGACTTCGATGCCGAAGATGATCTACGTCGAGGCAACTCAAACTCAGCTCCATCTTCACTAAGTCATAAAACTTGTGAAGAAAACACACTCTACTACATGGCAAGTGGTAGAGGATGAAGAAATAAGAAGTGGGTTCACTTTAGATTTGGATTTCTCACTTGGATTCATCACTTGGAAATTTCTAGCAATGGTTTCTTCTCTTCATGAAGAAGAAGAAAGAAAAGAAAGTGAATTACGAATAATAGAAAATCAAGTGATCCTTATCATTTAGCAACCATGGGTGAGTGTAACTAGTGTAGAGACTAAACTAGGGTTTAGGTGAATGGTTAGGTTAAGGAACAAAACAAAATGGTAGATAATGCTAAGAAGCTTCATGAAGCTTAAAGCAAAAAACAACGTTAGCCACCATTTCATTTTTGCCAAGAATAAATGAAATAAAACAAATGAAACCCTAACCATTATCTAAACGTGGTGTATATACACACACCCAAGTTTGCATGTATCATCAAACATGATACAAACTAGTGCACAAACATATATCATATATACAATGTGCACATCAAGTGAGAAAATCCATCTTAAGTGAACAAATACTAGTTAATGTAAAGTAATATATCAAATATATAATTATACATTAAATCATTAAATCAAAATTTGATTTAATGATCCTATCATATTGCATAAAACCAACTAATATCAAGTGTATCAATATATCGAATCAACATTTGATTCGGTAACACGGCTATATCATATATAACCGTCCAATGATACAAATCGCAAGAATAGAATACAGTATCACATACTGGTATTATTCTCGGTCCCGCACATATCTCATATGCGCTCCTATTTCGTTTCGCTTGAGCCAGGAAACCTCTATGTAGGACTCTAAAGACTCGTCAATACGCCGGCAGCAGGTGATGATCATATCAAACATCCACAAGCCGCAAGCGGTCTGCTAAACGTAACGGCCACCCGGGTATTGAGCGATCAGAAGATCAACGAGCAAGCCCGCTCACACTCCTGTGAATCCAACCAGCAACACTTACCGCACAGTCCGGTCTTTTCGTCTGATATGCCGCATATCTCGCCTAGGGGTGGTAAATGTCAGACCCCAGTAGCTTGATAAGTCATGCCGATATAAGGTCCATAACAAGCGTGAAACTACTGATAACTCTTACCAGTAAATCACTGCAACCCTGGCCAGGGATTTCTAGTTATGGCCAGTCGAGCATAGCGCAACATCAACCCCCAATACCGGGAGAGACGAATCCCCTCCTATCGCTCGTTGCCTCCATGTGAATCGGGACTGTACCCAAAAATCACCCGTTTGCACGACTCAGTAGAGCCGTGGCAGGGTGGAAATCAAAGCACAGTGGGAGACACACAAGACTCTATGACGATCTCGGGTCAACAGACTAAGCTGTACCAGTATTACCAGAGAACTGCCATCTGACGTGAGGTATAATACCATCTGGGAGTTCTCAGCGAGTCCGTTCAGTATACCCAGTCATCACTGAGCACCCGCATACCATCTCTGATGTCAAACACCAATGGATATGGGATCATCCATCGCCCATCACATGGGTCGAGAAGATATACGCTAGTCTACTCTGGAATATCGATGCCCCGTCTCGATATCCCCACGACTAGGAACATTGAAGGATGTACTCATGGACTACCCAGGCCCCACTAGTATGATCTACATCATAGTCCTGGAAGTCGAGTACACATCCTAAAGGCTTTATCAACATGTAACAGAGAGACAAAAAATATACATGTTAAGATAAAGAGCAACCAGATAGCGTACTATCATGTCGAGCAAGAAAGTCCTACCTGTATATATCCCAGCATCCACTACAATATACATCCTATGTACAGTAATGGCCTCTAGGGCATACATATAACTAACAATCTTCCACTTGCACTAGGGCCATCTGTAGCAGTGGTTGCAGTATCTAATACTCAACCATCCCATAAAAGTCTCTCTTTGGGAAAAGGCCTTTGTGAGTGGATCCTCTGAGTCTACTCTCCTAACCTCGATCACTCTGGAGATCAACTATCTCCTTGATCAGGTGATGCTGCCCCAGAATATGTCTTGGTCACTGATGGGACTGGGGTTCCTGGGCCAAAGCCACACTTCTATTGTCACACAATGGTAGGAACCTAGTTCATCTCATGAACTAATATACACCCAAACTGCCTCTTTGGTAGTATCATTAATATCGATGTTACCAGCCTTTATCGTCTAGTTTGCCACGGTATCTAGCTTGGAACTCTTCCAACATACCGTCCCTCCACTGAAGGTAAAGACAATGCCTGCGACTGACATTCAGTCGTCCTTATCACCCTGGAACCTTTCCAGTGATTCTTCCCAGGATCAACTGATACCATCTCACTAAACCTAGTGAGAAGCTTAACATCCATTTAGATCTAACTCATAGATCCAAAACCCAGGATTTAGGAGGTATTACCTTTATCCTATTTGGAGAATCCTTGTGATAAGAGGAGATTGAACGTGTGTAGCATAAGAAACTCTTTTCCTATCAAGAGTATGTTGTCCACGTACAATACGAGGATGGCCACCTTACTCTCTACTACCGTTTTGTATATACAAGGTTCATCTACCATTTTGATGAAGTCAAACTCTTTGACTATCGTATCAAAACAGACGTTCCAACTCCGCGATGCCTGCTTTATTCTGTAAAGAATTTTGCACATGTTTCCGCTGCTCCCAATGTTTACGAAGCCCTCTGGCTGTGTTCTTATAGACGTTCGCTTCTAAATCAATATTTAAAAAAGTAGTCATAGCACCTAACCACCAGATATCGTAGTCATGGTATGTAGCAATGTTAAGTAGGATCCGGATGGACTTAAGCATAGCCACTGGAAAAGGTTTCATCATTTTCCACGCCTGGTTAATGACGAAAAATCTTTAACAAGTCTAGCTTTGAAAATCTAAACCTTTCCATCTACACCAAGTAATCTTCTCAAGATATACTTGCTCCTGATGGGGATTTAACCCTTCAGATATAGCAACCAAAGTCCATTCTTTGTTGGTGTACATGGATTCTATCTCAGATCGCTAAGCATCCAGCCATTCTTACAGAGTCCCTACTCTCGATGGCCTGCTCGAAACTAGTTGGGTCATCATCTCATGATGCAATCCTCGCTCCCACTGTCATCGAGAAACCGAAGTATCTCTCAGGCGGATGAGGAACCCTACCAGATCGACGGAGAGGCTGAGGTTTGTCGGGGACTATAGAATCCTTTGGTCTTGTCAAATCAGCTGCAGTTTTGTATAGCTGGAACCTTTCCAGTTCTACAGAACTGACCTTGCCTCGATCTTGTCCGGATTTTGCTTTTGACATTGGCCGGACAATCCCAAATCTTAACTTACTTAAGAGATAGGTTCTTCCTATACCATATCTTATATGGAGTGGTAGGCACTGATTTGATTCGAACCCAATTCAATAGGTATGCAACTTCTCAAGTGCATAACCTCTTAAAAGAAAATAGGTAACTCAGTAGTACTCATCATAGAGCACACCATATCTAATATGGTGAGATTGCTCCGCCCCGATATACCGTTGTGCTGTGGTGTATTCAGAGGAGTAACACCGAGAGAGAATCTCATTCTCCTTTAGAATAGTCCAAGAATTCCATGCATAAGTATTCTCCTCCCTGATCTTACCATAGGACATAATACTTATACCCGGTTTTTGGTTCTCTACTTCTAACTTATATTCTGTGAATATCTCAAAATCTTCGGACTTATGTTTCAACAGGAACATATGGCTGAATCTTGAGAGATCATCAGAGAATGTAATGAAGTACAAAGAACCGGTCCTGGCATGTGTAGACAGGGGACCTTGCATACATCACTATGTATCAGTCCCAAGAGTTCACTAACTCTTTCTCTGTTTCCAATAAACGGAGCTATGGTCATCTAATCTTTGTGACATGACTGGAAAGTTTCACAAGATGTAAATTCAAACTGATTTAAATATGCATCTAAATGTAACTTCAGCCAATCGGGTCGCATTGATATGACCTAGTCTACAATGCCTCAAGAAGGATTCGTTCATTTCTGAACTCTTCCTCTTGTGTGTGTTCTGTATACTAGGAACTGTAGTTTGATTTAGAACGTCAATGCTTTTAGATAACGTGCCTAAACCGATCAACTTTTGAAATAGGAAATGTTCAAAACAATATTCAACAATACAAAATTATATCCTTTCTTTACTAATAAAGAGACTGATATGATTTTGTATATCAGGTTCGGTATCTAATAGCATTTGTTCAGAATCAATGTATTTATAATACAGGGTGACAGTGACCAACAGACTTGGCTGCAACACTTACACCGTTTTCTATCTCATGAAACTTATCACCCGTTCTCAGTTCTCTACCTTTCTGTAGCCCATGTAACAAATTACATATGCGGGATTCTGATCTGGTATCAAATACCCAGGATGTAGAGGATACTGAAAAACAGTTCTTTGTAATGAACACACCCGAAGGAGATGCATCTCATGCACTTTCTTCGTTTGGGCGGCATGGGAATCCTGGTATTCTCCTAATTCTTGCTCTGTCTTATAACAATTATAAGTTAGAGCGGGACCAACGTTCCCCAGCTCAGTATAAAAAGCGGGTTCGGTCAAAACATCCATATTATTATCTTGATTAAGGCGTGATATGGTCGCTACCTGGAGAGAGAGAGAGAAGAAAACACTCTGCGTGCGCTCTTGCAAGATTAAATTGGTTATATATTTTATCTAATCAGGATAGCTCCCACTGTTTTTATCAAATCTTCCTTCAAACCCTAAAAGGAAAGACTAGCCGGGATTAATTACACTTTACAAGTTCGCCAATCTTTCGGCCAGGCCAGTGTCGGTACTTTGAGGGAGGTTCCCTGTTCTTTCGCACGGACCTAATTAAAGTAAACCTCGTTTTCCCAGGGGCGTAACCCCGTTGACACCTTTCTAGACACCTACTTGATCGGCTAATTGCAAAGTGCAAAACTCTTCCAGGAGTAACAATTACTCGCAGTGGGTATCGGGATCCAACTATCATATAGAAGGTATGCAATCTCATTGCAAATTTCAACACTTGAAACTCCCGATAAAGGTTTTTACCCCTAACACCTATGACCTTGGCTAAGGTCAACAAATCATAATCACTAGTCAAGTTCTACCCGTCATTTCGTGATTAATTAGACCCACCCACATGACCCTTAACTAAAGTCAACAAAGTCATGCGACAGTCCTAACTAATCGCATCATATGCGGTGTAGGAAGATATCACTTAGCTACCCTACACTGTGTCTTGACTATGGTCAACAAACACAGCACGAATACTAAGTACTCTACTTCCTAAAACGACGGAGGGTTGCGGATGGTTTTTAAGAAAACCTTTAACACTTTGAACTTGATCTCGTTGCGGAATCAAATGGTTTTTAAATGGAATGTTTTTGAGGCTTTTCTAGTTTTGCTAAAGGGGTAACTCCCGGTGAAGGGATCGTCGGCCCTTTCCTCATCGAATAAGGTGCAGGATATATCATATATACCGCTGTGCAAAGCAAGAAATATAGAAGCAATCAAAAGACAAACCGAGGGTTGTAGCATCTGCCAGTTATTGCTAAAGGAGTCACTCCCGGTGAAGGGATCTCGGTCATTTCCTTATCGAATAAGGTGCAGGATGTTCTATAAGGAACACCGCGATGCAAAGCAAGAACTGTAGCTACCTGTTTTTATTTTTGAAATTCGATTCCACAACATCTTTTAGGTTTATTTTCTTTCATTAATCTCATTAATGAATGTCCCATCATTTAAGTCCACCTAATCATCACAGATAAATATAACGTACGCCTATGCCATCCGTATTCGCCTCGATGTCCCGTCTGCACCGCAAGGTTAGGTAACTAACGCCAGAGCGAGGCAGGGCTAGCACGGGTGTAAAACATAAGCAACGTCTATATAATATATCATATATACTATATACAATATCTATCTGAACATATCACATGATCACATCACAGATAACGCAGCAGAAAATATCATATGAAATATTGGATATACTACGACGTCCGTGTTTTATTTTGAGCCTGAATGAAACACGGAATCCACGGTCGTTATGAATAGCCAATCCCACACCCCTAGACCCCTACGAGGGTGGCAAGCAACCCTACCAATTCTAGAGTTAGGAGACCCGGACTCGACTCCTCGAGTTGGTCTCCCACTGGACCCTAGAACCCGGTTACTTGTGCTCCCCTCCTTGGGTCTATCATAATGCGGAAAAGTAAATAATATACATCAACGGTGACATCTTCCGCAACCTGGAAGTGCCCCAATAAAAGAATATTACATACAAGTTTTTTACATGAATGAAAATGAAAAACACTCGTCTCACATAAAAAAAACCCGGCTATTCAAACACGACGATCCAATATAACATATCCAGCAACACATAACATCACATGTCATCAACGTAAGTAAATATGCGAATAACAATTGTCATTGACATATAGCAAAGAAACCGGCGATATCACATATTACACTTACGGTCGCAGAAAAGAAAGTGTAAAACTACAACAGTTGGAATCCGCAACCTGCATAGACATCGCATGCCTAACCAAATGAATTCCTTAGACATCGCATGCCTAACAATTATAAACCCTGTATTTTAGTCTCATTATCGAAAACTCTTTTCAATATCAAGCCGGGCAATTCAACAGGATTCCCGACATTCTGATCGAATGCTCGTCGCAAACTTTAGTAGACGGCCGCACCCCCGATACCATCGACAAAATGCACTAAGGCGGAACACCGCTGCCGCGAGCACCCGGACGGATGCTTTCGGCGATGGGGTTCTTCTATAGTCACTTGGTCGGGGCTATGGGGCGTGGCTGTCCATTAAGTTTACCCAGCGAGTATCCGCGTACGCTACGTGATTGCGACGGACTTTTGATCGCATCAAAATTCCGTGGCAACCGATCAAGTGAGACTAAACTGCTATGTTTATAATATTCAAATCAGTTATCTCATAACTTTTTGTGGATTCCGAATATTGTATCACATTCCAGATAAATAGAAAATGTTAAACTTTCCGATCGAACAATCAAAACACCCAAGTTTTCCCGGAACAGCTCAACATATGAAATAAGTTTAAGAACATTCACTTCATGCCACAGTATCAACGGTCCAGCCGTAGAAGGGTCAAGCCAACGCCTCACATGTGGCACGCCGTACTGCCCCAAACCCTAAGGTTCAAAGGGCAGTTCAAGACGGTCACATAATCGAGTTAAGGTTTGTTGTCTTCTAGAGGGTCCATCGCGTTACTTGCACTACTTAGAACGTTCTTAAACCATGGAAAAATCCAACACTTGGAAATTTTCCGGCAGGGGAAAAATTGGGTATTCATATACGGTCGAACTTTTTAACATGTTCTAAAATTACCCGGAAAAACACTTAGACGAAATTAGACTTCCCGATCGAAACACCGAGTCCCTAATACAACCCAGAAAACTCAACTCTTTAGTAAACATTAAAAATTCCCAGAAAACACAGCAATAAAAGAAAGAAATTACTGTGCAAAATTCAAAGAGTATTGTGACTGTACGGCCGCGGAACCGCCGCACGAGCCATGCTCGTGCCGCGGTTCCGTGGCGCTTTGATCGATTTAGGCGCACGTTTTGCACAGTATTTTTTAGAAAACCCTGCTAATTTTTCTGCATATTTTTAATTCACAAAAATCACAGTTTTGAAAAATTGTACAGAGAAAGGTTTTGAATTAGGGTTTCGGGTTCGATCGGACTTCTAATATCGCCTACACTTCGCCTAAAGATCTAGCTAGGCTCTGATACCATTGTAGGGTTCCTAGGCACACCCATGAGGTTCTACAACTGATCAAACATGTCCAATTCTAATTTTTCTATGCGCCAAAGAACCCTAAAGTAGATCGTTACTTGAGGTAAGGCGAAACAAACAAGCAAGCAAACTACTTTGCTACTAAGTGAATGGAAATACAACCTTTGTAGATCCGGTCCTCCACTTCTCTAGCTCCGTGTTGACGTCCCTCCGCTGCGATCATCGGAATCCCGGACTCTAGCGTCGGTTTCATTGGAGAAATGGGCGGGCTAGGTCGTTGACTTCGATGCCGAAGATGATCTACGACGAGGCAACTCAAACTCATGCTCCATCTTCACTAAGTCATAAAACTTGTGAAGAAAATACACTCTACTACATGGCAAGTGGTAGAGGATGAAGAAATAGGAAGTGGGTTCACTTTAGATTTGGATTTGTCACTTGGAATCATCACTTGGAAATTTCTAGCAATGGTTTCTTCTCTTCATGAAGAAGAAGAAGAAGAAAGAAAAGAAAGTGAATTATTGTAACACCTTAGAATGTGTTTTGTAGCTAATTATATTTTAATGTATGGTTTTTAATAAAAAGTTTACCAAATTGGGTTTTAATTATTTTATCCTATTTATTGAGTATTTTATTAGATTTTTCCTAGGCTTGCACACACTTGTGCATGATAACTAGGTTGTTAAGTGTGGTCTAACCATTTCTATAATCTAGTTTTAAGTATTGTTTAGGTGTTATGGGTTTTAAGTGTTATGGTTGTTTTTAAAAATAAAATGAAAAAGGATTTTAAAAATGGTTGAAATGTTGACTTTGGGTGAGAGAGAGAGAGAAGCATGGTGCTACATGGTTTAGACCATGCCTCATTTAATGAGGAAAGAGAAAGGAAGAGAGGGGTTTTGCCTTGCTCTCATTTCTTCTCCTCATTATCGTTCTCTCATACTCTCTCACACACTCACACACTCAGCAGAGCAAGGCAGCAGCAGCAGCAGACATCATCATCATCAACAGCAGCAGCAGCAAACATCATCATCAGCAGCAGCAGCAGCAGCAGGCAGCAACAGCATCAGCAGGAGCTCCAGCAACTTGCAGCAGCTCCTTTCACTTCTTCACCTGCTTCTTGGGGGTCTTTAGGGTATAACTCTTAGACCCAATTCCCCTTATTGCTATCTTGTGCGTAGTTTGGTGTCGGTTTGTGTTAATTATGAGTTTAGTGCTAATTTATGGTGTTTTGTGAGGTGTTGTGGCTAAGTGATGATTGTGTTGGTAAAGCCTACTTATTTAAGTGTTGTTAGGGTCACTTTAACTGAGAATTTTCCAGGATTACACTAAAATACCATAGGGTTTGTGTTTTGTGCAAATTGGTGATTTTAAAGCGATATTTGTGACTTCTGAGATCTGCTTTTGACCCGGACCCTACAGGATAAAATTGAGAAGACTGGAGCATGTACACTAGGTCTAGATACCACCACAAGAACACGAGCCACCCTCTCCCTACCCAGGCCGCCAATTAATTCAATTTGGCCGCAAATTGCGGCCAGGAAGGGGAGTGGGGTGCTGGGGTTTTGGGGAATGGTTGTCTGCTGTATTCTATAGTATTTTGGCATGTCTAGTTTTGTGAGTTTTGGCCTGTAGGAAAATCTGGGACTATATATCGTTTTTGGTGTCCGTTGTGTTTGCGCGATACGCGCGATACGTGGGTTCTGTGATCCAGCGTATCGTGGCGTGTCGCGATAGTTTTAGACGCGTACATACACGATTCAGCGTATCGTGCAAGCGTGCGTTTAGTTCGTGACGCGAGTTTCTCGTTTTGGTTCGATATCGCCTTTCGCGGAATATTTGGCTTATATATGATTTCCGTGTCTTATTTGCAGGTTTGCAGGCAGGGACTACGGGCACTGCGACAGGGGGGAGCAGATGGTAGGATTCACTTAGCGTGGAGTGTAGGTGAGTAGATTTAACATCTACAGGGGAATCGCCCGCATGGCGTTATGCGTCTGGGCTAGGATTCTAATACTTGTCGCATATTCTACGTCATTGTTAGAATTGCGCCTTTACTTTATTTTCTTGATATGGTTATACTGTGACTAGCAGCCGTAGGACACTGCACATATTATTGACGGTTCATGTTGCACGAGCACGGATTGTATGCTACACACACATCGTCAATAATTGCCATGTCACACACAAACCATTATAGACATTATATTGCTTGGTTAGGGACCTTGTGACATTGATTCGTATTGCTTATCACATATGACATTACCATACCTATATACCTATAGAGCATTGTACCATTAGTGATCACATACCCTTTACGATACATCTACAGGTATACCTTACTCATATTTTCTTATACCCAGGGGGGTATACGACATCAATTTTTATGGGTAGACACCTATACATTGCTACACCTGTATGTTACACACATATTCAGTTGCAGTTACATATTTATCTTCACTGATGTTACTTAGTTGTACCTTATTGGTTTCGCATACATCTGGTTTCAGCTACATAATCTCATTTATATGCTCGCATTTTAGATATATCGCATATATTTATTCCTGGATTTGCGCATTGTTATTTGGATTTCACATGATGATTTCTGGATTTGGGAACCGCGGGAGTTCATGAAATTATGCATACATTGAAAAACCCGGTTTCCTTGATATGATATTTGCGCAGCTACCATGAGATTTATCGGTTCTGATTATATACTCCATACGAGATGTGGTTGCCATATGAGGGTACATGGTGGGGCCCGGTATGGTTCCCCTCGGCAAGAAGATTGATGGATGTTGCCGATTGAGCCTGGAGGCGGGTTAGTACCTACCGGTGACAGTACTAATGACTCGGCAGGGGTCATGGAGACACCGTATGGAGTCATGCACGTATGCATACGTCGAAAGGCGAGGGTCAGAGCTAGGCACTCGTGCTTTCAGGACAGCGTATGATACGTACCTATCAAGAATTCTGTGTCGATGCTTGGCACATTTTTTTCGTGATATTTCTTTTAAACACCTTTGTATATATAACAGGGGATTAGCCGTTGTTATATATACCCTTACACCAATATTAGTAGAATGGGACGCTAATATATGTGTATTGCCCCCATCATATTTATTTTTGCAAATATATATACTTTTAGGTTGTTAGAAACTTACTTGAGATTCGACTTGGGATATAGGTGATTCATTGAGATTAGATATGAAAGAGATTGTTGATTTATACATTCGAGATATAGGAGAGCTATTCGATATTGTACAGTGAGGTGATGTGAGACCTATATGATGTGAGAGCCCAGTTTGGGGGCTGATTTGAGGAAATTGTGGATTTGAGTGTCTTGATGGATTGTGATCCTGCCACGATGTCAGGTTTCCGTAGAAATGACATATTCCACCCCATACCTCACACTTATCTATTCTATGCACAGTTTCATATATTGGTAGTACCTGTTAGTGTACCCTTATGATAGTTGCATATTTACATTCTCATATCCCTATTGCATGGTTATTGCATATTATTGTCATGTTACTATTGCTTCACATATTGATTGCACCTGCTAGTGTACTTTCCTTTATTCAGCATTTGCATGACATGTTATTACTGTAATCGCATATCTTAGATTCATGCTGTACGTGCATTCCTGCGATTACCTGCATATGTTATCTACTATTCACGAGTTGGCAACTCACCCCCGTTGTGCCACAGGTGTTTCAGGTTGTTCCCCAGAGTAGTCGAGGCAGGCTATTCCACTTTTCAGCTATCATCTTTTGCTACAGATACCGCATCAGCTCACAGTACTATTTTGCTTAGGTGGGTTTTGGTGGTTATCTGTATTTTGTATTGTACTCTCGTTGTATCTTGTACTCTCCATCTACTAGTTTGTTGTTGACTTAGAGACTTAGTGAGGAGGATATTGTATATTATTTGTAGATTTGTTGTCTTTTATATACAGCTGTCTCTCTATTGTCTTTATTCTTCGCTACGGCGTCATATTTTTGTGTTGTATTCATCTTGGTTAGTTTTAACAAAATGGGGGTGTTGCTAAAACTTTAAAGAAATAAAGTAGGACTTTTAAAGAATTTGGGTTGCGATTTCAAATGTTTCAAAAACTTATATTATCTTTTCCGTATTTTTATGGTTTAGATTTCTGGGTTTTGGCTTTCTTCTACCACGTTACGTGTTTAGGCGTTGCGTAGTATTGGGCCGTCACGGGCCAATTTTGGGTCGTGACAAAGTTGGTATCAGAGCGCTAGGTTTTACCTTTCGGAGTGTAGGATGACCTTAGTATGATGGAGTAGGTAGCTTAAGCAAAGTAACGTAGTGTGCGTATGTCTGCAGCATACCCACGATGCGGTACTTCGCATTAAGTGACCTAAGTACAAATTGCTTGACATTCCTTCCTTGATGATTCATATCCTTGAGATTCGATTTCCTTGTTCTTATCGAATCTTACCTCATATCTATTGATAGCCTTTCCGCCGATGACTATGGGGACTCAGAGTGATGCAGCGAGGGCCGAGGTCAGAGTTGGCTCGGGTGAGACGAGTACTGACCAGGATGGAACTCTAGTTGCACAGGTGCAGACGGATCAGCCTACGACATATATTATTGATAGACTTTTGGCAGAGATGCAGGACTTCCGCCAGACTATGAGTTCTTTGGTTGATGTCGTTCGGGAGCTACGACAGGAGGTTGTCACCCCTGTTACTCAGTTGTCACTTATGATCAGCATGCAGCAATCCATCACCTACATAGCACCAGTGGTTGCAGCTCCAGTTGATGAGATGCATATTCCACAGGCTCAGAGAGTTCCAGGACAGTGGAGGACTCATACCAGCGTACCGGCCCAGAGACAGAGGTTTGGTCGTCGGGACAGATTTCGTGGCCGTCGCGGGAGTAGCAGAGGCTTAGGGCGAGGGCAGTCATTCAGCTCTCATCCCCAGGATGGTCAGCAGTCAGCGCGTGGATGCTTTCGATGCGGGAGCCTTCAGCACTTCATCAGGGATTGTTCCTTAGCACCTCGTCAGGATCGTCATCTGAGAGGCCGTGGACGTAGAAGATTCGCTCAGAGGGCTCAGTCTACCAGAGGAGTTCAGCCAGTTACGGGTAGAGGGCAGACACAGGAGTTTGCTTCTACTCACCGGGACACGCAGGCGTCCAATGTGGAGCTTTCAGGTATCTTTTATTTATATGTTCTTTTGATGTATTCGTTTGTTTTCTTGCTTGTACCGTGGTTGGGTAGATTAGTCGTAGTTGTGTTAACTTCTGTCAGCAATTCTTTTGTTGCGCGACACGTATTCAGTTGTGTGCCAATCGGATAGGAGATAGAGATTCGTCCGTCGTTTTGATCCTTCTAGAGATGTTGGATTTGACGTTCTCCTGGGCACGGACTGGTTAACTACGTGCTAGGCGTCTGTGGGCTACCATGAGGAAACAGTCAGGTTTGTTTTCCCGACAGGTCAGTTCTTGTTGTGCAGGTGGATAGTTATGCCGCCTCTCACAGCTTGAATTCAACCTTTTTCGCTAGTCGACTACTGAGGAGATGTCGTGGATTCTTGGCGTTCATTAGTGATACCGTAGCCACAGAGGGTTTGTTGGACCGGTGTTCCTTTCATGCGAGAGTTTTTCCGACGTTGTTCCAGATGAGCCGGCGAAGCTTGGGGAGCTTAAGGATTAGCTGCAGAGTTGTGGTTTAGGGAGTTTTGTGCGTCTAAGTGTTTCGCTTTTGGAAACTCCTATTTCTGTTCGTCAAGGAGAAAGATGGCAGTTTAGGGTTGCGTATCGACGGATCGTTAATTAAACCGGCTTACGGTGCGGATAGGTATCATTCACCTCGCCGTGACGATTTCTTCGATCAGCTCCAGAGTGCGAGACATCTTCTAAGTTTGTTCGGGATCAGGTCACCATTATTGCGGATTCAGGGTGATGGCATTCCGGATACTGCCTTATGCGTGCGACGGGCTTTGGGTGTTTTTGTGAGTCGTTGGATTCACTGATGCCCTAGCAGCATTCATAGATGTGATGAACCAGATTTCTTCAGGCCGTTCCTCGACCAATTTTTGTTGTGTTATTTACTACGTTCTGGTCTATCTAATGTGTCTTGAGGGACAGTAGTAGCATTTGAGGATTTGTTATGCAGATACTGGGAGAGTACCAGCAGTTTGCTAGATTCTCGGAGTGTTTCTTCAGGCTTGTTTTGTGTTGACTCCTAGGTCTTGTAGTCACGGCAGATGGTTTCGTATGGTTCCGAGGGAGATCGTGGCCGTACAGCTTAGGCCCAGACTTGTGTGCTGGACGGAGATCCGCAGATTGTTGGGCTCAGCAGGTTTTTACCACCGTTTCATGCAGGATTGCTAGAGTAGTGCTGCACCGTCGACTGAATGGACCGGAAGGGAGGTTTCTTTTCTGTGGACCGAGGCATGTGTACGGAGTTTTCGGCAGTTGGAGATTCGGTTAACAACTGCATCAGTTCTTTCTTTGCCTTTGGATCGGGCGACTTTGTTGTTTAACTGTAATGTTTCTTGAGTGGGCTCGAGTGTGTACTGAGGTGACACTATAGAGTTATCGCTTTTGCTTCCCCACATTTGGAGGAAGTACGAGAAGGATATTCCACTCATGATCTGGAGATGGCCCCGGTGGTTTTGCGTTAAAGATTTGGGGAAACTACTTGTTTGAGAGTCGTGTCAGATTTTTTCACGGACCACTAGAGCTTAATGAGCATCTTCCTGCAGCAGATTTTGATTGTTGTGATAGTCTTCTGCAGATTTACAGTTCTTGAGTGATCGTTGAGTACAGCTTATGCTCGTCTCTACGGAGGGGACAGCTTGCTTATGTCCGCGCCCGACCACTTTCTTTAAATCGTTTTCGTGAGACACTGCCCTCCGATGCCCGTTCGTCCGAGATACTTGAGCATACTCGGCTGGGTAATGATTCGAAGACCTTGATTTGTGACAATGGTGTGCTAAGTTAGGGACGTGTTTGTGTACCTGATATCATCGGGTAGAAACGTGAAATCCTAGAACATGCACATCTGTCAACTCTCTATATTCATTCAAGTTCCACCAACATTGACGTGACTTGTGAGATAGTTACGGGTGGACAGGGATGTAAAGAGAAGTCAGGATTCGTTTCAAGGTGTCTGTCTGGTTGTGTGCTTAGGTCGAGCATCTGAGGCCGGCCGGAGAGTTGCAATCTTAAACCGTTCCTAAGTAGGAGTGGGAGCAGATCTCCACGAATTTCGTTATGGTTTTTACCCAAGTTTAGTTAGGGTGTGACTCCATTCGAATTCTTGTCGTCCGGTTACACTCAGTTTGCTCAGTTGTTTTTGTTAAAGTTGTCTGTTTGTTTAATTGTTGTCAGCAGATGGGGATCGTCACTCGCCATCGTTAGGGTTCTCCTTCGATAGCTGTTATCGGGAGACACTCAAATTGGCCACCTTTAGGTTTAGGGGTTAGGTCGTGTCGATCGCCAGCCTGTTGTTTTTCTGACTCCGCGTAAGTAGAATTTTGGACCCCAGCTATTTCTAGAGACTTCGGAGACGGTCCAGTTGTGTTAGGTCAGGATGGGAATTGTCCATTGCGAACTGAGGTCTTATGCCGACTGTGTTGGTCATAGACTCGAGTTCGCAGGGACAGATCATGTATTCCTACGGACTTTCCGATCAATGACGTGTTGGATTTTGGGAAGCTTGTCATAGGATTTTAGGTCCTTCTGAGATCCTATAAGCGAGTTAGTTTCTTGCCTTTAAATTGGCACTTCCGCCCAGATTATTGGATTTTCACCCCGTATTCCTTGTGATGATACTTTACAATTACCTTCTTGACCTTTCTCACATGATTTAGCACCAGACCATTTAGCTTAGACGCGATCTTTCGTTCACCAGCAGCCAATAGTGTTAATGGCTCAGCAGGTGGAGGAATATCGGTCAAGGGTCTTGCAATCTGTGGAAGGTTTCCTTGGACGTAGCCGTATAGTGAAATAGTCACTTGGGAGCCTGCGAGCGAGATTTGAGGAGTTTAATCTTCTATTCGAAGGTACGCGTATCGGTATATTTTTAAATTCGGGGACGAATTTCTTTTAAGGGGGGAGATTGTAACACCTTAGAATGTGTTTTGTAGCTAATTATATTTTAATGTATGGTTTTTAATAAAAAGTTTACCAAATTGGGTTTTAATTATTTTATCCTATTTATTGAGTATTTTATTAGATTTTTCCTAGGCTTGCACACACTTGTGCATGATAACTAGGTTGTTAAGTGTGGTCTAACCATTTCTATAATCTAGTTTTAAGTATTGTTTAGGTGTTATGGGTTTTAAGTGTTATGGTTGTTTTTAAAAATAAAATGAAAAAGGATTTTAAAAATGGTTGAAATGTTGACTTTGGGTGAGAGAGAGAGAGAAGCATGGTGCTACATGGTTTAGACCATGCCTCATTTAATGAGGAAAGAGAAAGGAAGAGAGGGGTTTTGCCTTGCTCTCATTTCTTCTCCTCATTATCGTTCTCTCATACTCTCTCACACACTCACACACTCAGCAGAGCAAGGCAGCAGCAGCAGCAGACATCATCATCATCAGCAGCAGCAGCAGCAGACATCATCATCAGTAGCAGCAGCAACAGCAGGCAGCAACAGCAGCAGCAGGAGCTCCAGCAATTTGCAGCAGCTCCTTTCACTTCTTCACCTGCTTCTTGGGGGTCTTTAGGGTATAACTCTTAGACCCAATTCCCCTTATTGCTAGCTTGTGCGTAGTTTGGTGTCGGTTTGTGTTAATTATGAGTTTAGTGCTAATTTATAGTGTTTTGTGAGATGTTGTGGTTAAGTGATGATTGTGTTGGTAAACCCTACTTATTTAAGTGTTGTTAGGGTCACTTTAACTGAGAATTTCTCTGGATTACACTAAAATACCATAGGGTTTGTATTTAGTGCAAATTGGTGATTTTAAAGCGATATTTGTGACTTCTAAGATCTGCTTTTGACCCGGACCCTACAGGATAAAATTGAGAAGACTGGAGCATGTACACTAGGTCTAGATACCACCACAAGAACACGAGCCACCCTCTCCCTACCCAGGCCGCCAATTAATTCAATCTGGCTGCAAATTGCGGCCAGGAAGGGGGGTGGGGTACTGGGGTTTTGGGGAATGGTTGTCTGCTGTATTCTATAGTATTTTGGCATGTCTAGTTTTGTATGTTTTGGCCTGTAGGAAAATCTGGGACTATATATCGTTTTTGGTGTCCGTTGTGTTTGCGCGATACGCGCGATACGTGAGTGGGTTATGTGATCCAGCGTATCGCGGCGTGTCGCGATGGTTTTAGATGCGTACACACACGATTCAGCGTATCGTGCACGCGTGCGTTAAGTTCGTGACGCGAGTTTCTCGTTTTGGTTCGATATCGCGTTTCGCGGAATATTTGGCTTATATATGATTTCCGTATTTTATTTGCAGGTTTGCAGGCAGGGACTACGGGCACTGCTACAGGGGGGAGCAGATGGTAGGATTCACCTAGCGTGGAGTGTAGGTGGGTAGATTTAACATCTACAGGGGAATCGCCCGCATGGCGTTATGCGTCTGGGCTAGGATTCTAATACTTGTCGCATATTCTACGTCATTGTTAGAATTGCGCCTTTACTTTATTTCCTTGATATAGTTATACTGTGACTAGCAGCCGTAGGACACTGCACATATTATTGACGGTTCATGTTGCACGAGCATGGATTGTATGCTACACACACACCGTCAATAATTGCCATGTCACACACAAACCATTATAGACATTATAATGCTTGGTTAGGGACCTTGTGATATTGATTCGTATTGCTTATCACATATGACATTACCATACCTATATACCTATAGAGTATCGTACCATTAGTGATAGGTACAGATACCCTTTACGATACATCTACAGGTATACCTTACTCATATTTTCTTATACCCAGGGGGGTATACGACATCAGTTTTTATGGGTAGACACCTATACATTGCTACACCTGTATGTTACACACATATTCAGTTGCAGTTACATATTTATCTTCACTGATGTTACTTAGTTATACCTTATTGGTTTCGCATACATCTGGTTTCAGCTACATATTCTCATTTATATGCTCGCATTTCAGATATATCGCATATATTTATTCCTGGATTTGCGCATTGTTATTTGGATTTCTCATGATGATTTCTGGATTTGGGAACCGCGGGAGTTCATGAAATTATGCATACATTGAAAAAGCCGGTTTCCTTGATATGATATTTGCGCAGCCACCATAAGATTTATCGGTTCTGATTATATACTCCATACAAGGTGTGGTTGCCGTATGAGGGTACATGGTGGGTCCCGGTATGGTTCCCCTCGGCAAGAAGATCGATGGATGTTGCCGATTGAGCCTGGAGGCAGGCTAGTACCTACCGGTGACAGTACTTATGACTCGGCGGGTGTCATGGAGACACCGTTGGGAGTCATGCACGTATGCATACTTCGAAAGGCGAGGGTCAGAGCTAGGCACTCGTGATTTCGGGACAGCGTATGATGCGTACCTATCAGGATTTCTGTGTCGATGCTTGGCACATTTTTTTCGTGATATTTCTTTTAAACACCTTTGTATATATAACAGGGGATTAGCCGTTGTTATATATATCCTTACACCAATATTAGTGGAATGGGACGCTAATATATGTGTATTGCCCCCATCATATTTATTTCTGCAAATATATATACCTTTAGGATGTTAGAAACTTACTTGAGATTCGACTTGGGATATAGGTGATTCATTGAGATTGGATATGAAAGAGATTGTTGATTTGTACATTCGAGATATAGAAGAGCTATTCGATATTGTACAGTGAGGTGATGTGAGACCTATATGATGTGAGAGCTCAGTTTGGGGGCTGATTTGAGGAAATTGTGGATTTGAGTGTCTTGATGGATTGTGATCCTGCCACGATGTCAGGTTTCCGTAGAAGTGACATATTCCACCCCATACCTCACACTTATCTATTCTATGCACAGTTTCATATATTGGTAGTTCCTGTTAGTGTACCCTTATGATAGTTGTATATTTACATTCTCATATCCCTATCGCATGGTTATTGCATATTATTGTCATGTTACTATTGCTTCACATATTGATTGCACCTGCTAGTGTACTTTCCTTTATTCAGCATTTGCATGACATGTTATTACTGTAATCGCATATCTTAGATTCATGCTGTACGTGCATTCCTGCGATTACCTGCATATGTTATCTACTATTCACGAGTTAGCAACTCACCCCCGTTGTGCCACAGGTGTTTCAGGTTGTTCCCCAGAGTAGTCGAGGCAGGCTATTCCACTTTTCAGCTATCATCTTTTGCTACAGATACCGCATCAGCTCACAGTACTATTTTGCTTAGGTGGGTTTTGGTGGTTATCTGTATTTTGTATTGTACTCTCGTTGTATCTTGTACTCTCCATCTACTAGTATGTTGTTGACTTAGAGACTTGGTGAGGACGATATTGTATATTATTTGTAGATTTGTTGTCTTTTATATACAGCTATCTCTCTATTGTCTTTATTCTTCGCTACGGCGTCATATTTTTGTGTTGTATTCATCTTGGTTAGTTTTTACAAAAAAGGGTGTTGCTAATACTTTAAAGAAATAAAGTAGGACTTTTAAAGAATTTGGGTTGCGATTTCAAATATTTCAAAAACTTATATTATCTTTTCCGTATTTTTATGGTTTAGATTTCTGGATTTTGGCTTTCTTCTACCACGTTACGTCTTTAGGCGTTGCGTAGTATTAGGGCCGTCACGGGCCAATTTTGGGTCGTGACAATTATGAATAATAGAAAATCAAGTGATCCTTATCATTTAGCAACCATGGGTGAGTGTAACTAGTGTAGAGACTAAACTAGGGTTTAGGTGAATGGTTAGGTTAAGGAACAAAACAAAATGGTAGATAATGCTAAGAAGCTTCATGAAGCTTAAAGCAAAAAACAAAGTTAGCCACCATTTAATTTTTGCCAAGAATAAAAGAAATAAAATAAATGAAACCCTAACCATTATCTAAACATAGTGTATAGCATACACACACCCAAGTTTGCATGTATCATCAAACATGATACAAACTAGTGCACAAACATATATCATATATACAATGTGCACATCAAGTGAGAAAATCCATCCTAAGTAAACAAATACTAGTTAATGTAAAGTAATATATGAAATATATAATTATACATTAAATCGTTAAATCAACACTTGATTTAATGATCCGGTCATATTGCATATAACCGACTAATATCAAGTGTATCAATATATCGAATCAACATTTGATTCGGTATCCCGGCTATATCTTATATAACCGTCCAATGATACAAATCGCGAGAATAGAATACAGTATCTGTAGGGTTCCTAGGCACACTATAGAGGTCTCACAAGGCATCAACCATGCCAAATTTAAAAAATATGGTGCCGAGAAACCCTAGTTAACGGATCGTTGCTAGATGTCTAGGCGAAACGGAAAACTAGTTAACTATTTAACTAAAGTTGAGATGCTACAACCTTTGTAGATCCGGATTTCCGCCTCCTTAGCTCCACGTGGTCATGTTCTCGCTGTCCATCATGAATCCTCGACTCGATCATCGGCATCATCGGGAAAACAAGCGGAATAGGTCGTCGGCTTTGTGTCAAAGACGATCTACGTCGAGGTTGCACAAGCTCAAGCTCCGACTTCACAAACTTGTGAAACTTGTGAAGTAAACACCCAAAACAACTTGGCAAGAGGTAGAGGGTGAAGAAATAGGAGGTGGGTTCACTTTAGAATTGGATTTATCTCACTAGATCTCAAGTTGCCATTGTTGTAGCAAGCTTGAAGAAGAAGAAGAAAAAAGCTAGTTATGATAAGTTATCATCAAAAGAAATAGAAAATCAAATACTTATCATAACTAAACTAGGGTTAAGTGTAGAGAATAAACCATGGTCACTTTAGAGGGTTAGGGTTAAGCATGAAGATAAAGATGGTTACAAAAGTCAAAGCTTCATGAAGCTTCAACTTAAAACAAAAAGAGCCACCATTCTCATCATAATCCATTTCAAATAAATAAATAAACAAATAAATAAATAAATGAATATGCAAAACCCTAATTATCAAATTAACCATGGATTAATTCTATACACTTAACTAAATGATCAAGTATCATCAAACATGATACAAAAAAAGTGCACGAAAGCATATCACATATACAATGTGCATCAAGTGAGAAAAATCCGTTTAAAGTGAACCAATACTAGTTAATGCAAAGTAATATATCAAATATATAATTATACATTAAATCATTAAATCAACACTTGATTCAATGATCCGGTCATGTCGCACATAACCGACTAGTATTCAATGCATCGATTTATCGAATCAATGATTCGATAACTAGGTCATATCGAATATAACCATTCGAAACATATATCGCGAGAATGAAATGCGGTATCACATACACGCATTATTCTCGGTCCTGCACATATCTCATATGCGCTCCTATTTCGTTTCGCTTGAGCCAGGAAACCTCTGTGTAGGACTCTAAAGACTCGTCAATACGCCGGTAGCAGATGATGATCATATCAAGCACCCACAAGCCGCAAGCGGTCTGCTAAACGTAACGGCCACCCGGGTATTGAGCGATCAGAAGATCGACGAGCTAGCCCGCTCACACTCCTGCGAATCCGACCAGTAACACTTACCATACAGTCCGGTCTCTTCGTCTGATATGTCGCATATCAAGTCTAGGGGTGGTATACGTCAGACCCCAATAACACGATAAGTCGTGCTGATGTGAGGCTCGTAACGGGTCGAGAAACTACTGGTAACACTTACCAGCAAA
The DNA here is from genome assembly GCA_030015575.1 of Agapanthus africanus. Taxonomy (NCBI): domain Eukaryota; kingdom Viridiplantae; phylum Streptophyta; class Magnoliopsida; order Asparagales; family Amaryllidaceae; genus Agapanthus; species Agapanthus africanus. The sequence goes on from JASDDO010000001.1 coordinate 281,572,254, forward strand.
TCTCTGATCAGCCCTGGCCAAGGACTTCCCTGTTACGGCCAATCGAGCACTGCGCAACATCAACCCCCAATACCGGGAGAGACGAAACCCCTCCTATCGCTCATTGCCTCCATGTGACTCGGGACTGTACCCAAAGACCACCGTTTTGCACGCCCTCATGGACGTGGTAAGGTGGAGATCAAAGCACAGTGGGAATCACACAAGACTCCATGACGATCTCGGGTCTACAGACTAACCTGTACAAGTGTCACCTGAGAACTGCCATCTGACGTGAGGTATAATACCATCTGGGAGTTCTCGGCGAGTCCGTCCAGTGTACCCAGTCTCCACTGAGCACCCGTATACCATCTCTGATGTCAAACACCAATGGATATGGGATCATCCATCGCCCATCACATGGGTCGAGAAGCGTATACGCTAGTCTACTCTGGTATATCGATGCCCCGTCTCGATACACCCACGACTAGGGACCTTGAAGGATGTACTTATGGACTACCATGTCCCCACTAGTATGATCTGCATCATAGTCCAGGTAGTCAAGTACAAATCCTAAGGGCTTTACCAACATGTAACTATAAGACAGTATAAAGAGACTAGTGTACATGTTAAGATAAAGAGTAACCAGATAGCATAGTATCATGTCGAGCAAGAAAGTCATCTCTATATATGTCCAAGCATCCAATATAATATACATAATCTGTACAATACTGGCCTCTAGGGCATACATACAACTAACAATCTCCCACTTGCACTAGGGCCAGCTGCTGTAGTATCTCATACCGAGCATCCCGAAGAGTCTCTCAAACTGTATCTGGGGAATGGCCTTCGTGAGTGGATCCGCCGTGTTGTTCTTCGTGTCAACCCTCCTGACCTCGATCTCCCGGCGATCAACTATCTCCCGGATCAGGTGATACCGCCTCAGAATATGCCTGGACCGCTGATGGGACCTGGGTTCCTTGGCCAAAGCCACCGCTCCATTGTTATCGCAATACAAAGGTATTGGATGCTCAATAGATGGAACCACTCCAAGTTCAGTAATGAACTTCTTGATCCAGACAGCTTCTTTAGCAGCATCGTTGGCAGCGATGTATTCAGCCTCCATCGTCGAGTCTACCACGGTTTCCTGCTTGGAACTCTTCCAGCTAACCGCCCCTCCGTAAAGGGTAAAGACAAAGCCCGACTGCGACTTAGTGTCGTCCTTATCACTCTGGAAGCTGGAATCGGTAAAGGACTCCACTTGGAGTTCTCCGTTACCATACACCAAGAACATATCTCTAGTCCTTCGCAAGTACTTGAGAATGCTCTTCACAGCTGTCCAGTGACTCTCTCCAGGATCAGCTTGATACCTGCTCACTATACTTAGTGAGTATGCTACATCGGGTCTGGTACATAGCATCGCATACATGATAGAGCCTACTGCCGAAGCATAGGGTATCCCTTGCATGCGAGCTCTCTCCAAATCAGTCTTGGGAGACATCTCTTTGGAGAGAGTGACTCCAGAGATCGTGGGCAAGTTCCCACGCTTGGACTCTTCCATACTAAACCTCTTTAGTATGGTGTCAATGTACCTGGATTGGGACAATCCCAAAATCCGTTTGGATCTATCTCTATAGATCCTAATTCCCAATATGCAGGAGGCATCACCAAGATCTTTCATTGAGAATCTTTGTGATAAGAAGAGCTTGACCGATTGCAGCATAGGAGTATCATTTCCTATCAAGAGTATGTCGTCCACGTACAATACGAGGAAGACAACCTTACTCTCTGCCACCTTCTTGTAGATACAAGGTTCATCTGGATTTTTGACGAAATCAAACTCTTTGATAACGACGTCAAAGCAGATGTTCCAACTCCGCGATGCTTGCTTTAATCCATAAATGGATTTAAGCAGCTTGCACACCTTCCCGCTGCTCCCACTGTCTACGAAGCCCTCTGGCTGAGTCATGTACACGCACTCTTCTAAATCACCATTTAGAAAGGCGGTCTTAACATCCATTTGCCAGATTTCATAGTCATGAAAGGCAGCAATGGCAAGCATGATTCGGATGGATTTAAGCATAGCCACTGGAGAAAAGGTTTCGTCATAGTCCACACCTGGTCTTTGACGAAAACCCTTTGCTACAAGTCTAGCTTTGAAAGTCTCCACTTTCCCATCTACACCAAATTTCTTCTTAAAGATCCACTTGCTCCCAATGGGTTTTACCCCTTCAGGAGCAACTTCCAAAGTCCATACTTTGTTGGTGTACATGGAATCCATCTCGGACCGCATAGCATCCAGCCATTTCACTGAGTCCCCACTCGTGATGGCCTGCTCGAAGCTAGTTGGGTCATCATCCTCCATGATGCAATCCTCACTACCACCATCAATGAGAAAACCATAGTATCTCTCAGGTGGACGAGAAACCCTACTAGATCGGCGGAGAGGCTGGGGTACGTCGGGTACCACTGAATCCTCTGGTTCTACTAAATTGTCAGTTGCAGTTTGTGGTGCTGGAACCTCTTCCAGCTCTACCTTTTTGCCATTAATTTCTTTTGCAAGAAATTCCCTTTCCAAAAAGGTGGCATGTTGAGCAACAAACACTCTTTGTTCCTCAGCTTGGTAGAAAAAATATCCTTGAGAATTCTTAGGATATCCCACAAACTTGCAAAGGACTGATCGTGCCTCGAGTTTGTCCGGATTTTGCTTTTTGACATAGGCCGGACAACCCCATATCTTAATTTGCTTAAAATATGGTCTCTTCCCACTCCATATCTCATATGGTGTGGTAGGTACAGATTTAGACGGAACCAGATTCAATAGGTATATGGTTGTCTCAAGCGCATACCCCCAAAAAGAAATAGGTAACTCAGCATTACTCATCATTGAACGCACTATATCTAATAGGGTGCGATTCCTTCGTTCCGATACACCGTTGTGCTGTGGTGTATAAGGAGGAGTAAGCTGAGAGAGAATCGCATTCTCTTTTAGATAATCCAGGAATTCACTGCTTAAGTATTCACCTCCTCGATCAGATCGAAGAACCTTAATACTTTTGCCCGTTTGGTTCTCTACCTCGTGCTTATATTCTTTGAATTTCTCAAAATCTTCAGACTTGTGTTTCAACAGGAACACATGCCCGTATCTAGAGAGATCGTCAGTGAATGTAATGAAGTAGGAAGAACCATTTCTGGCGTGTGTAGACATTGGACCGCATACATCACTATGCACCAGTCCCAAGAGTTGAGTAACTCTTTCTCCGTGTCCTTTAAACGGAGTTTTGGTCATTTTTCCTTTGAGACATGAATGGCAAGTGTCATAAGATGATAATTCGAATGAATTCAAATATCCGTTCTTATGCAACTTAGCTAGTCGTGTCTCATTGATATGGCCAAGTCTACAGTGCCACAAGAAGGATTCGTTCATTTCTGAGCTTTTCCTTTTGTGTGTGTTTTGTATATTGAAGACTGTATTTTGATTGAGAATGAATATGCCATTATGTAGCGAGCCTGATGCAATCAACCTTTGATCTAGGAATATGTTCATAACATTATCCTTTACTACAAAATTATAACCTTCTTTACTTAATAAAGAAACTGATATAATGTTGCACATCATGTTCGGTATATAATAGCACTCATTCAGGACTAGTGTATCACCATTTGGTAATACTAGGTGATATATGCCAACTGCTTTGGCTGCAACATTTGCCCCATTCCCTACATGAACGGAATGTTCACCTTTTCTCAGTTCTCTACCTTTTCGCAGCCCATGTAACATCTTACATATGTGGGATCCTGACCCGGTATCTAATACCCAGGACGTAGGGTGAACTGAGAAACAGTTCTCAATGACAAACACACCCGAAGATGATGCATCAACATGCATGTTCTCCGTTTGGGCGGTGTGAGAATCCAGATATTCTTCTGTTTCCTGTTCAGTCTTATAACATTTATAAGATAGAACGGGTCCAACGTTCCCCTACACAGTATAACATGCGGGTTCGGTCAATACATCCATATTATTATCTTTATTAAGGCATGAAATGGTCGCTACCTGGAGAGAGAGAGAAGAAAACACTTTAGCGTAAGCTCGTGCAAGATCAGATTGGTTATTATCTTATCTAATCAGGATGGCTCCCACTGCTTTTTATCAAATCTTCCTCCAATCCCTAAAAGGAAAGACTAGCCGGGATTAATTACACACTACAAGTTCGCCAATCTTTCAGCCAGGCCAGTGTCGGTACTTTGAGGGAGGTCCCCCATGCTTTCGCACGAACCTAATTACTGTAAACCTCGTTTTCCCAGAGGCGTAACCTCGTTAACACCTTTCTAGACACCTACTTGATCGGCTAATTGTAATGTATAAAACTCTCCCAGGAGTAACAATTACTCGCAGTGGGTATCGGGATCCAACTATCTCATAGAAGGTATGCAATCTCATTGCAAATTTCAACACTTGAAATTCCCGATAATATTTTGCCCCAGGCGATCTATGACCTTGACTGAGTCAACAAACCATAGACCGCAAGTAAAGTTCAACCCGTCATTTCCTGATTGAATTAAACCCACCCGCACGACCCTTGACTAAGTCAACAAGGCCGCACGACTACCCTAATCCAATCTGCATCATATGCATAAACAGATAAATAGTAATCAGCTACCGCACACTACGCCTTGACTGAGTCAACAAACGCAGCACGAATACTAACTATTACTTATCTGAAATGACGGAGGGCTACGTCAGGTTTTTAAGAAAACCCTTTGCGTAATGAACTTTATATCGTTGTAGAATCAAATGAAGTTATGAAATGGAGTGATTTTGAGGCTTTTCTAGTTTTGCTAAAGGGGTCACTCCTGGTGAAGGGATCGTCGGCCCTTTCCTCGTCGAATGAGGTGCGGGATATATCATATATATCGCTGTGCAAAGCAAAAACACAAAAAACAGTCAAAAGAAAACCGAGTGTGTAGCATCTGCCAGTTATTGCTAAAGGAGTCACTCCCGGTGAAGGGATCTCGGTCCTTTCCTCATCGAATAAGGTGCGGGATATATCATATATATCGCTGTGCAAAGCAAGAACTGTAGCTACCTGTTTTATTTTAAAATCTGATTCTACAACATCTTAGGTTTCTTATCTTTCATTAATCACATTAATGAAGTCCCATCATTTAATACCTAAACATCACAGATAGATATGACGTACACTTATGCCATCCGCATTCGCCTCGATGTCCCCTCGTGCACCGTTAGGTTAGGTAACTAACGACAGTGCAGGGCAGGGCTAGCGCGGGTGTAAAACATAAGTAACGTCTATATAATATATCATATATACTATATACTATATCCATCACAGAATCACAACACAGATATCGCAGCAGAATAAACATATGAAATATTGGATATACTAGGACGTCCGTGTTTTCAATACGAGCCAGTATAAAACACGGATTCCACGGTCGTGATGAATAGCCAATCCCACACCCCTAGACCCCTACGAGAGCGGCAAGCAACCCTGCCAATTCTAGGGTTAGGAGACCCGGACTCGACTCCTCGAGTTGGTCTCCCAGTGGACCCCAGAACCCGGTTACTTGTGCTCCCCTCCTTGGGTCTATCCTAATGCGGAAAAGTAAATAATATACAAAGGGTGACATCTTCCGCTACCTGGAAGTGCCCCAAATAAAAGAATATTACATACAAGTTTTTACATGAATGAAAAAGAAAATCACTCATCTCACATAAAAACCCCCGGCTATTCTAATACGACGATCCAATATAACATATCCAGCAACACATAACATCACATGTCATCAACGTAAGTAAGTATGCATACCCCAATTGTCGTTGACGTATAGCAACGAAACCGGCGATATGAACATACTACACTTACGGTCACAGAAAAGAAAGTGTAAAACTACAACAATTGGAATCCGCAACCTCTTTAGACATCGCATGCCTAACAGATATAAATCCCGCATTTTAGTCTCATCATCGAAAACTCTTTTCAATATCATATGGGACTAAATTGCTAGATTTATAACATTTATTCAGTTATCTCATAACTACTTGTGAATTCCAATCATTGTATCCAATTCCGGACAAATAGAATATATTAAACATTCCGATCGAACATTCGAACACCCAAGTTTTCCCGACACCGATCAACACATGAAATAGGTTCAAAGACATTCACTTCATACCTCAGTACCAACGGTCCAGCCGTAGAAGGGTCAAGCCAACGCCTCACATGTGGCACGCCGTACTGCCCCAAACCCGAAAGTTCAAAGGGCAGTTCAAGACGGTCACATAATCGAGTTAAGGTTTGTTGTCTTCTAGAGGGACCATCGCGTTACTTGCACTACTTCGAACGTCTTTTAACCACAGAAAAATCCAACACTTGGAATTATTCCGGCAGGGGAAAACCTGGGTATTTATATCCGGTCGAACTTTTTAACATATTCTACAGTTATCTGGAAAAACACTTAGACAAAGTTTGATATTCCGATCGAATCGTCGATTCCCAATATAACCCCAGAGTACTCAACCCTTAAATCAATTTAAAAATACCCAGAAAACTCACCAGAATTTATCAGCTATTACTGTGCAAACAAACATGGCTGACGTCACTATCTGACCGCGGAACAGCGGCAGAAGCCATGCTTCTGCCGCGTTTCCGCGGCTCATTGAACTGTTCATGGGAAACGTTTTACACAGTAATTCTTAGAATTCTTTGGTGAATTTTTTAAGCATTTTTAATATCAAAAATTCCCAGATTTCATAAAATGTCCAGAGAGCTCTTGGGTATCGGGGTTTCGGGTTCGTCCGGACTTCAAACTCCGTCTAGACTTCGCCTATGGCTCTAGCTAGGCTCTGATACCACTGTAGGGTTCCTAGGCACACTATAGAGGTCTCACAAGGCATCAACCATGCCAAATTTAAAAAATATGGTGCCGAGAAACCCTAGTTAACGGATCGTTGCTAGATGTCTAGGCGAAACGGAAAACTAGTTAACTATTTAACTAAAGTTGAGATGCTACAACCTTTGTAGATCCGGATTTCCGCCTCCTTAGCTCCACGTGGTCATGTTCTCACTGTCCATCATGAATCCTCGACTCGATCATCGGCATCATCGGGAAAACAAGCGGAATAGGTCGTCGGCTTTGTGTCAAAGACGATCTACGTCGAGGTTGCACAAGCTCAAGCTCCGACTTCACAAACTTGTGAAACTTGTGAAGTAAACACCCAAAACAACTTGGCAAGAGGTAGAGGGTGAAGAAATAGGAGGTGGGTTCACTTTAGAATTGGATTTATCTCACTAGATCTCAAGTTGCCATTGTTGTAGCAAGCTTGAAGAAGAAGAAGAAAAAAGCTAGTTATGATAAGTTATCATCAAAAGAAATAGAAAATCAAATACTTATCATAACTAAACTAGGGTTAAGTGTAGAGAATAAACCATGGTCACTTTAGAGGGTTAGGGTTAAGCATGAAGATAAGGATGGTTACAAAAGTCAAAGCTTCATGAAGCTTCAACTTAAAACAAAAAGAGCCACCATTCTCATCATAATCCATTTCAAATAAATAAATAAACAAATAAATAAATAAATGAATATGCAAAACCCTAATTATCAAATTAACCATGGATTAATTCTATACACTTAACTAAATGATCAAGTATCATCAAACATGATACAAAAAAAGTGCACGAAAGCATATCACATATACAATGTGCATCAAGTGAGAAAAATCCGTTTAAAGTGAACCAATACTAGTTAATGCAAAGTAATATATCAAATATATAATTATACATTAAATCATTAAATCAACACTTGATTCAATGATCCGGTCATGTCGCACATAACCGACTAGTATTCAATGCATCGATTTATCGAATCAATGATTCGATAACTAGGTCATATCGAATATAACCATTCGAAACATATATCGCGAGAATGAAATGCGGTATCACATACACGCATTATTCTCGGTCCTGCACATATCTCATATGCGCTCCTATTTCGTTTCGCTTGAGCCAGGAAACCTCTATGTAGGACTCTAAAGACTCGTCAATACGCCGGTAGCAGATGATGATCATATCAAGCACCCACAAGCCGCAAGCGGTCTGCTAAACGTAACGGCCACCCGGGTATTGAGCGATCAGAAGATCGACGAGCTAGCCCGCTCACACTCCTGCGAATCCGACCAGTAACACTTACCATACAGTCCGGTCTCTTCGTCTGATATGTCGCATATCAAGTCTAGGGGTGGTATACATCAGACCCCAATAACCCGATAAGTCGTGCTGATGTGAGGCTCGTAACGGGTCGAGAAACTACTGGTAACACTTACCAGCAAATCTCTGATCAGCCCTGGCCAGGGACTTCCCTGTTACGGCCAATCGAGCACTGCGCAACATCAACCCCCAATACCGGAAGAGACGAAACCCCTCCTATCGCTCATTGCCTCCATGTGACTCGGGACTGTACCCAAAGACCACCGTTTTGCACGCCCTCATGGACGTGGTAAGGTGGAGATCAAAGCACAGTGGGAATCACACAAGACTCCATGACGATCTCGGGTCTACAGACTAACCTGTACAAGTGTCACCTGAGAACTGCCATCTGACGTGAGGTATAATACCATCTGGGAGTTCTCGGCGAGTCCGTCCAGTGTACCCAGTCTCCACTGAGCACCCGTATACCATCTCTGATGTCAAACACCAATGGATATGGGATCATCCATCGCCCATCACATGGGTCGAGAAGCGTATACGCTAGTCTACTCTGGTATATCGATGCCCCGTCTCGATACACCCACGACTAGGGACCTTGAAGGATGTACTTATGGACTACCATGTCCCCACTAGTATGATCTGCATCATAGTCCAGGTAGTCAAGTACAAATCCTAAGGGCTTTGCCAACATGTAACTATAAGACAGTATAAAGAGACTAGTGTACATGTTAAGATAAAGAGTAACCAGATAGCATACTATCATGTCGAGCAAGAAAGTCATCTCTATATATGTCCAAGTATCCAATATAATATACATAATCTATACAATACTGGCCTCTAGGGCATACATACAACTAACAGTATCACATACTAGTATTATTCTCGGTCCCGCACATATCTCATATGCGCTCCTATTTCGTTTCGCTTGAGCCAGGAAACCTCTGTGTAGGACTCTAAAGACTCGTCAATACGCCGGCAGCAGGTGATGATCATATCAAACACCCACAAGCCGCAAGCGGTCTGCTAAACGTAACGGCCACCCGGGTATTGAGCGATCAGAAGATCAACGAGCAAGCCCGCTCACACTCCTGTGAATCCAACCAACAACACTTACCGCACAGTCCGGTCTGTTCGTCTGATATGCCGTATATCTCGCCTAGTGGTGGTAAACGTCAGACCCCAGTAGCTTGATAAGTCATGCCGATATAAGGTCTATAACAAGCGTGAAACTACTGATAACTCTTACCAGTAAATCACTGCAACCCTGGCCAGGGATTTCCAGTTATGGCCAGTCGAGCATAGCGCAACATCAACCCCCAATACCGGGAGAGACGAATCCCCTCCTATCGCTCATTGGCTCCATGTGAATCGGGACTGTACCCAAAAACCACCCGTTTGCACGACTCAATAGAGCCATGGTAGGGTGGAAATCAAAGCACAGTGGGAGACACACAAGACTCTATGATGATCTCGGGTCAACAGACTAAGCAGTACCAGTGTTACCAGAGAACTGCCATCTGACGTGAGGTATAATACCATCTGGGAGTTCTCGGCGAGTCCGTTCAGTGTACCCAGTCATCACTGAGCACCCGCATACCATCTCTGATGTCAAACACCAATGGATATGGGATCAACCATCGCCCATCACATGGGTCGAGAAGATATACGCTAGTCTACTCTGGAATATCGATGCTCCGTCTCGATATCCCCACGACTAGGAACATCGAAGGATGTACACATGGACTACCCAGGCCCCACTAGTATGATCTACATCATAGTCCTGGAAGTCGAGTACACATCCTAAGGGTTTTATCAACATGTAACAGAGAGACAGAAAGTATACATGTTAAGATAAAGAGCAACCAGATAGCGTACTATCATGTCGAGCAAGAAAGTCCTACCTATATATGTCCCAGCATCCACTACAATATACATCCTATGTACAGTAATGGCCTCTAGGGCATACGTATAACTAACAGGGGCGATATCTTGTCAGTCGCAGCAACAACTAGCTCATTCGTCCGCACGCTAAACAATGCCTCAATCCTCAAGAATAGACGATACACTAACGGTCATCACATTCTAGCCGGCCTCTAGCAGTGGCCCAATCCTCTGGTGCTGATCTGAACGTTCGAGAAATCTTAGTAAAAACAATCCATCAAAACGCTAATGTCACGAAAAACACAATAAAACGACACATCTATGCAATCGTGTGTCACCGGAATTACACCCTGGTCAGTCCTCGTCCAAGACGAGCTCATGCTGACCGCAACTCTAGCCGCAGCTGTCTCTGCCCGCGCAACCGTGGTAACAGAAACCACAAACCGAAATCGATGAGGATAGATCAATGAACGAATAGAATACTGGACAAAGAAATGTACATCCTAAGGCTTCTTAAGCGGAGTAGCGTATCGTAAGTATGCCGCGGAACATACACACGGTATGCCACTCTACTTAAGTCACCCACTCCATCAACCAAGGTCAACCTATACGACGAAAGTTCGGGTCTAATACCCCCTCGACCAAGTCTAAGTTCCGTAAGGTAAAGTCTAGGTTCCGAATATGTATATACGCCCTAGACTCCGCATAGTCAAACCTAGACTCGAACCAAGGTTAAACCTAGTGCTCTGATACCAATTTTGTCACGACCCGAAATGGCACGTGACTGGCACTTGAATCATGTGAAGTCTATAGGACCCCACCTAATTTATGTAAGCCAAAAGCCCAGAAATCTAAACCATTTGAAAAGAGAGTGAAGGAAAAACTTATTTAAAAGTTAACATATAAATTCACTTTGAAAGTCGTAGTAAGCACTTTTAAAACATCAAGTCTTTTCCAAAAATTTCGGCAGAGTTTCCTTTGTAAATACTGGCCTCAAACGGGTACAAACATGCATAATATAAGTAATGAATAAAGGTGTCCCCAAAAGGGAGCTAGCTCTTGGCCAATTGGCGGAAACAACCATGCAAGCAATATAATATGCAATGCCGAAAGGCGAGGATCAAAACTCAGAAAGAAAGACCAACGTCCTCAAGAAAACCAGAGAAGAACCATAATAATACAAGCGCGCGACTCTAAGGTCGAAAGAATATACAACTGGTTTTCTAAGTCTATCAAATAATACAAGTCTGGTTGATGGAGTTTACTAGATACAACTGAGAAAATAAGGTACAACGATGGTCACGATACAAGTGAACCCACCTACCAAAGCACTCACCCGGAAGGAAACGGTGTGCCCGCAAGCCGCAACGAAACCTGTACGGCCAAAACTGCAAGAAACTGTGGCACAACGGGGGTGAGTTGCCAACTCATGAGTAGAAAACATCACCGAGAAGAAATCACATGTATGATTCTCTCCTAGGTCATACAATAATATCCTCAAAATATATAACCTGAAGCATCTAATAATGGCAAGGGTAATCATCTAAACATGAGTGTAATACCAAGAGCTCGTGTCAGTGCCTCAGGTAGCAACATATTACATATAAGATGTATGAATGCATTAAGAACGAAAACAGAATACATCTTGAATGAGAAAAACTGTTTTCTTATCTCAGTGAGATTTCTGTATAAAAATCGAAGTAACATCAATGAAATCAACAGAGAATCCGTGTCAAGAATCGACACAAAATAAATATCACAATATCTCAATATCTCGGGCTCCGGAAATCCGGACTGGCCCATAAAATCAAATCTCAATATCTCGGGCTCCAGCAATCCGGACTGGCCCATATCATCAAATCTCAATATCTCGGGCTTTGGCAATCCGGACTGGCCCATAACATCAAATCTCAAGACTATATCAGTATCCTCCGGATATCCGCCACATCACAAATAACCGGTTGGTAGTGCTCCCCTTCCGGGCTCAACGCCATCATCTGCGACCATCTTGCACCGGGATACCGCACCGGGTCCACCATGCACCCACAGACGGTTCATCCTCCTCCTCGAATCGGGTGTATGATACCGCTCAAGAGTCGAGAAAACTCATGGTGGACACCTCTCACATCATATCACAAGAAAACCGCAAATTTCTATCTTTATAAATGATAATGAGTTTATAAAATCCTTGCGGTTTCTCCAAATCCAGAAATCTCATGGAAATCTGAAACCTCAAAATCGAGAGTCAATAAACAGCGGCATAAAACCCCATAATATTGCATGACAAATGAATATACAAATGCATGGGTATCTAAGTAAAGAATGCAATATCTAAACTAGCATAGTAATGATAAATTTGTAACTATCGGCTGGCAAGATATATCAACGAAGTAATATTTTCTACAGTATACGCGATATGGCAATTACCAATGATGATGTGTGTGAGCCGACAAGCAAGTGTTCGTGGACATACGCATCATCGGTAATTGTGTTGGTGTCCTGACAATCGATATCATAATAGTTAATGAAACAAATGTATAAACATGCAATGCAATGAGAACTTGAATATAACGGAAAAGGAATAGTAAACGCAACATTGAAGAATATACATTTCTATATACGAGTCATACGGTCATGGCATTTGAAATAGCACGAATCGTAGTTTTTAGAAAATAGGGGCTACGGTGTTTTTAAGAAAATGTGCATCCTTTGAAAAATCCGTAATATCCTTCGAGCTGTCTTTTGAAAATACTCATGGTTCGTAAGTTTAAAGTAAGTATGACTCGAGCCCAGTCTATCATCTATTCAAAACAACTACAGGACTAAACTAAAAGAATAATCGAAAGGGTAAGGAAAATCACCTAAATTCCGAGTCGATATATCTAGTAGTCGGCGATCCCGCCTCAATAGTGTCACGTACGGTAAAATATATAATATGACATACTCAAATCAAGAGTGCGGATCAATCATCATATTTATACCTCGTACGGTAAAATCCATCATACGGCATCCTGGAAATCTGGGAACGGGTCAAATATCACATATACCTCATTAATCATATGGTATCATTATCATAATATCATGAATTAGGGTACCATTCTAAAATCTAGTACATTCCGATACCATCAAACATATATCCGCGTGTGAATAAAAACACATCGCCCATCGATCCACCATAATATCATGTCGTATATCATAACATGACCCAAAATACATAACCGATCTCACGGCATCATGCCCGATCATATCGACTCGCCTCTAATTATATACTATCCTCATCACCCATGTATGTGTGTGTATGTACCAACGCATCCACACACACACACACACACACACACACACACACATATATACACACACACATATAAACATATATACCCAAGCATATTACGTGTGTGCATGTGTGTATGTGTGAACCTTTACTCTAGGGTTTCGCAACTAAGAAACTAAACTAAAAGCACTATTTTCTAAATACGCTAAAACTAACACATGATCTCCTAAAGCCTTTCTCGCAAATTATTTACGTCTCACAATACACATAAGTATAAATATAATATATTTGCATACTACACTACGAAACTGCGGGGGTGCTATACGCCATCCACCCGACTTCCCCCGTAGATATACATCTACTCATCTTGATTTTTGCTTGCCGATGTCGATGTCGCCATGCTCCTCGTTATCCGAAGTCCACGTGAGGATGCCTACATATATAAACACATAGCATTGTAAACGGAATCGTGCACGAAAACCAAGACGGCACACGAATCACACATAGATTAAAATCTATGGTCTACGCATGCAAAAGGACCAAACAACACCCGATATCGACGTACAAACGTCAAGTGACCGAGACAAAAAACAATATCCAAAGTTCAAGTCATTAACAATCATGAAACCAAAATAGCAACTCAAAAAAATGATTCCAGATTTTTGTTCAGCTGAAATTAGGCTAAACAAGCAATGAAGTGGGGTAGTATATGGGGTATATGAGCTACAAAACCAATTCCAACACCAAATCCCACAAATGACCCAGCGACATACCCTTAAAAACTGGCCTGCTCGGCCATAGAAGGGAATTGTGGTCTCGTCTTCATTGGGTGGTCTCCTAGTATCTTAAATAGGTTAATAAGGTTGCTAGTTTTTCCAGTAATGGTCTCAGGTCACTCTAGATTCCCTGTAGGCATCACAAGCTACAAAAACCGACACGGAAAGTTTCAATTTATTGTTTTTGGGTTAGTCACTGGTTTGATCTAGATTTTTAACACTAAGGGGGGTTTGTAGTTACCAATTACACCCAATTGCACCATCACAACTCATGAAATCCTCAAAACCTCATCTTGGAATTTTCCAAGATCACTAAACCTTGATGTATCAATTCCAAACTAAACTAAAAGCTATAGAAACTCAATTACTAAGCTAATGGTGAAAGAATTAGCTCATTTGGCAACTCAAGATTTTTCTTAAGTTGCCCCATGTGCTCAAAATCTTGTCTTGATCCCACCACGGTCTATGTGAGGAGCTTGTGCACAATTTTAATGAAGGGAACAAGGTGGTTTGAGGTGTTTTTGGTGGTGTTGTGAGGAGGTAGAGGAGATGGAGGGAGAGGACAGCCATGGTGAAGGAGAAGAGAAGAAGAAAATGAAAAAAATGGAGTAAGGAAACAAATGAGCTAAGGTCAAGGAACCCATCACCCTCTCTCTCTCTCTCTTGCCCATACCTCCATGCCATGCTACACATTCTTTATTCCTTTTCTTTTATTTATCTTTTCCTTTTTCTTCACAATTCCATTTTAAAAACAAAAGACATTCTAGAAAAAGAAAGAAGTCATGGTAGAATAAAATGTAACAAGTGTGTTACATGACATGGTGCATGTCATATGCAAAATCGAACTTAATGCATAATTAGTAATTATTAATCAAGCTTAGGAATAAACTTGTATATAATTAATTATATAATAATTCATAAAACGTCTAAATTTCATAATTTCTTTCAAAATCAACATTCACGTGTAATTTTCCAATATTTTTCCAATCTATCGGTATATAATTATACCATGACATTAAAACTAATCTCCACACATTAAAATATTCATAATATTTATTATTTTAATTATTTAACTTCTCAAAAATAATATACTATTTTTCTGAAATGTTACATCTTCGATGTCGGGAGACCGGAGATCAAACATGATCGAGGAAGCCGCGAGGAGCTTGGGACAGAGGTTGAAGACCGAATGACACGGATCGTTCGGTATAATTGCTCTAACCCTTTGCATGTTTATGTTATCTAGGGATTATGGGTCGATACGTAGACTACGGTTCCGTTAGCGCCGGTTTATTAAATTTTTGTTCCGCATTTGGCCACGGATTGATGGCCGGGGAGCTGGCGTAACCCAACATGATATCAAAGACACTCCATAAGCCTTAGTTAACTCATTGCGACATTAGAAATCCGTCGTTTTTGTCGTGCAAAAATTGCCGACACAAACAGTTCCAAAAACTGAAAGTTTGAGATGTTTTCACACCCCGCGGGCTCACGGTTTGAACTGAGAAGCCGCGGGGTGGTGTATAGGCACCCGGAGAATCCCCGGGGGGACCGAACGGCTAGGTCCACTCCCCAAGATCACCACAAGGCGGTCTTGGTGGTGGGGACCCGAAACTGCCCCACCCTAGGCAGTTTCGGGTCCGCCTCACCCCCTGGACACCTCGTGGTGGCCTCAGGCATGGGTTACCCCCCTTCTATGCCCCCCTGACTCGAAGTTAATTTTGTTCTCTAACTCTTCGCGAAGGTTCGGGCGTGTTTCGTTTTGATCCGGACTTCCGAATTGGCTTTAAACGGTCGGTTTTTGGAACTTTAGATCACTGTTTTTTTCCCATGGTTTTGGAAATTGGTTTAGTTTTCTAATTGCGTGCAGAATTCTAATGTCATAGTATTCAGTACATACATTACTATCTGTGACCGTGAATGTCATTAGAGCGGCACAAGTTGTCTAATTGCTATAGTTCTTTTAGACGGGTTTGCGAACGTCACATTCACGTTGATGTTCTGTGTTGTGCTGTGTTGTGGCCGGATCGTCGTGTGGATAGCTTGGGTGCAATGGTAGTACAGTTTGGATTTATTTGTACTTTTGATATCGCGAGGAGAGCGTCCGACATGTGGACTGCCGTCACTACCTGTTTGTATATTATTTATTTGTGGCACGACCGGGTTAAGGTCGATACCACTGTTGTACATATTTTCTTTTCTGTACTAGGATTACCCCGCGATAGAGTGCACGGATAGCCGGATTCTAGAGGGCAACGGGTCCGTATCTCATGGCGTTGAGAAGGAGGGGGCTCACTCTAGAATTGGGGCTATTCACCGCACTCGTAGGGGGTATAGGTTGACCCAAGGAGGGGTGCTCAAGTTACCGGATCCCGTGAAGTGCTGGATGGCCCATTCACTTTAATGAAGAGGGTTGCCTCACTTCTGGTTTTGGCGGGTAACTTGTTGCACTCATAAGGGTTTAGATTTTCATTGCACAGGCTATCCAAACGACCAGGGGAATGTCGGGTTTCACTTGCGGCTCAAAGAAAACCCGAGGCTCCCAGATTATCAGTATTGTTCTGTGATGCTTATCGCTTATTCTATAATGTTGCATATATCATGCCTGCAACAATTGTTATATATATACACTAGTAGATGTTGTATATATTTTGTACCCGCGCTAGTCCAACCTGTTAGTTGTATGTATGCCCTAAAGGCCATTATTGTACATGAGATGTATATAATAGTGGATGCTGGAACATATATAGGGAGGACTTTCTTGCTCGACATGATAGTACGCTATCTGGTTGCTCTTTATCTTAACATGTACACTTATTGTCTCACTATTACATGTTGATAAAGCCCTTAGGATGTGTACTCGACTTCCAGGATTATGATGCAAATCATACTAGTGGGGCCTGGTTAGTCCATGAGTACACCCTTCAAAGTTCCTAGTCGTGGGAATATCGAGACAGGGCATCGATATTCCAGAGTAGACTAGCGTATATCTTCTCGACCCATGTGATGGGCGATGGATGATCCCATATACATCGGTGTTTGACATCAGAGATGGTATACGGGTTCTCAGTGGAGACTGGGTACACTGAACGGACACCCTGAGAACTCCCAGATGGTATTATACCTCACGTAAGATGGCAGTTCTCTGGTGACACTGGTACAGCTTAGTCTGTCGACCCGAGATCGTCATAGAGTCTTGTGTGTCTCCCACTATGCTTTGATTTCCACTCTACCACGGCTCTACCGAGTCGTGAAAACAGGTGGTTTTTGGGTACAGTCCCGAGTCACATGGAGGCAATGAGCGATAGGAGGGGATTCGTCTCTCCCGGTATTGAGGGTTGATGTTGCGCTATGCTCGACTGGCCATAACTGGAAATCCTTGGCCAGGGTTGATGTGATTTACTGGTAAGTGTTATCAGTAGTTTCACGCTCGTTATGGACCTTACATCGGCTTGACTTATCAAGCTACTGGGGTCTGACGTTTGCCACCCCTAGGCGAGATATGCGACATATTAGACGAACAGACCGGACTGTGCGGTAAGTGTTACTGATTGGATTCACAGGAGTGTGAGCAGGCTTGCTCGTTGATATTCTGATCGCTCAATACCCGGGTGGCCGTTATGTTTTGCAAACCGCTTGCGCCTTGTGGGTGACTGATATGATCACCACCTACTGCCGGCGTATTGACGAGTCTTTAGAGTCCTACACAGAGGTTTTCTGGCTCAGGCGAAACGAAATAGGAGCTCATATGAGATATGTACGGGACCAAGAATAATACGAGTATGTGATACTGTATTCTATTCTCGCGATTTGTATCATCGGTCGGTTATATGCGCTATAGCCGGGTTACCGAATCAAGTGTTGATTCGATATATTGATACACATGATATTAGTCGATTATATGTGATATGACCGGATCATTAAATCAAGTGTTGATTTAATGATTTAATGTATAATTATATATATATATATATGATAAATTACTTTACATTAACTAGTATTGGTTCACATAAGATTATTTTCTCACTTGATGTGCACAAAGTGTACATATATGATATATATATATTGATGTACATGAATTGTGTCATGCTAGATGCCACATGCAACTTATATGTATGAGACTTACACCATGACCATGATAATGTATTTGGATTTTATTTATTTTGGTAATTCAAATATAGTGGAAATTGGTCATAGTTGCAAGCTTGTAAAAGCTTGTGGATTCCATTAACTTAGTCCACTAATTTGTCTCACCTAATATATTTATTAACCAAACCATTATCTAAAATCATGGTTAAATCTCTACAAAGGTTAGTAAATGATGCTAACTTACCCATGGTTGCAAATAACTTCACTTGAGTTTTCATTCACATTCTTTTTCTTCTTCTTCTTCTTCATCCAAAAGAAAAAAAAGGTTTCTTGTTTTTTTTTAAGTGAAGAAATAAAGTGAGAAAAATAAATCTAAAGTGAACCCACATCCTATTTCATCGTCCTCTACTACTTGCTATTTAGTTTAGGGTGTTCTCTTCACAAAGTTTATAACCAAGTGAAGGGTTAGCTTGGGTTTGAGTCTCCTCGATGTAGATCATCTTCAGACTCGAAGACCACGAGCAAATCCATTCATTTCTCCAAGGAAACCATCACTAGAGTCTGGGAGCTCGATGATCGCAGCGAAGGGACGTCAACACGGAGCTTTAGAAGTGAAGGCCCGGATCTACAAAGGTTGTATTCTAGTTCACGTCTCTTTGTAATGTTAGATTACAAGTTTTTGTTACCCTAGTTTTCTAGCATGATTCTTAGTTTGATTGCTTAGCATCCCCTTGATTTTTGTTGTGGCATGTATGATACTTGCAAAGCCTAGGCTAGGTGCTCAGGAATCCCAACATTGTATCAGAGCCAAATTAGAAACTTAAACGATGTTAGATGTAATACAAAACCGAAACAAATCCGTATTGCAATTTCTGAAACCCTGCAGTTCATGCTCTCTGTTGATTTTCAAAAGGTCTGTAAAAATTTTGCAAATAAGTGCAGAGTGATGTATGTGATACCTATAGTGCACAGAACAAAAACGAGACCAAGTGCTCGTATTTCAACCGAGCACTCTTCCCCAAAAACCGAGGAGGCCGGCCCTGCATGCTCCATTGTGTGTCGTTTCTGTTTTGTGCTCTGGTGTGTGTATTTTGGGGTTTCAGGTATTGTTTGCTTGGTCCAAATTTTCATGTGATGTAAATTTTGCTATAGGACCAAAACGGAGTGTTTCGTAGTCATATAATTTAACATTGTGATGGTAACCTAGGCTATGTTTAACAGTTCGAACGAACTTCAAACATCACCCCATGACCCCCTATGAAATTTCCAAGTGTTGGAACTTTCTAAGTTAATTATATTCAATGTTCCTGCAAGTAACTCTATGGACCCTCTAGAAGAATATAAACCTTAACTCGATTCTATGCCCTCGGAACCGCGGCTTGAACCCGAGGGTTTTCCGTAGTTCCACGGTGTCATAGGTGAGGCGATAGTTTGACCCTTCTACGGCTGGATCATAGGTACAGTGCCACGTTTTGGGTACTTTAACTTCGCTCAAGTGTTGAGCTTATCGGGTGATGGGGTGTTGTTTGATTCGCTTGAAATGTTTAACATTGTCTAGTATAATGTGATACAATACTTGGAATCAACAATATTTGAATTTTATAAGTCTAGCAATTTAGTCTCATTTGATCGGTTGCCACGGGATTTTGATACGATCAAAAGTCCGTCGCAATCACTTTGTGTATTTGGATACTCGCCGGGTAACATTACTAGATATCTACACCCCATAACCCCGACAAAGTGACTGGAGGAGAACTCCGTAGCCAAAAAGCATCCGTCCGGGTGCTCGCGGCTGCGGTGTTCCGCCTAAGTGCACTTCGTCCTCGGTATCGGGAGGTGCGGCCGTCTACTAACGTTTCCGACGAGCATTCGATCGGGATGTCCGGAATCTTGTTGAATTGCCCGACTGATTATTGGAAAGTGTTTTCAATATCGAGACTAAAATGCAGGGTTTATAATTGTTAGGCATGTGATGTCTAAGGAATTCATATTGTTAGGCATGAATTCTGCAATATGAGATATTACGGGTTTAAGATGTCTAAGGCGGTTGCGGATTCCAACTGTTGTAATTTTTCGCTTTCTTTTCTGCGACCGTAAGTGTAATATGTGTGGTATCACCGGTTTCGTTGTTATACGTCAACGACAATTGGGATAGGCATATTTACTTACGTTGATGACATGTGATGTTATGTGTTACTAGATATGTTATATTGGATCGTCGTGTTTGAATAGCCGGGTTTTTTTTATGTGAGATGAGTGTTTTTCATTTTCATTTATGTAAAAACTTGTAAGTAATATTCTTTTATTGGGGCACTTCCGGGCTGAGGAAGATGTCACCGTTGATATATATTATTTACTTTTTTGCATTAGTATAGACCCAGGACGGGAGCACAAGCAACCAGGTTGTAGAGTCTAGTGGAAGACCATCTCGAGGAGTCGAGTCCGGGTCTCCTAACTCTAGAATTGGTAGGGTTGCTTGCCGCTCTCATAGGGGTCAAGGGGTGTGCGTTTAGCTATTCATCACGACCGTGGAATCCGTGTTTTATACTGGCTCAAAATAAAACACGAACATCCTAGTATATCCAACATTTCATATGTTGTTTTCTGCTGCGTTATCTGTGATGTGATCATTTGATATGATAAGATAGATACTGTATATAGTATATATGATATATTATATAGCCGTTGCTTATGTTTTACACCCGCGCTAGCCCTGCCCCGCTCTGCCGTTAGTTACCTAACCTAACGGTGCATGACGGGACATCGAGGCGAATGCGGATGGCATAAGCGTACGTTGTATTTGTCTGTGATGTTTAGATGACTTAAATGATGAGACATTCATTAATGAGATTAATGAAAGAAAATAAACCTAAAAGATGTTGTGGAATCGAATTTCAAAAATTAGGTAGCTCTAGTTGTTGCTTTGCATAGTGGTATTCCTTGTAGAATATCCAGCACCTCATTCGACGAGGAAAGAGCCGAGATCCTTTCACCGGGTGTGACCTCTTTAGCAATAACTAGCAGATGCTACAACCCTCGGTTTTGTCTTTTGATTGCTTTTCTAGTTCTTGCTTTGCACAGCGGTATTGTGAATATCCTACACCTCATTCGACAAGGAAAGAGCCGAGATCCCTTCACCGGGAGTGACCTCTTTAGCAAAACTAGCAAAAGCCTCAAAAACACTCCATTTTAAACCATTTGATTCTGCAACGAGATCAAGTTCAAAGCGTTAAAGGTTTTCTTAAAAACCATCCGCAACCCTCCGTCATTTTAGAAAGTAGAGTACTTAGTATTCGTTCTGCGTTTGTTGACCTTAGCCAAGGCGCAGTATACGGTAGCTAAGTGATGTCTTCCTATACAGCATATGATGTGATTAGTTAGGACAGTCATATGACTTTGTTGACCTTAGCCAAAGGTCATGTGGGTGGGTCTAATTAATCACGAAATGACGGGTAGAACTTGACTAGTGCTTATGATTTGTTGACCATAGCCAAGGTCATAGGTGCTAGGGGTAAAAACCATTATCTGGAGTTTCAAGTGTTGAAATTTGCAATGAGATTGCATACCTTCTATATGATAGTTGGATCATGATACCCACTGCGAGTAATTGTTACTCCTGAGAGAGTTTTGCACTTTACAATTAGCCGATCAAGTAGGTGTCTAGAAAGGTGTCAACGGGGTTACGCCCCTGGGAAATCGAGCTTTATTTTAATTAGGTCCGTGCGAAAGCATGGGGAGCCTCCCTCAAAGTACCGGCACTGGCCTGGCTGAAATATTGGCGAACTTGTAGAGTGTAATTAATCCCGGCTAGTCTTTCCTTTTAAGGTTTGAAGGAAGATTTGATAAAAACTGTGGGAGCCATCATGATTAGATAAAATATATAACCAATCTAATCTTGCAAGAGTGCACGCAGAGTGTTTTCTTCTCTCTCTCTCCAGGTAGCGACCATGTCACGCCCTAATCAAGATAACAATCTGGATGTATTGACCAAACCCGCTTGTTATACTGAGCTGGGGAACGTTGGTCCCGCTCCAACTTATAACTGTTATAAGACCGATAAGGATATAGGGGAATACCAGGATTCCTATGCCGCCCAAACGAAGAAAATGCATATGATGCATCTTCTTCATGTGAGTTCATTAGATAGAACTGTTTCTCAGTATCCTCTACGTCCTGGGTATTTGATACCGAGTCAGGATCCCGGATATGTAATCTGTTACATGGGCTACAGATAGGTAGAGAACTGAGAACGAGTGATAAGTTTCAAGAGTTGGAAATGGTGCAATTGTTGCAGCCAAGGTGTTAGCAGTTATCACCCTGTATTACCAAATACATTGATTCTGAATGAATGATATTAGATACCGAATCTGATATACAGCATCATATCGGTCTCTTTATTTACTAAAGAAGGATATAATTTTGTATTGTTGGATAATGTTTTGAACATTTCCTATATCAAGAGTTGATCGGTTCAGGCACGTTATCTAAAAGCATATACATTCTAAATCAAACCACAGTTCTTAACGTACAGAAGACACACAAGAGGAAGAGTTCAGAAATGAACGAATCCTTCTTGAGGCATTGTATACTAGGTCATATCAATGCGACCCGACTAGCTAAGTTACATTAAAATGGATATTTAAATAAGTTTGAATTTACATCTTGTGAAACTTGCCAGTCATGTCACAAAGATAAAATGACCATAGCTCCGTTTACTGGAAACAGAGAAAGAGTTAGTAAACTCTTGGGACTAATATATGATGATGTATGAAGGTCCTCAGTCTACAAATGCCAGAACTGGTTCTTTATACTTCCTTACATTCACTAATGATCTCTCAAGATTCGGACACATGTTCCTATTGAAACACGGGTCTGAAGCTTTTGAGAACTTCAAAGAATATAAGATAGAAGTAGAGAACCGATACAAGAATAAGTATTATGTCCTATGATGTGATCAGGAAGGAAAATACTTAGGCATAGAGATCCTGGACTATTCTAAAGGAGAATAAGATTCTCTCTCAGCATTACTCCTCCGTATACACCACAGCACAACGGTGTATTGGGGCGGAGCAATCGCACTCTATTAGATATGGTGCGCTTTATGAGTATTACTGAGTTACCTGTTTCCTTTTGGGGGGTTATGCACTTGTGAAGCTGCATACCTATTGAATAAGGATTCAATAGTTCCCGACAAAGCTCAGCCTCTTCGCTGATCTGGTAGGGTTCCTCATCCGCCTGAGAGATATTTCGGTTTCTCGATGACAGTAGGAGCGAGGATTGCATCATGAGATGATGACTCAACTAGTTTCGAGCAGGACATCAAGAGTGGGGACTCTGTAAGAATGGCTGGATGCTAAGCGATCTGAGATGGAATCTATATATACCAACAAAGTATGGAGTTTGGTTGCTATATCTGAAGGGTTAAATCCCCATCAGGAGCAAGTATATCTTGAGAAGATTACTTGGTGTAGATAGAAAAGTTGAGACTTTCAAAGCTAGACTTGTTGCAAAAGGTTCTCGTCATTAACCAGGCGTGGATTATGATGAAACCTTTTCTCCAATAGCTATGTTATGTCCGTCCGGATCCTACTTGCTATTGCTACATACCATGACTACGATATCTGGTGGTTGCGTGTCATGACTGCTTTTCTAAATGATGATTTAGAAGAGAGCATCTTTAAGTACACAGCCAGAGGGCTTCGTAAGGGAGCAGCGGAAACGTGTGCAAGTTGCTTTACGGATTGAAGCAGGAATCGCGGAGTTGGAACATCTGTTTTGATGTGGTAGTCAAAGTGTTTGACTTCATCAAAATGGTAGATGAACCTTGTATATACAAAAATGTAGTAGAAAGTAAGGTGGTCTTCCTCGTATAGTACGTCGATGCCATACTCTTGATAGGAAAGGAGTTTCCTATGCTACACTCGATCAATCTCCTCTTATCACATTGATTCTCTATATAGGATCAACCAATACCTCCTAAATCCTGGGTTTTGGATCTATGTGATAGATCTAAATGGATGTTAGGATTCTCACTAGATGTAGTGAGATGGTATCAATCGATCCTGGGGAGAATCACTGGATAGATGCCAGGGTGGTAAGGTCGACTGAATGTCAGTCGCAGACATTGTCTTTACTCTCAGTGGAGGGGCGGTATGTTGGAAGAGTTCCAAGCTATATACTGTGGCATACTAGACGATAAAAGGCTGGATACATCGCTATCAATGATGCTACCAAAGAGGTAGTCTTGGTGTATATTTGTTCATGAGATGAACAAGGTTCCTACCATTGTGTGACAATGGAGTTGTGGCTTTGGCCTAGGAACCCCGGTCCCATCAGTGACTTAGACATAAATCTAAGGCAGTATCACCTGATCATGGAGATGGCTGATCTCTAGGGAGATCGAAGTTAGGAGAGTAGACTCAGAGGACAACACGGCGGATCCACCCACAAAGGCCTTTTCCCAGAGAGAGACTTTTATGGGATGGTTGAGTATGAGATACTACAACCACTGCTATATGATGGCCCTAGTGAAAGTGGGAGATTGTTAGTTGTATGTATGCCCTAGAGGCCATTATTGTACATGAGATGTATATAATAGTGGATGCTGGGACATATATAGGGAGGACTTTCTTACTCGACATGATAGTACGCTATCTGGTTGCTCTTTATCTTAACATATACACTTATTGTCTCTCTGTTACATGTTGATAAAGCCCTTAGGATGTGTACTCAACTTCCAAGATTATGATGCAGATCATACTAATGGGGCCTGGGTAGTCCATGAGTACATCCTTCAATGTTCCTAATCATGGGAATATCGAGACAGGGCATCGATATTCTAGACTAGACTAGCGTACATCTTCTCGACCCATGTGATGGGCGATGGATGATCCTATATCCATTGGTGTTTGACATCAGAGATGGTATACGGGTGCTCAGTGGAGACTGGGTACATTGAACGTACTCGCCGAGAACTCCCAGATGGTATTATACCTCACGTCAGATGGCAGTTCTCTGGTGACACTGGTACAGCTTAGTCTGTCGACCCGAGATCGTCATAGAGTCTTGTGTATCTCCCATTGTGCTTTGATTTCCACTCTACCATGGCTCTACTTCGTCGTGCAAACAGGTGGTTTTTGGGTACAGTCCCGAGTCACATGGAGTCAATGAGCGATAGGAGGGGATTCGTCTCTCCTGGTATTGAGGGTTGATGTTGCGCTATGCTCGATTGGCCATAACTAGAAATCCCTGGCCAGGGTTGATGTGATTTACTGGTAAGTATTATCAGTAGTTTCACGCTCGTTATGGACCTTACATCGGTATGACTTATCAAGCTACTGGGGTCTGACGTTTACCACCCCTAGGCGAGATATGCGATATATTAGACGAACAGACCGGACTGTGCGGTAAGTGTTACTGATTGGATTCGCAGGAGTGTGAGTAGGCTTGCTCGTTGATCTTCTGATCGCTCAATACCCGGGTGGCCGTTACGTTTAGCAGACCGTTTGTGCCTTGTGGGTGACTGATATGATCACCACCTACTGCCGGCGTATTGATGAGTCTTTAGAGTCCTACACAGAGGTTTCCTGGCTCAGGCGAAACGAAATAGAAGCACATATGAGATATGTGCGGGACCGAGAATAATACGAGTATGTGATACTGTATTCTATTCTCGTGATTTGTATCATCGGTCGGTTATATGCGATATAGCCGGGTTACCGAATCAAGTGTTGATTCGATATATTGATACACATTATATTAGTCAGTTATATGTGGTATGACCGGATCATTAAATCAAGTGTTGATTTAATAATTTAATGTATAATTATATATATATATATATATATATTACTTTACATTAACTAGTATTGGTTCATTTAAGATTATTTTCTCACTTGATGTGCACAAAGTGTACATATATGATATATATATTGATGTACATGAATTGTGTCATGTTAGATGCCACATGCAACTTGTATGTATGAGACTTACACCATGACCATGATAATGTATTTGGATTTTCTTTATTTTGGTAATTCAAATATAGTGGAAATTGCTCATGGATGCAAGTTGTAAAAGCTTGTGGATTCTATTGACTTAGTCCACTAATTTGTCTTACCTAAGATATTTATTAACCAGACCATTATCTAAAATCATGGTTAAATCTTTACAAAGGTTACTATATTATGCTAACTTACCCATGGTTGCAAATAACTTCACTTGAGTTTTCATTCTCACTCTTTTTCTTCTTTTTCTTCTTCTTCTTCTTCATCCAAAAGAAAAAAAGGTTTCTAGTTTTTTTTAAGTGAAGAAACAAAGTGAGAAAAATAAATCTAAAGTGAAGCCACATCCTATTTCATCATCCTCTACTGCTTGCCATTTAGTTTAGGGTGTTCTCTTTACAAGGTTTATGACCAAGTGAAGGGTTAGCTTGGGTTTGAGTCTCCTCGACGTAGATCATCTTCGGCCTCGAAGACCACGAGCAAATCCGTTCATTTATCCGAGGAAACCATTACTAGAGTCCGGGAGCTCGATGATCACAGCGAAGGGACGTCAACACGGAGCTTTAGAAGTGAAGGCCCGGATCTACAAAGGTTGTATTCTAGTTCACTTCTCTTTGTAATGTTAGATTACAAGTTTTTGTTACCCTAATTTTCTAGCATGATTCTTAGTTTGATTGCTTAGCACCCCCTTCATTTTTGTTGTGTCATGTGTGATGCTTGCAAACCCTAGGCTAGGTGCTCAGAAATCCCAACACAACCCCCGCTCTGTCATTAGTTAAGTAACCTAACGGGTGATGACGGTGCCCAGTCGCGAATGCGGATGGCATATACGTAGATCATATTTTCGTTCTTTTCTGATGTGATTAATTGATGGGACTGCGTTGATTCTGATCAATGAAAGGAAAATTGAACTATATGATGTTGTTGGAACAATTTTCAAAAGCTGTAATTATAAGGACGTTTTCTTTTGTTTTGCATAGAGATATTCGGTTATGAATATCCAGCACCTCATTCGACGAGGCAAGAGCCGAGATCCCTTCACCGGGAGTGACCTTTTAGGAAGAAGTTTGCGTCAGGGTAATAACTTTACTATAGTCGATTACTTTTTGCCTTGCATCGAGGTATTTAGTTGGGAATAACCTGCACCTCATTCTATGAGGAAAGAGCCGAGATTCCTTCACCGGGAGTGACCTCTTTAGCAAAAGTTTTCACCACTATATATTTGTAAAGCTATCCGGTTCCTTCAACGATATCAAGTTCATTACGTTAAAGGTTTTTCGCCAAAAACCATTTGTAGCCCTCCTTCATTTCAGACGGGTAGCACTTAGTATTCATGCTATGTTTGTTGGCCTTAGTCAAGGCATAGTGTATGGTAGCTATTTGTTACTTTTCTGTTGCATAGATAGATGCGTTGGTTTGGGATAGTTGTACAGCCTTGTTGGCCTTAGTCAAGGGCGAGTACGGGTGGGTTAAAATTAACCTGGACAATGATGGGTAGAACTTGACATGTGACTTATGATTTGTTAGTCTTAGTCAAGGTCATAAAAGCATGGGGTAAAAATCACATCGGGGGTTTCTAAAGAAACTGAAACTTGCCAGGCATGCGCATACCTTTTGGAGTGTGATAACTTGAGTGGATTCCATCAAGTTATCAAGCGATGATAGTTGAATCCCGATTCCCACTGATGAGTCAGTTTACTTCTCGGGTGATTTTAAATGATCCCAACTAATTCTTCTTTTGGGTTTGGATGAGGATTTGAGGATACAGTGGGAGACATCCTGATTAGATAAAGTGATTAACCATTCTGATCTAGGTTAGAGTGTACGTTGAGTGTTTCTTCTCTCTCTCTCTCTCTCTCTCTCTCTCTCTTTCTTTGGCAGCGACCATGGCCCGATCCTAGACTAGAACTCATAAACCAAGTTAATCGAAGCTTCTTAAAACACATGGGCTTTTGGATTGTCAGAGTTGCATACTTCATTGCCACTCCTACTTTTACCCTTTTCTTTTCTCCGGAACATTCCGTATCACTACGAAGATCCACAGTTATTGGATATAACCATCGTATAGTTTCATACGAACTCGAAGAAACTTGTTTCAGATTCGAGAATGGTTTTCAGTTTTAGAGAAATTGAATAGGACTATTCAGTTGTCTTTTCATTTTATCTTCTCTCAGGTTGTGAGGGCTCCTAGGATTAGGAGAGGGTACACCTATTGCGCTTATTAGATAGTCTTCTTCCAAATCTTAGGCTGGTGCCGAAGGATGGGGAAGGAAGAAAACCAATTAGCCTAAGTGTGGTGTACAGAAGGTAATAAGTAAAGACAAATAAAGCAATTAGAAAGAGGACAAAGTAAAATGTGGGTGCTATCATTCACGATGAAACCGCGTATATCATCGCCACTCCTACTTCACCTTTACGTTTCTCCGGAACATTCCGTATCACTACGAAGATCAATATTTATTGGATACGCCATCGTATAGTTACATACGAACTCGAAGGAACTTGTCCCAGTTCGAGAATGGTTTCTGGTTCAGGAGAAATAGAATAAGGATTATTCAGTTTTTTTTCTTTTTACCTTCTCTCAGGTTGCGATGGCTCCTAGGATTAGGAGGGTACACCTATTACGCTTATTAGATAGTCTTCTTCCAAATCTTAGGCTGGTGCCAAAAGGTAGGGAAGGAAGAAAACCATTTAGCCATAGTACGGTGTACAGAAGGTAATAAGTAAAGACAAATAAAGGGATTGGAGAGATGGCAAGGAAATATACGGTTACAGTCATGAATCTGGATAGTGGAAGAGTCATTACTAGGAATACCCAGATACCCCTTCGAAACATTTTTATGTTTCAGTTTCACTGTGAGTTGTTAATTGAAAACCGATTTCCCAATTAGATTCTTACTCCAAGGTATGTATTTACCAGGTTCGATTCTCACATCTGTATAGTATTACAGATGATGAGTGGGAGTAAGATATTGAGAATTAGATGATTATATCCTCATTATGTCGGAATTCGTTGTAATTGGTGATTTTTGAGGAAATCACCTGGGTTTTTGCAGGACGGCAAATATTTTGTTTTGAATATCCGTAGTTATGCACCGGTTTCAAACTGATATATTTGTATGTATGTTTTATAAAGTGAGATATAACTTTTTGAAATTATGTCTATGACATTTACCTATATCAGTTGATGGTTAGGTAAGGAGCATTCAACAACGGTTTAATTCTTCTTAACCATAGTACAGTTTTCAACCTACGACGCACAGGGTATGAGTTATTAAATTCAGGGGACTTATATAAAATATTGTATGTTTTCCAGTGTCCATTAGGACAGAGGGGTTGGTGCTCGTGCTATGTTCTATTTACTTGTGACTTCTCCAGTTTTAGACAAGTATTTTGTAAAAATGCAAGGTCCAAGTTTTGAGAAGTTATAGGTACTAGAATAAAGTAGAGAACTATGTTGTATCAGGATTCTTCAAGGTGATCGAAGATGTAGATACTTGTGTTTGGTATTCAGTTGATAGTAATGGTATTGAGAACTTGCTTCTCTTTCAGGTTACTCATATCTGGATGCACTCCTAAGTTGAGTAATGTTGATCTGCCTCTCTCTATTTGACATGCACTGGATACAGCTGCATGATTTAAATCTGGTTCCAATTAAATCAATGTCTCTATTTCTATATTGTATATAGAATGGTTCATATATTAACGATGTTAAGGTATATGGAGTTGTCCGGCTTATGCTTAAAATCAGACTCTTGATAACTCATGGCACGTTTCTGTAATGGCAGTTTGTTGGTTATCCCGGGCTATGACGAGGGTTAATTTTCTACCATATGGAAGATCAATAGTGATATTGTTTTTGACTCGCCACATTTTTAGTAAGATGGATTTTTTTTCAAAAAACAGTAGTAGGAGTATGGTAGAACTGGAAGTGATTCCAGAACCACAAACGATTACTGAAAAATTTAATAGAACCTAAAGATTCAATCCGGTTTGACATTCCATTAGCCACTCCGTAGATATGGTGGGTAACCTCAGGCGCCCGATAGGTACTTCAGTATCCTCAAAGACGGCGACAGGAAGGTTCTTGTTTACTCAGACTTGCCATTACTGCTGTTCTAGACTATGAGACCCGGCAGGAGGATGAGTATAGCGTCGTTCTAAACTATCTTTAGAAGTGCACGTGTATATGACTCTGCCATATGGTTGTTATAGTCAGTGGGAGCAGTGGAAGCATAATGGACAGGTAGCTTGTGTTTATTTATAGACTAAAGCATGTATAGCGGAGAGTGATCGTCTATTTTTGATGTGACAGTCATGGGCTTTGAATTCATCAGAATAGGAGATGGATCTGTTAAGAAGGTACTAGGGTGTGATGTCCTGGTATTTGGATGACATGCACTTTATAGGAAGTGAAATTCCTATACTACGATCGGTTATACTGTGGTTATCGCACAGTGGTTTCTCCACAAAGGATATAGATATTATATCTGTTAGTTATATGTATGCCCTAGAGGCCATTACTGTACATGGGATGTATATTGTAGTGGATGCTTGGACATATATAGGGAGGACTTTCTTGCTCGACATGATAGTATGCTATCTGGTAGCACTTTATCTTAACATGTACACTTATTATCTCTCTATTACATGTTGATAAAGCCCTTAGGATGAGTACTTGACTACCAGGATTATGATGCAGATCTTACTAGTGGGGACAGGGTAGTCGGTAAGTACATCCTTCAAATGTTCCTAGTCGTGGGAGTATCGAGACAGGGCATCGATACTCAAGAGTAGACTAGCGTATACGCTTCTCGACCCATATGATAGGCAATCGATGATCCCATATCCATTGGTGTTTGACATCAGAGAAGGTATACGGGTGCTCAGTGGAGACTGGGTACACTGAACGGACTCGCCGAGAACTCCTAAATGGTATTATACCTATCGTCGGATAGCAGTTCTCTGGTGACACTGGTACAGGCTAGTCTGTAGACCCGAGATCGTCATAGAGTCTTGTGTGATTCCCACTGTGCTTTTATTTCCACCATACCACGGTCAAGAGATCATGCAAAAAGGTGGTTTTCGGTACAGTCCCGAGTCACATGGAGGCAATGAGCGATAGGAGGGGTTTCGCCTCTCCCGGTATTGGGAGTTGATGTTGCGCTATGCTCGATTGGACATAACAGGAAATCCCCAGCCAGGGTTGCTGAGATCTACTGGTAAGTGTTATCAGTAGTTTCTTGAACCGTTATGGACCTTGCATCGGCATGACTTATCAGGCTATTGGGGTCTGACGTTATACCACCCCCAGGCTATGATATGCGACATATCAGACGAAGAGACCGGACTGTACGGTAGTGTTACTGATTGGGTTCGCAGGACTGTGAGCAGGCTTGCTTGTTGATCTTCTGATTGCTCAATACCCGGGTGGCCGTTACGTTTAGCAGACCGCTTGCGGCTTGTGGGTGTTTGATATGATCATCACCTACTGCCGGCGTATTGACGAGTCTTTATAGTCCTACACAGAGGTTTCCTGGTTCATGCGAAACAGAGTAGGAGCACATATGTGATATGTGTGGGACCGAGATTGATACGAGTATATGATACCGTATTGTATTCTCGCGATATGTGATATCGGACGGATATATGTGATATAACCAAGTTATCGGATCAAGTGTTGATTCGATAAGTTGTTACACTTGATATTAGTCGGTTATATGTGATATTGCCGGATTATTAAATCAAGAGTTGATTTAATAATTTAATGTATAATTATATATTTGATATCTTACATTACTTTAACTAATATTAACTCATTTAAGTATTCATTTTTCTCACTTGTGATATATTGATATATATGTGATATATGTTAAATGTATTGTTTTCTTTTTGCACACAAAATATATATGTGATATATATTGGTGTGTCAAGCTAGGTTACACATGCAACATGTAAGTATGGGACTCACACCATGCTAGGTTAAAGTTAGGGTTTTATTTGTTTTAAGTAATTCAAACAACTTGGATAATGAGTCATGGTTAAACTTGTAGAAGCTTATAGTCTTCATTGACTTAGTCTACTTGTTTGTCTAGCTTAAGATATTTGTTAACCCAACCCTTAACTCATAGCTATGGTTTAGTCTCTATAATGGTTAGTGCATGACATACACTTACCATGGTTGCATTTCTAACCTCATGAGTTTTTCATTCATCATCTTCTTCCTCGCAAAAGAAAAGGCTTGCTAGTTTTTTCTAAGCGATGAAACCTTGTGAGAAAAATAAATCTAAAGTGCGCCCACTTCCTACTTCATCATCCTCTACTATTAGCCATTTAGTTTCGGGTGTTTGCTTCACTAATTTCACAAATTAGTGGAGAGGTAGCATGAGCTTGAGTCTCCTCGACGTAGATCATCTTCGGCTTCGAAGACATTGAGCAAGCTTGTTCGTTTCTTCAAGTGAACCCTCTCTAGAGTCCGGGAGTTCACCATCGTAGCGAAGGGACTACTACACAGAGCTATTGAAGTGAAGGACCAGTCTACAAAGGTTATATTCCTTGTTCACTTCTTTGCAAAGTTGTTTGCATATCGATTCGTTGGATTTTCTAGTATTGATTCTAGGGTTAGGGTTAGCTAGAACGACAAAAATTTAAATATGGCATGGATGATGCCTCCCGAAACCTTGCTGCCATGCTAGGCAACCCTGCAATATCAGGCATTCTGCTTACTAGATCTATGGTTTTAGATCTAGATTTGGATAGTTTTCCAATCTGGGTACTTAGACGGTATTCTAAAAGGGTTTAAGAATGGACTACTCCTGGCATGGTGGTGTACCTGCAGGCGATAGAGCCACCCTCTCTAATGGTGTCTTACAGACTAAAGGGGAAAAGGATGTGCATGATTGGCATATCACTTTCTTAGGCAATTGAGTCAATCATGAGATGTCAAGTACCACACCGGGTGTTGTTTTTGCACTACATGCAATAAGTTTACATATTAATCCAATCCTGGAAAAACGTTCGGAAGTAATTTATGAACATAAATTGATGTTCTAGGGATTTGGTAACGGCAGCTTCCTTCGGGAGAAGGTTATCATTCTAGGCTTCCAAGGTGACCTGGATGACAGAGTGACTGTCAGAGTTATAATTTTCCTTCTTTTGAGGGGTAGTTGTTTGGACAGGTGGTCCAAGCTGATACTGAGGAAGGCATGGCACAGGATACTGATTAAATTCAATTGACGATACAGTCTAAGAAGTTTACTGGATTTGAAGTTCATTTGTGAACTAGGTCCCATCAGATATCCAGACATAAGACAGGTATTTCTCATTTCAGGAGATGGCTTTCTCCGCGAACTTGAAATAATGAGAGATATAGAAAGAAACATTGGAGCGGATACACTCACTGAGCTTATTTCTCGAACACAATAGTTTCACAGAGCTTTGCGAAACTGATTAGTAGAGAATTGGGTGTTCAGTATCACACGGGCTGTGAGTATGCGACAGCGCAATAATTAGTCTTAAGTGCAAGTGGGAGATTGGTTACTATAGTGCTCTCAAGTCAATTATTGGATCGTAGGCACGCGTTGCAATGATTGAGGGAGAACCTATACCGGTAGAACAGTCTTACTCGAGATGATACTATGCTATCTGGTTTGTCATTATCATCGTGTACATACTTCAGGTGACATTATAGATCAATATTACATATTGATAGAGCCCTTAGGATTCTTGCTTGACTACCAGCAGTATGATAGCGATCATAAATGTGAGAGTTGGGTGGTCTATAAGCACATCGTTAAAGTGTGCCTAGTCGTGGGAGTTTCGAAACTGGGCATCGATACACCAAGAGTAGACTAGTGTATACTGATCAAGACCCCGACGAGGGGAGGTGGCCGGTCTCACAAGCTATTGGTGTCAATTGGTTCACCTAAGATGTATACAGGTTCTCATTGGGTTATGAGTACACCGAACGGACTCGCCGGGAACATGCTAGTTGGTATTATACCTATTGTCAGATAGCAGTTCCCTGGTGACATGTGTACAGGTTAGTCTATCAACATGAGATGGTCATTTGTCTCGTGTGAGTTACCACTGTGCTTTGATTACTACCCTACCACGGCTCAAAGAAGTCGTGAAAATAGGTTTTAGTTGGGTACAGTCCTGAGCCACATGGAGGCAGTGAGCGGATTGTCAGGGGATTCGTCTCTCCCGGTATTGGGGGTTGATGTCGCGGTGTGGACGGATGGCCATCGCCAGAAATCCTTGGCCAAGTTAGTCGAGAATTACTGATCTAGGATCGGTGATGATAGGCTTCACACCGACACTAAATGTCGCGTTATTAAGGGTCTGACTTTATCCACACCCTAGACTCGATATGCGATACTCATAGACGAACGGATTGGACTGTGCGAATATTGTGACTGTCAGGATCAGTAGGGTTTCAGGATAAGCTTTCTTGTCATTCTCCCTTTCGGTCAATACCAGGGTAGCCGTTACATACAGCTTGTGCGACTGACAGGCTTGTGGTTAAACCCTCTGCCAGCGTATTGACGAGTCTTTAGAGTCCCACACAGAGAGTTTCACTGCTTCGGGCGAAACGTTGTAGAGGCCGTATGGTTTTATGGAAGGGTTCGATCATATACGTGCACTTGTGCACGGATCATGATCAGACGGATAATACTAGTGGGCTTTGGTTTAAGCCGGATCCTAGTATTATATTGTTGGATTATTTTCGTCTTGTTGTATTCGTATTCTTTCGGAATACGGATGCGGGTATGTATATACGAATGAGGGGTATTCTTGTAATTCCGTTACAAGTTTACTTTAGATGTTGCCTTTTCTTTTTGGATTAAATATTTATTTTAAATGTTTATTTGTGTGGAAAGTATGACTCATGGTTCATGCATGTGCACTTATGACTCATGGTGATGAGTCATGGTGGTATGATGGCTATTGTTTTTTGTGAGATATTTGTCCTAGATATTTTTTTTTTGTGAGATATTTTTTAGGCAAAGGCAGATCTTTTAAGTGGTGGGGTTTTTCTTTTGTTGCTCACAACAAATACTCTAGCAACTTCTTCACTTGGTCTTTTCTTGAGCTCACATTCTTTACCTCATAGCATCTTCTTCAACCTCCACCCTACATGTCTCATGAGTTGAGAAACCTAAGGTGTATTGAGACAAAGTATTCATACACTCTCTACTTCATCTTGGCTATCTAGAATAGCAAACTAGATACTCGAGTTGCCTCGGTTTTGAGGCAGGAGCCCGTATTACTAACCCTCGACGTGGATCTTCTTCGATGTGGGGAGACCGGAGATCAAACATGATCGAGGAAGCCGCGAGGAGCTTGGGACAGAGGTTGAAGATCGAAGAACACGGATCGTTCGATATAATCACTCTAACCCTTTGCATGTTTATGTTATCTGGGGCTTATGGGTCGATCCGTAGACTCCGGTTCCGTTGGCGCCGATTTATTAAATTTTTGTTCCGCATTTGGCCACGGATTGATGGCCGGGGCGCTGGCGTAACCCAACAGTCTGTCCCATAGCCATTAGTATGTAGTATTGAAGATAGTATACAGGTGCTCATTGGGTTATGAGTTACACTGGACAGGACTTGTGGGGAACTGCTAGTTGGTATTATACCTTCATCTGGTAGCAGTTCCAAGGTGACATGCATACAGCATAGTCCGTTGACTTGACACCGCTATTCCGTCTCGAGTGTGTTCCCACTGTTCTTAGATTACTACCCTACCATGGTTTAAAGGGGTCGTGCAAACAGGTAGTAGTTGGGTGCAGTCCCAAATCACTTGGAGGCAGTAGCGGTTAGATAGGATTTGTCTCTCCCGGTATTGGGGGTTGATATCACACTGTGTTCGTAAAGCCATTACACAAAGTCTCTGGCCAGAGCAAGCGAGATTTACTGGTAGGTACTCCAGTAGTTTTTCAGGGTGTTTTGGGCTCTAATCCGGCTTGACTTATTGCGCTATTAGGGGTCTGATGGTTACCACCCCTCTAGACCCTATATGTGATACTCTTAAACGAACAGACCAGACTGTACAGAGATTGTCACAGAAAGGCTTAGTACGAGTTCGGATGAGTTTGCTCATCGGCCTTCTTATCGGCAGATACCTGGGTAGCCATTATGTATAGCTAGTACCGCTGACATGCTTGTGGTTAAACACACTGCCAGCATACTGTCGCGTCTTTAGAGTCCCATAGAAAACGTTTCCCTTCTTTGGGTGAAACGATGTAGAGGCCGTATGGTTTTACAGCAGGGTTCCGATCACATACGTGTACTTGTGCACGGATGATGTTCGAACGGATAATACTAGTGGGCTTTGGTTTAAGCCGGATCCTAGTATTATATTATTGGATTGTTATCATCTCATTGTATTCGTATTTTTCGGAATACGAATACAGGTATGTATATACGGTGAGAGCATTCTTGTAATTTTACAAGGTATGCTTCTAGAAGGGGACACCTCGTTACTTGGATTATCTATTTTTGCAAAATAGATTAATGAGGTGTAATTAGAGAGACATACTTGGCATGGGTGTAATGCATGGCTCAATGAATTGTTTATTTGTTTGTGTTCACTATTGAAGCATGGTGGGTATTTTCTATGAGGAAATAATACATGCTTCATTATTGAAAGTCTTGAGCCATTCTCTACACTTAAAGACACTATCTCATTTGCAACATTTCATTCTCTCTCTTCATTTTCTCTCCTTCTTCCTCCAAGGTTCTAACCCTTACATGTGTTGTGAACCCTAGGACCTAATAAGATAAAACACTCTTTTAGCTACTCTACATCACCTAGGCTACTTGAATTAGAGAACTAAGTACCCTAGTTACCTCGGTTTAGAGGTTGGAGCTCAAAATACATACTCTTAGGTAGATCATCTTTGTCACGAGGAAGCCGACTGTAAGGATATGCTAGCACCCCGGCCATCAATCTGTGGCCAAACGTAGAACAAAAACTTTTAAAATCCAGCGCTAACGGAACCCTAATCGACGGATCGTACCATTAACCCTATACTAGTTAATTGTACAGAGTTTAGAGAGGTTATACCGATCGATCCGTGTCCTTCGGTTTTCAATCATTGTCCTTAGCTTGTCACGGCTGCCTCGAACAAGTTCGTTCTCCGGTCTCCCTAGTCGAAGACGATCCACGACGAGGATTAGTAATACGGTCTCCCGCCTCAAAACCGAAGCAACTCGGGCATCCAGTTTGCTAGCCTAGATACCCAAGATGAAGTAGAGATAGTGTGTGAATACTTTGTCTCAAAACATCCATGGATTCTCAAATCATGAGAGGGTATGGATGGAGGTGAAGAAGAAGCCAAGTGAAGAAGAATGTGAGCTCAAGAGTTTTTGGCCAAGTAAAGAAAATGGTTTATGTTGTTTTCTTCAGTGAGATGTGAGATATTATTGTAAGGAGGCAACTAAAGAAAATCAATCACAACAAAATATCTACCACTTGCCTCTCACAAATATCTCACACCCACCACAAGAAATCAATGCACCATGACCCACCATATGAATCACCAAGTGCATGCACCCATGACTCATACCATGACTCACACCATGACATATACGAGGCCTCACGAATTTGCCCATGCTACGTAGACTTAGCCAAAAATTCCATGACTCACATTTCTCACAAATAAACATTTAAACCAAAATGTTTAACACAAATGAAATGGCAACCCCAAAGTAATCTCGTAACGAATTACAAGAATTCGCTCATTCGTATATACATACCCGCATACGTATTCCGACTGAATACGAATACTACGAGACGAAAATAATCCAACAATATAATACTGGATCCGTCTTAAACCAAAGCCAACTGGTATTATCCGTCCGATCATGATCCGTGCACAAGTGCACGTATATGATCGAACCCTGCTATAAAACCATACGGCCTCTACAACGCTTCGCCCGAACCAGGGAAACCCTCTGTGTGGGACTCTAAACACTCGTCAATACGCTGGCAGTGGGTTTAACCACAAGCTCGTCAGTAGCACTAGCTGTACGTAACGGCTGCCCAGGTATTAAGAGAAAGGGAGGCCGATGAGCAAACTCATCCTGAAACCCTACTAAGACTGATGTCATAATATCTGTACAGTCCGGTCTGTTCATCTATGAGTATCGCATTTCGAGTCTAAATAAAGTCAGACCCCTAATAACGTGACATTTAGTGTCAGTATGAAACCTATCACCAACTGAGAAACTACTGATCTGAATTAATTATTCTCATCTACCCCGGCCGAGGATTTCTGGTGATTGCTACCCATGCACACCATGACATCAACCCCCAATATACCGGGAGAGACGAATCCCCTGACGATCCACTCACTACCTCTATGTAGCTCGGGACTGTACCTAACAAAAACCTGTTTGTACGACTCCTTTGAGCCGTGGTAGGGTAGTAATCAAAGCACAGTGGGAACTCACACGAGATAAATGACGATCTTAGGTCGATAGACTAACCTGTACATATGTCACCTGGGAACTGCTATCTTACAATAGATATAATACCAACTAGCATGTTCCCGGCGAGTCCGTCCAGTGTACTCATAACCCAATGTGCACCTGTATACATCTTAGGTGAACCATCTAACACCAATGGCTTGTGAGACTGGCCAACGCCCCGCGTCGGGGTCTCGATCCGTATACACTAGTCTACTTTTGGAGTATCGATGCCCAGTCTTGAAAGTCCCACGACTAGGGACACTTTAAGGATGTGCTTATAGACCGCCCAACTCTCACGTATATGATCGCCATCATACTGTTGGTAGTCAAGCATGAATTCTAAGAGCTCTATCAACATGTAATAGTGATTTATAATGTCAACTAAAGCATATACACCATGATAAAGACAAACTAGATAGCATACTATCATCTCGAATAAGACTGTTCTACCGGTATAGGTCCTCCCTCAATCATTGCAATCACGTGTCTGCGATCCAATAATTGACTTGAGGGCACTATAGCCAATAATCTCCGACTTGCACTTAAGGCTAATTATTGCAGTGTCGCATACTCACAGCCCGTGTGATACAGAACATCCAATTTCCCTACTAATCAGTTTCACAAAGTTCATTTGTAAGACTATTGCGTTCGAGAAATAGCCTCAGTGAGTGGATCCGCTCCAATGCTTCTTTCTATGACTCTCTTTATCTCAAGTTCGCGGAGAAAGCCATCTCCTGAAATGAGCAATACATGTCTTAGAATATGTCTGGATATCTTATGGGAACCAGTTCACAAATGGACTCCAAATCCAGTAAACTTCTTAGATTGTATCGTCAACTGAATTTAATCAGTATCCTACGCCAAGCCTCCCTCAGTATCCGCTTGGACCAACTATCCAAACTACTGCCCCTCGTCAAGAGGGACAACTATAACTCTGACAGTCACTCTGTCATCCCGGTCACCTTGGAAGCCTGGAATGATAACCGTCTCCCGAAGGAGGATGCCGTCACCATATCCCTATAACATCCACTTATGTTCTAAAACTGCTTCCGAACGTTTCTCCAGGATTGGATTAATATAAACTTATTGCAACTAGTGCAAAAACAACATTTGGTGTGGTACTTGACATCTCATGATTGTCTCAATTGCCTAAGCAAGTGATATGTCAATCACGCACATCCTTCTCCCCTTTAGTCTGTAAGACACCTTTAGAGAGGGTGACTCCATCACCTGCAGGTACACTATGCCAGGAGTCGTCCATTCTAAAACACCTTTAGAATGATGTCTAAGTACCTAGATTAAGAAACTACCCAAATCTAGATCTAAAACCATAGATCTAGTAACCAGAATGCCAGATATAATATCCAAATCCTATGTAGAGAAACCACTGTGTGACAACCACAGTATAACCGATCATAGTTTAAGAATTTCACTTCTTACAAAGCGCATGTCATCCTAATACCAGGACTTCACACCCTACTACCTTCTTAACAGATCCATCCCCTATTCTGATGAAGTCAAAACTTATGACTGTCACATCAAAAATAGATGATCTATCTCCTCTATATCTGATTTAGTCTATAAATAGACATAAGCTACTTTTCCACTATACTTCTGCTGCTCCCACTGACTACAACAACCCTCTGGCAGATAGATATACACGTGCATTTCTAAAGCTAGTTTAGAATGATGCTATACTCATCCTCCTGCCGGGTCTCATAGTCTAGAACAGCAGTAATGGCAAGTCTGGGTAAACAAGAACCTCCCTGTCACCGTCCTTGAGGATACCAGAGTACCTCTTGGGTGCCTGAGGTTACCCACCATATCTGCGGAGTGGCTAATGGAATGTCAAACCCGATTGAATTTTTAGGTTCTATTAAATTTTCAGTAATCGTTTGCGGTTCTGGAATCACTTCCAGTTCTACCATAATCCCACTACCGTTTTCTGAAAAATCCATTTTACTAAAACTGGGGCGAGTCAAGAACAATATCACTATTGATCTTCCAGATGGTAGAAAGTTAAACCTCGTCATAGCCCGGGATAACCCACAAACTGTCATTACAGAAACGTGCCTTGAGTTTTCCAGAGCCTGTTTTTAAGCATAAGCCGGACAACTCCATATACCTTAACATCGTTAAGATATGAACCATTCTATATACAATATAAAAATAGTGACACTAATTTAATTGGAACCAGATTCTAATCATGTAACTGTTTCCAGTGCATGTCAACTAAATGGAGAGAGGCCGATCAGCATTACTCAACTAGGAGTACATCCAAATATGAGTAATCTGAAAGAGAAGCAGGTTCTCAAAACCATTACTATCAACTGAATACCAAACACAAGTATCTATATCTTCGACCACCTTGAAGAATCCTGATACTTGCAACATATGGTTCTCTACTTTATCCCCGTACCTATAACTTCTCAAAACTTGGACCTTGCATTTCTACGAAATACTTGTCTAAAATTTGAGAAGTCACAAGTAAACAGAATATAGTACGAGTACCAACCCCTCTATCCCAATGGACACTGGACAACATACAATGCTTTGTATAAGTCTCCTGAGTTGAATAACTCAAACACTGTGCGTCGTAGGTTGAAAACTGTACTATGGTTATGAAGAATTACACCGCTGTTTAATACTGCTTACCTAACCATCAACTGATATAGGTAAATGTCATGGACATAATTTCAAAAAGTTATATCTCACTTTATAAAATAACCGTACAGATATATCGGTTTGAAATTGGTGCATAACAACGCATATTCAAAACCAAATATTTGCCGTTAGGCAAAACCCCAGGTGACTTCCTCAAATATCACCAATTACAACGAATTCCGATATAATGAGGATATGATCACATAATTTCCAATAACTTACTCCCACTCATCATCTATAAAATCATACAGATATGAGAATAAAAACCTGGTAAGTACATACCCTGGAGTAAGGATCTAATTAGGAAATCAGTTTTCTTTTAACAATGCATAGTGAAACTGAAACATGAAAATGTTTCGAAGGGGTAGCGGGTATTCCTAGTAATGCCTCTTCCATTATCCTGTTCATGACTGTAACCGTATATTTCTTTGCCATCTCTCCAAATCCCTTTATTTGTCTTTACTCATTACCTTCTGTACACCACCCTTAGGCTAAACTGTTTTCTTCCTTCCCTACCGTTCGGCACCAGCCTATGGTTTGGAAGAAGACTATCCAATAAGCGTAACAGGTGTACCCTCCTTATCCAAGGAGCCCTCGCAATCTAAGAGAAGGTAATGATAAAAGACAACCTGAATAAACCTTATTCTATTTCTCTTGAACAAGAATTAATCCTCGAACTGGAACAAGTTCCTTCGAGTTCGTATATAACTATACGATGGATTATCCAATAAATGCGGATCTTCATAGTGATATAGGGTGTTCTGGAGAAATTCAAAAGTGAAGTAGGAGTGGCGATGATATACACGGTTTCGTCATGAATGATAGCAGTCGCATTTTACTTTGCTTTCTTTCTAATCTTTTTATTTGTCTTTACTTATTATCTTCTATACTCCACACTTAGGCTAATTGGTTTTCTTCCTTTCCCACCTTTCGATACCTGCCTATGGTTTAGAAGAAGACTATCCAATAACCGCAATAGGTGTACCCTTTCCTAATCCTAGGAGCCTTCATAACCTGAGAGAAGGTAAAAGGAAAAGACAACTGAATAATCCTATTCAATTTCTCCTGAACCAGAAACCATTCTCCAATATGAAATAAGTTTCTTCGAGTTCATATGTAACTATACGATGGTCATATCCAAAATTGTGGATCTCCGTAGTGATACAGAATGTTCTGGAGAAAAGCAAAGGGTAAAAGTAGGAGTGGCAATGAAGTATGCAACTCTGACAATCCAAAAGTCAATGTGTTTTAAGAAGGTTCGGTTAACTAGGTTTATGAGTTCTAGTCTAGGGTCAGGTTATTGTCGCTGCCAAAGAGAGAGAGAAAGAAAAAAGAAACACTCAGCGTGCACTCTAATCTAGATCAGAATGGTTAATCACTTTATCTCATCAGGATGTCTCCCACTGTTTCCTCAAATTCTCCTCCAAACCTGAAAGAAGAATTAGTCGGGATCATCTAAAATCACCCGAGGAGTAAACCAACTCATCAGTGAGTATCAGGATCCAACTATCATCGCATGATAACCTGATGGAATCCACTCAAGTTATCACACTCCAGATGGTATGCGCATGCCTGGCAAGTTTCCTGTATTTTTTGAAACTCCAAATGTGATTTCTACCCCATGCTCTT
Organism: Agapanthus africanus; assembly: GCA_030015575.1. Classification (NCBI taxonomy): domain Eukaryota; kingdom Viridiplantae; phylum Streptophyta; class Magnoliopsida; order Asparagales; family Amaryllidaceae; genus Agapanthus; species Agapanthus africanus. Next base: position 281,615,250 of record JASDDO010000001.1, read on the forward strand.
ATGACCTTGACGAAGGCCAACATATCATAAGTCATATGTCAAGTTCTACTCGTCATTATCCAGGTTAATTTGAACCCACCCGTACATACCCTTGATGAAGGCCAAAATAGTAGTAAGACTGTCCCAAACCAACACATCTATCTATGCAACAGAAAAGTAACAAATAGCTACCATACACTATGCCTTGACGAAGGCCATTATACATAGCATGAATACTAAGCGTTACCTGTCTGAAATGACGGTGGGCTACGAATGGTTTTTGGCAAAAAACCATTAACATAATGACTTGATATCATTGAAGGAATCGGATAGCATTTTATAAATATATAGTAGCGAAAATCTTTGCTAAAGAGGTCACTCCCGATGAAGGGATCTCGGCTCTTTCCTCGTAGAATGAGGTGCAGGATATTCTCACTGAATACCGCGATGCAAAGCAAAAGATAATCGACTATAGTGCAGTTATTACCCTGACGGAAACTTCTGCCCAAGATGTCACTCCCGGTGATGGGATCTCGGCTCTTACCTCGTCGAATGAGGTGCTGGATATTCATAACCGAATACCACTGTGCAAAACAAAAGAAAACGTGCTTGTAATAACAACTTTTTGAAAATTGTCCCAACAATATCGAATAGGTCTGCTTTCCTTGCATTGATCTGAATCAACGAAGTCCCATCAATTAATCACACCACAAAAGAACAAAAATATGATGTACGTATATGCCATCCGCATTCGCCATTCGGTTCCGTCATCACTCGTTAGGTAACTTAACTAACGACAGAGCAGGGACTGGACTAGCGCGGGTGTAAAACATATACAACATCTACTAGTATATATATAACAATATATAATAATCGCTCTAGGCGTGATAAATGCAACATCACAGATAAGCAATAAGCATCACAGAACAATACAGATAATTTAGGAGCCCCGGGTTTTCTTTGAACCGCAAGTGAAACCCGATGTTCCCCCGGTCGTGTGGCAGTGCAATGAAAACCTAGACCCCTACGAGTGCGGCAAGTTACCCGCCAAAACCAGAAGTGAGGCAGCCCCCTTCATCAAAGTGAATGGGCCACCCAGCACTTCACGGAATCCGGTAACTTGGGCACCCATCCTTGGGTCAACCTGTACCCCTTACGAGTGCGGCGAATAGCCCGCCAATTCTAGAGTGAGGCCTCCTCTGTCTCAACGCCATGAGATGCGGTCCCGTTGCCTTCTAAAACCCGACTATCCATGTACTCCACCGTAGGGTAATCCAAGTACATAAAAGAAAATATGTACAACGGTGACATCGACCTCAACCCGGTCATGCCCCAAACAAATAATATACAAACAGGAAGTGACAGTAATCCACATGTCGGACGCTCGCCCCACGATATCAAATGTACAAATAAAACTAAATTGTACTTTCATTGCAACCAAGCTATCCACCACGACGATTCCTCAACAACACAGCACAACACAGAACATCAACGTGAATGTCACGTTCACAAACCCGTCTAAAAGAACTATAGCAATTAGACAAGTTGTACCGATCTAGTGGCATTCATGATCACAGATAGAAATGTATATACTATAAACATTAAACAATGTTAGAAACATCGACTTCGAAATAACTCCGAATAGCCCCAAACTACTAGATAAAACCATATCAAAACTGGGCTAAACAAGCAATACCACGGAACCAATATTCCAGAGACCAGACCACACCTAAAATACGAAGCCCAAAGTCCTTCCAGGCCGGCCGGCTCGGATTTTAGAGCAATGTGCTCGGGTCAATAGTGTTGGATTGGTCTCGTATTTGGGATGCTGTATAGTAGTCATACAAGTATTCTTCTGTATTTGCTAAAATATTTTTAGAAGACTCGGAAAATTTTGACAGAAACTAGAATATATCGGGTATTTTTTCGGAGTTGTTTCGGTTTCGATAGTTTAACATTGTCTAAACCAACTAGTATGCGGTTAATGGTGTTAGTTATATGTATGCCCTAGAGGCCATTACTGAACATGAGATGTATATTGTAGTGGATGCTTGGACATATATAGGGAGGACTTTCTTGCTTGACATGATAGTATGCTATCTGGTTACTCTTTATCTTAACATGTACACTGATTGTCTCTCTGTTACATGTTGGTAAAGCCCTTAGGATGCGTTCTTGACTGCCTAGATTATGATGGAGATCATACTAGTGGGACAAAGGTAGTCTGTGAGTACATCCTTTAATGTCCCTAGTCATGGGTGTATCGAGACGGGGCATCGATATACCAGAGTAGACTAGCATGTACCTTCTCGACCCATGTAGATAGGCGATGGATGATCCCATATCCATTGGTGTTTGACATCAGAGATGATATACGGGTGCTCAGTGGAGACTGGGTATACTGGACAGACTCGCCGAGAACTCCCAGATGGTATTATACCTCACATCAGATGGCAGTTCTCTGGTGACACTGGTATAGGTTAGTCTGTCGACCCGAGATCGTCATAGAATCTTGTGTGATTCCCACTGTGCTTTGATTTCCACCTTACCACGTTCAAAAGAACGTGCAAAACGGTGGTTTTTGGGTACAGTCCCGAGTCACATGGAGGCAATGAGCGAGAGGAAGGGATTCGTCTCTCCCGGTATTGGGAGTTGATGTTGCGCTATGCTCGATTGGCTATAACATGAAGTCCCTGGCCAGGGCTGATTCTGAGATTTACTGGTAAGTGTTACCAGTAGTTTCTCAACCTTTTATGAGCCTCACATCGGAACGACTTATCGAGTTACTAGGGTCCGACGTTTACCACCCCTGGACGAGATATGCAACATATCAGACGAAGAGACCGGACAGTACGGTAAGTGTTACAGATTGGATTAGCAGGAGTATGAGCAGGCTTGCTTGTTGATCTTCTGATCACTCAATACCCGGGTGGCCGTTACGTTTAGTACGCCTCTTGCGGCTTGTGGGTGTTTGATATGATCATCACCTACTGCCGGCGTATTGACGAGTCTTTAGAGTCCTGTACAGAGATTTCCTGGCTCAGGCGAAACGAAGTAGGAGCACATATGTGATATGTGCGGGACCGAGAATAATGCGAGTATGTGATACCGTATTCTATTCTCGCGATATTTTATCGGACGGATATATGTGATATAGCCGGGTTGTCGAATCAAGTGTTGATTCGATCAGTTGGTACATTTAATATTAGTCGGTTATATGTGATATAGCCGGATTATTAAATCAAGTGTTGATTTGATAATTTAGTGTGTAATTGTATATTTGATATACTAATTTACATTAACTAATATTAGCTCACTTAAGCATTTATTATTCTCACATGTGCACACTTAATATATATGTGATATATATTAATTGTGTTTTATTTTGTATCATGGTTGTTGATACATACTACATGGGTGTATGAGATTTACACCATACTAATTATAATGTTGGGTTTTAGTATTTAAAGTAATTCCAAATTAGTGGATAATAGCTCACATGCATGAAGCTTCATGAAGCTTGCGGATGCATTGACTTTGTCCACTAATTTTGTTTTACTTAAGGTATTTATTAACCTAACCATTATAATTTAGCCATGGTCATGTATCTACATGAGTTAGAATATGACATTAACTCACCCATGGTTGTTATTCTCACCTCATTAGATTTCATTCTTCATTTTTCATGGTTGTTTTTCTTCACCTCCTCCCTTCTTCAAGCTTACTAGCTCTATGAAACATGAAGAAATATTGCGAGAAAATAAAATCTAAAGTGATCCCACTTCCTACTTCATCATCCTATACACTTGCTTGGGTAGTAAAGGGTGTTCTCTTCACAAAGTTCATGATCTAGTGAAGAGTTAGTTTGAGGTTGAGTCTCCTCGACGTAGATCATCTTCGGCCTCGAAGACTACGAGCAAGCTTGTTTATTTCTCCGAGGGAACCCATACTAGAGTTCGGCAGATCCATGATCGCAGCAAAGGGACGTCAACATGGAGCTTTAGAAGTGAAGGACCGGTCTACAAAGGTTGTATTCCTCGTTCACTTAGTGTAATGGTTGATTACATGTTCATATTGTTTATTTACTCTAGCTTGATCCTAGCTTAGGATAGATTAGCACTTTAGATTTTTTAAATTTGGCATGGTAGTTGCTGTGAAAACCCAATTGGGTGCTAGGGAATCCCAACAGTAGTATCAGAGCTGGGCTAGAGTATTAGACGGTGTTTGTTAGATTACGAAACCGAAACTGCTCCGAAACTTTAAACATCAAAAACTGCATTCTATCGATTTTTAAATGACCTAAAAAATTTTCAAACAACTACAGAATGTTGTATGTGATATAACATGAACACTGGCAAAATTTGAGGCATTTTGGAGAAAATTTGGCCGGCCACCATACCCCCCATCTCGGCCAAAAACCGAGCACCCCCCTGAAATTTTGCCTATGTTCCAGTCTCTGGGTTTTGGTGTTTCAGGTGTTGTTTGTTTTTGCTGATTTTGCATAAGATGTAATCTTACACTATAAACAATTCGGAGTGTTTCGTATTCGTAGTTTAACATTGTATTTGGGTTTTTACAAGTTATCTAGGCGAAGTTAAAAAGTTCGATCGAATGTCAAAAACCCATTTTTCCAAGTTTAACGTATTCGGAAAAATATGCAAGTAATTCTGTGGACCCTCTAGAAGAATGAAACCCTAACTCGACTTTTTTGGATCGCGGAACCGCGGTCATACCCTAGGGTTTGGCGCAGTTCCATAGCGATATGAGTGAGGCTTGGGTTTGCCCTTCTACGGTTGGTCCATAGGTACTACGGCATGTTCCGGGTATTATTAAAACTGTGCTCAAGTGTTGAGCTGTCGGGAAATTGTGGGACTTTGATGAATTGATTGAAAAGTTTAACGTCGTCCGGATATCATGTGATGGGATACAATAATTGGAATCTATCTAGTTGCACCCAAGTTTAACATTTCGGCCTCGGATGGAATCGGGAATCTTGTTGAATTACCCGACTTCCTTTGAAAAGTGTTTTCATGGTTAAGACCTAAATGTAAAATTGTCATTGTTAGGCATGAAATCCAGAATATGTGATATTCCGGGTTTATAATGTCTAAGAGCAGTGCGGATTCCAATTGTTGTAGTTTTTCACTTTCTTTTCTGCAACCGTAAGTGTAATATGTGGTGTATCTCGGTTCCGTTGCTATATGTCAACGACAATTGGTATACGCATATTTACTTACGTTGATGACATGTGATGTTATGTGTTGCTGTTGATATGTTATATTGGATCGTCGTGTTTTGAATAGCCGGGTATTTTTTATGTGAGATGACAGTTTTTCATTTTCATTCATGTAAAAACTTGTATGTAATATTCTTTTATTGGGGCACTTCCGGGTTGAGGAAGATGTCACCGTTGATGTATATTATTTACTTTTCCGCATTATGATAGACCCAAGGAGGGGAGCACAAGTAACCGGGTTCTAGAGTCTAGTGGGAGACCATCTCGAGGCGTCGAGTCCGGGTCTCCTAACTCTAGAATTGGTGGGGTTGCTTGCCGCTCTCATAGGGGTCTAGGGATGTGGGTTTGGCTATTCATCACGACCTTGGAATCCGTGTTTTATACAGGCTTAATATAAAACCCGGAAATCCTAGTATATCCAATATTTCATATGTTGTTTTCTGCTGCGATATCTGTGATGTGATCATTTGATATGTTGAGATAGATATTGTATATAGTATATATGATATATTATATAGATGTTGCTTATGTTTTACACCCGTGCTAGCCCTGCCCCGCTCTGCCGTTAGTTACCTAACCTAACGGTGCATGACGGGACATCGAGGCAAATGCGGATGGCATAAGCGTACGTTGTATTTATCTGTGATGCTTAGGTAACTTAAATGATGGGACTTCATTAATGAGATTAATGAATGAAAAGAAACCTAAAGATGTTGTGGGATCGAATTTTCAAAAACAGGTAGCTCTAGTTGTTGCTTTGCATAGTGGTATTCCTTATAGAATATCCAGGACCTTATTCGATAAGGAAAGAGCCGAGATCACTTCACCGGGAGTGACTTCTTTAGCGAAACTAGCAGATGCTACAAACTCGGTTTGTCTTTTGATTGCTTTTATAGTTTTTGCTTTGCATAGTGGTATTTGTGAAATATCCTGCACCTTATTAGATAAGGAAAGAGCCGAGATCCCTTCACCGGGAGTGACCTCTTTAGCAAAACTAGTAAAAGCCTGAAAAACACACCTTTTCAAAATCACTCGATTCTAGAACGATATCAAGTTCATTACGCAAAAGGTTTTCTTAAAAACTTGTCGTAGCCCTCCGTCATTTCAGATAAGTGTTACTTTAGTATTCATGCTACGGTAGTTTGGCCCCGTCAAGGCGTAGTGTACGGTAGCTAAATTACTGCTTATCTGCAGCATACGATGCGATTGGATTAGGGTATTCGTACGGCGTAGTTTGGCCTCCGTCAAGGGTCGTGCGGGTGGGTCTAATTCAATCAGGAAATGACGGGTTGAACTTGACTAGCGGACTATGGGTAGTTAGGCCTCCGTCAAGGTCATAGGACGCTAGGGGCAAAATATTATCGGGAATTTCAAGTGTTGAAATTTGTAATGAGATTGCATACCTTCTATGAGATAGTTGGATCCCGATACCCACTGCGAGTAAGAGTTACTCCTGAAAGAGTTTTGCATATTACAATTAGCCGATCAAGTAGGTGTCTAAAAAGGTGTCAATGGAGTTACGCCCTTTGGAAAACAAGGTTAATTTTAATTAGGTCCGTGCGAAAGCATGGGGAACCTCCTTCAAAGTACCGGCACTGGCCTGGCTGAAAGATTGGCGAACTTGTAGGATATAATTAATCCCGGCTAGTCTTTCCTTTTAGGGTTTGAAGAAAAATTTGATAAAAATAGTGGGAGCCATCCTGATTAGATAAAATTATAACCAATCTGATCTTGCAAGAGCATACGCTGAGTGTTTTCTTCTCTCTCTCCATGTAGCGACCATGTCACGCCTTAATCAAGATAATAATATGGATGTATTGACCTAACCCGCTTGTTATACTGAGCTGGGGAACGTTGGTCCCGCTCCAACTTATAATTGTTATAAGACCGAGCAGGAAATAGGGGATTACCAGGATTCCCATGCCGCCCAAACGAAGAAAGTGCATGTTGATGCATCTTCTTCGGGTGTGTTCATTACAGAGAACTATTGCTCAGTATCCTTTACACCCTGGGTATGAGATACCGGATCAGGATCCCACATATGTAATTTGTTATATGGGCTGCAAATAGGTAGAGAACTGAGAATAGGTGATAAAGTTTCAAGAGTTGGAAACGATGCAATTGTTGCAGCCAAGGTGTTGGCAGTTATCACCCTGTATTTCCAAATACATTGATTCTGAACGAATGTTATTAGATACCGAACCTGATATGCAACATTTTATCAGTCTCCTTATTTACTAAAGAAGGATATAATTTTGTATTGTTGGATAATGTTTTGAACATTTTCAATATCAAAAGTTGATCGGTTCAGGCACGTTATCTAAAAGCATATACATTCTAAATCAAACCATAGTTCTTAACGTACAGGAACACACACAAGAAGAAGAGTTCAGAAATTAACGAATCCTTCTTGAGGCATTGTAGACTAGGTCATATCAATGCAACCCGACTAGCTAAATTACATAAAGATGCATATTTAAATCAGTTTGAATCTACATCTTATGAAACTTGCCAGTCATGTCACAAAGATAAAATGACCATAGCTCCGTTTATTAGAAACAGAGAAAGAGTTAGTTAACTCTTGGGATTGATACATGTTGATGTGTGTAAGTCCCCTGTCTACACATGCCAGGACCGGTTCTTTGTACTACATTACATTCACTGATGATCTCTTAGGATTCAGACATATGTTCCTGTTGAAAAACGAGTCTAAAGCTTTTAAGAAATTCAAAGAATATAAGTCAGAAGTAGAGAACCAAAATGGATATAAGTATTATGTCCTATGATGAGATCATGGAGGAGAATACTTGAGCATGGAGATCCTAAACTATTCTAAAGGAGAATGAGATTCTCTCTCAGTATTAATCCTCCATATACACCACAGCACATCAGTGTATCGGGGCGGAGCAATCGCATCCTATGAGATATGGTGTGCTCTATGATGAGTACTACTGAGTAGCCTATTTCCTTTTAGGGAGTTATGCACTTGAGATGTTGCATACCTATTGAATAGGGTTCCAGCCAAATCAGGTGCCTACCACTCCATATGTGATATGGTGTGGGAAGAGCCCATCTCTTAAGTAAGTTAAGATTTGGGGTTGTCCGGCCTATGTCAAAAGCAAAATCCGTACAAGCTCGAGGCAAGGTCAGATCTGTGGAAGTTTGTTGGATATCCCAAGCATTCGCAAGGAATTTATTTTGGAAACAAATTTTTGGTCATGAGGTAGAACTTGAAGGTGTTCCAGCTATACAAACTACAGCTGATGATTTGGTAGAACCGGAGGATTCAATAGCTCCCGACGAAACTCATCCTCTCCGCCAATCTGGTAGGTTCCTCATCCGCCTGAGAGATACTTCGGTTTTTTGTATGACAGTGGGAGCGAGGATTGCATCATGAGATGATGACCCAACTAGTTTCGAGCAGGCCATCAAGAGTAGGGACTCTGTAAGAATGGATGGATGCTAAGCGATCTGAGATGGAATCCATATACACCAACAAAGTATGGACTTTGATTGCTATATCTGAATGGTTAAATCCCCATCAGGAGCAAGTATATCTTGAGAAGATTACTTGGTGTACATGGAAAAGTTGAGACTTTCAAAGCTAGACTAGTTGTAAAAGGTTTTCATCATTGACCAGGTGTGGATTATGATAAAACCTTTTCTCCTGAAGCTATGCTTAAGTCCATCCGGATCCTACTTGCCATTGCTACATACCATGACTACAATATCTGGTGGTTGGGTGTCATGACTGCTTTTCTAAATATTGATTTAGAAGAGAGCGTCTATAAGTACACAGCCAGAGGGCTTCGTAGATAGTAGGAGCAGCGGAAACGGGTGCAAGTTGCTTTACGGGTTAAAGCAGGTATCGCGGAGTTGGAACATCTGTTTTGATGAGGTAGTCAAAGCGTTTGACTTCATCAAAATGGAAGATGAACCTTGTATATACAAAAAGGTAGTAGAGAGTATTTTGGTTTTCCTCGTATTGTACGTGGATGACACACTCTTGATAGGAAAGGAGTTTCCTATGCTACGCTCGGTCAATCTCTTCTTATCACAAGGATTCTCCATATAGGATCAAGGTGATACCTCCTAAATCCAGGGTTTTGGATCTATGAGATGGATCTAAGTGGATGTTAGGATTCTCACTAGGTGTAGTGAGATGGTATCAATCGATCCTGGGGAGAATCACTGGATAACTTCCAGGATGGTAAGGTCGACTGAATGTCAGTCATATGCATTGTCATTACCCTCAGTGGATGGACGGTATGTTGGAAGATGTCACGACCCGAAATGGAACGTGACTGGTACTTGAATCATATGAAGTCTATAGGACCCCATCTAATTCAAGTAAGCCAAAAAATCCCAGAAATCTAAACCATTTTAAGGAAGAAGTGCAAAAACTAGTTTTAAAACAAGTGGTTTTAAAAACATAAGCCGAAGTATGCATTTTTAAAATCCCAAGTCTTTTCTGAAAATTTCGGCAGAGTTTCCTTTGTAAATACTGGCCCCAAACGGGTACAGCATGCATAATATGAATAAAGGCATCCTCAAGCGGGAGCTAGCTCTTTGTCAATTGACGGTCACAACAACGCAAGCAATATAATATACAACGCCGAAGGGCGAGGATCAAAACTCAAAAGGAAACTCAAAATATCAAGAAAATAATAATAATACAACGCGTGACTCTAAGGTCGAAAGAATATACAATTGGTTTTCTATGTCTGAAATAAATATACAAGTCGGGTTGATGGAATTTTACTAGATACAACTGAAAATAAATAAGTACAATGGTGGTCACGATGCGAGTGAACCCACCTACCAAAGCAATCACCCGGAATGAAGTAATGTGCCAACAAATCCGCCAAGGAAAAACCTGTACGGCAAACCTGCAAGAAACTGTGGCACAACGGGGGTGAGTTGCCAACTCGTGAGTAGAAAATATCACAAGCAGAAATCGTATGCATGACTCAATCCTAGGTCAATTACGATCGGTAATATATATCCTCAAAATGATAAAGTCTGAAGCATGATAAGGTGGCAAGGGTAAACATCTATACATCAGTGTAATACCAAGTGCTCGTGTCAGTGCCTCAGGTAGCAACATAACATAAATATGAGGTAAGATCAATGTAATCAACATGAATCAGTGTCAACTATATCATGAAGTCTATAAGTATGTGGATATCATCCAACTATGTAATCAATGTCTGTATGCATGTGGATCGCGTCCACGTGTCAACCAATGACATATTAACATCATGTATGTAAAAGTCATAAAAGCATATGCATGAATGTATGAGGATATAAATCAACGTGTGTCCCTCGCAACACATCAAAATCATGGAACCTGAGTGTTTAGCATCGACACTCGAAAACATCATGAAACCCGTGACCAGCATCGGCACGTAAATCCTCATATATCGGGCTCCGTCAGTCCGGATCGGCCCATATCATCTCTCGACTCCGGTCGGTATCCTCCGGATATCCGCCCAGCCCAAATACTATCTGTAACACCTTAGAATGTGTTTTGTGGCTAATTATATTTTTATGTATGGTTTTTAATAAAAAGTTTACCAATTTGGTTTTTAAATATTTTATCCTACTTAATGAGTATTTTATTAGAATTTTCCTAGGCACACACACACACTTGTGCATGATAACTAGGGTTTAGAGATGGGGTTAGACCATGATTAGCAAGCATGATGGATTAACGCATTCTCTTTAAGTTAATTAATATTGTTAGGTGTTTTGGGTTAAATAGTTTGGTTGTTTTAAAAAAAATGAAAATGAATTTGAAATGGGAATTTAAATATTGGTTGAATGTTGACTTGAGAGAGAGAGAAGCATGGTGCTACATGGCCCAAGCCATGCTTCTTTAAATGAAGAATGAGAAAGAAAATGGGAGGGGGTTTTGTCTGTTCCCTCATTTCTCACTCATTCTCTCATTTCTCTCTCACAAACACACACACACACACACACACACACACCTGCAGAGAGAAGCAGCAGCAGCAGAGAGAAGCAGCAGCAACAGAGGCAAGCAGCAGCAACAGCAAAGCAGCATCAGCAGCAACTTCTGGAGCAGCAGAGGAGCTCCAGCAACTGCAGCAGCCATCATCTCCTCCACACACTTCTTCTCTTGCTTCCTTGGGTTCCTTAGGGTATAATTCTGAGCTCTTTCCCTAGTTTTCCTAGCTTGTGTGTGGATTAGCTTCAATTAGTGTTAAATTAGCTAGTTTAGTGCTAATTATGATGATTTGTGAGATGTTGTGGCAAATTGATGATTGTGTTAGATAACCCTACCTATTTTAGTGTTAATATGGTCACATCAACTGAGAAATAGCCCAGATTACACTAAAATACCACAAGGTTTCTAAATTGTGCAATTTGGCGTTTTTAAAGCTATATTTGTGACTTCTGAGATCTGCTTTTGACCCGGACCCTACAGGATAAAATTGAGAAGACTGGAGTATGTATACTAGGTCTAGATACCAGCACCAGAACACGAGCCACCCATCCCAATACTTGGCCGCAGATTTATTCAATCTGGCCGCAAATTGCGGCCAGGAAGAGGGGTTGGGTGTTGGGGTTTTGTGTAGGGCTCTCTTCTGTGTTGTCTAGGGCTTTGGCATGTCTAGTTTTGTAATATTTTACCTGTAGGAAAATCTGGGACTATACACCGTATTTCTAGTACGTTGTGTTTGCGCGATACGTGCGATACGTGAGAGGGTTCTGTGATCCAGCGTATCGCGGTGTGTCGCGATGGTTTTAGACGCGTACACACACGATTCAGCGTATCGTGCACATGCACGTTTAGTTCGCGACGCGAGTTTCTCGTTTTGGTTCGATATCGCGTTTCGCGGAATATTTGGCTTATATATGATTTCCATGTCTTATTTGCAGGCTTGCAGGCAGGGACTACGGACACTGCTACAGGGGGGGCAGATGGTAGGATTCACCTAGCGTGGAGTGTAGGTGAGTAGATTTAACATCTACAGGGGAATCGCCCGCATAGCGTTATGCGTCTGGGCTAGGATTCAATACTTATCGCATATTCTACGTCAGTGTTAGAATTGCGCCTTTACTTTATTTCTTTGATATAGTTATACTGTGACTAGCAGCCGTAGGACACTGCACATATTATTGACGGTTCATGTTGCACGAGCACGGATTGTATGCTACACACACCATCAATAATTGCCATGTCACACACAAACCATTATAGACATTATATTGCTTGGTTAGGGACTTTGTGACATTGATTCATACTGCTGATCACATATGACATTACCATACCTATATACCTATAGAGTATCGTACTATTAGTGATAGGTACACATACCCTTTACGTTACATCTACAGGTATATCTTACTCATATTCTTCTTATACCCAGGGGGTATACGACATCAGTTCCTATATGTAGATACCTATACATTGCTACACCTGTATGTTACACACATATTCAGTTGAAGTCACATTTTTACCTTTACTGATGTTACTTAGCTGTACCTTATTGGTTTCGCATACATCTGGTTTCAGCTATATATTCTCATTTAAATGCTCGCATTTCAGATATATCGTATATGTTTATTCCTGGATTGCGCATTATTATTTGGATTTTACATGATGTTTTCTGGATTTAGGAACCGCGGGAGTTCATGAAATTATTCATACATTGAAAAACCCGGTTTTCTTGATATGATATTTGCGCATCCACCATGAGTTTTATCGGTGCTGATTATATATACCCCTACGAGGAGGCGTCGAGGCCGTAGAGGGTACATGGTGGGGCCCGGAGGTACCCCGGTGCAAGAAAGGGATGTCGATGTGCTATGAGCCGATGAGCCCGGCAGGGGAACCATACCATCCGGTGACAGTACCAATGACTCGGCGGGGGTCATGGAGACACCGTTGGGAGTCATGCACGTATGCATACGTCGAAAGGCGAGGGTCAGAGCTAGGCACTCGTGCTTTCGGGACAGCGTATGATACGTACCTATCAGGAATTCTGTGTCGATGCTTGGCACATTGTTTTCATGATATTTCTTTTAAACACCTTTGTATATATAACAATGGATTAGCCGTTGTTATATATACCCTTACACCAATATTAGTGGAATGGGACGCTAATATATGTGTATTGCCCCCATCATATTTATTTCTGCAAATATATATATACCTTTAGGATGTTAGAAACTTACTTGAGATTCGACTTGGAATATAGGTGATTCATTGACATTGGATATTGGATATGAAAGAGATTGTTGATTTGTACATTCGAGATATAGGAGAGCTATTCGATATTGTACATTGAGGTGATGTGAGACGTATATGATGTGAGAGCCCAGTTTGGGGGCTGGTTTGAGGAATTGTGGATTTGAGTGTCTTGATGGATTGTGATCCTGCCACGATGTCAGGTTTCCGTGGAAATGACATATTCCACCCTACACCTCACACTTTTCTATTTCTTGCACAGTTTCATATATTGGTAGTACCTGTTAGTGTACCCTTATGATAGCTGCTTATTTGCATTCTCATATCCCTATTGCATAGTTATTGCACACTATTGTCATGTTATTATTGCTTCATATATTTATTGTACCTGCCAATGTACTTTCTATTTTTTCAGCATTTGCATGACATGTTATTACTGTAATCGCATATCTTAGATTCATGCTGTACGTGCATTCCTGCGATTACCTGTATATGTTTTCTACTATTCACGAGTTGGCAACTCACCCCGTTGTGCCACAGGTGTTTCAGGTGGTTCCCAGAGTAGTCGAGGCAGGCTATTCAGCTTTTCAGCTATCATCTTTGGCTACAGATACCGCATCAGCTCACAGTACTATTTTGCTTAGGTGGGTTTTGGTGGTTATCTGTATTTTGTATTGTACCTTCGTTGTATCTTGTACTCTCCATCTACTAATATGTTGTTGACTTAGAGACTTGGTGAGGACGATATTGTATATTATTTGTGAATTTGTTGCCTTTTATATACAGTTTCCTTCCGATTGTCTTTATTTCTTCGCTACGGCGTCATATATTTGTATTGTATTTTTCTTGGCTAGCTTTTACAAAAAGGGGGTGTTGCCAAAATTTTAAAGAAAGAAAGTAAGACTTTTAAAGAATTTGGGTTGCGATTTCAAATGTTTCAAAAACTATATTATCTTTTCCGTATTTTTTCTTGGTTTAGATTTCTGGGTTTTGGCTTTCTTTTACTGCGTTACGTCTTTTGGCGTTGCGTAGTATTAGGGCCGTCACGGGCCAATTTTGGGTCGTGACAAAGTTGGTATCAGAGCGCTAGGTTTTACCTTTCGTAGTGTAGAATGACCTTAGTAAGATGGAGTAGGTAGCTTAAATAGAGTAACGTAGTGTGTGTGTGTCTGCAGCATACCCACGATGCCGAACTTTGTATTAAGTCACCTAAGTACAATTTTGTCTGAAATTCCTTCCTTAATGATTCATATCCTTAAGATTCGATTCCTTATTCTCATCGAATCTTATATCTATTTATAGCCTTGCCGCCGATGACTATGGGGACTCAGAGTGATGCAGCGAGGGCCGAGGTAAGAGTTGGCTCGGGTAAGACGAGCACTGACCAGGATGGCACTCTAGTTGCACGGGTGCAGACGGATCAGCCTACGACATATACTATGGATAGACTTTTGGCAGAGATGCAGGACTTCCGCCAGACTATGAGTTCATTGGTTGATGTCGTTCGGGAGCTACGACAGGAGGTTGTTACCCCTGTTACTCAGTTGTCACTCACGGTCAGCATGCAGCAGTCCGTCACCTACATAGCACCAGTGGTTGCAGCTCCAGTTGACGAGGCACGTATTCCAAAGGCTCAGAGAGTGCCAGGACAGTGGAGGACTCGTACTAGTGTACCAGCCCAGAGACAGGGATTTGGTCATCGAGATAGATTTCGTGGCCGTCGCGGGAGTAGTAAAGGCTTGGGACGAGGACAGTCGTTCAGCTCTCATCCCCAGGATTGTCAGCAGTCAGCGCGTGGATGTTTTCGATGCGGAAGCCTTCAGCACTTTGTCAGGGATTGTTCCTCAGCACGGCGTCAGGATCGTACTCAGAGAGGCCGTGGACGTGGAAGGTTTGCTCAGAGGGCTCAGTCTACCAGAGGAGTTCATCCAGCTGCGAGTAGAGGGCGGACACAGGAGTTTGCTTCTACTCATCGGGACGCGCAGACGTCCAATGTGGAGTTTTCATGTACCCTTGATTTATATGTTCCTTGATATATTCGTTTGTTTTCATGCTTGTACCGTGGTTGCTTAGATTAGTCGTTGTTAGTTATGTTAACTTCTGTCAGCGATTCTTTTGTTGCGCGGCACGTATTCAGTTGTGTGCCAATCGGATAGGAGATAGAGATTCGTCCGTCGTTTTGATCCTTCTAGAGATGTTGGATTTGACGTTCTCCTGGGCACGGACTGTTTAGTTACGTGTTAGGCGTCTGTGGACTACCGTGAGGAAACAGTCAGGAATTGTTTTCCCGGCAAGTCAGTTCTCGTTGTGCAGGTGGATAGTTGTGCCGCCTTTCACAGCTTGAATTCAGCCTTTTTCGCTAGTCGGCTTCTGAGGAGATGTCATGGATTCTTAGCGTTCATTCGTGATACCGGAGCCATAGTGGGATTGTTGGACCGGGTTACTTTCGTGCGAGAGTTTTTCCGACGTTGTTCTGGATGAGCCGGCGAAGCTTGGGAGCTAAAGGATCAGCTCCAGAGTGCGAGACATTTTCCAAGTTTGTTTGGGATCAGGTCATCATTATTGCGGATTCGGGGTGATGGCATTCCGAAGACTGCCTTATGCGTGCGACGGTCTTTGTGTGTTTTGGTGAGTCATTGGATTCACTGATGCCCCAGCAGCATTCGTAGATGTGATGAACCAGATTTCTTCAGGCCGTTCCTCAACCAGTTTTTGTTGTGTTATTTACAACATTCTGGTCTATCTAATATGTCTTGAGGGACAGTAGTAGCACTTGAGGATTTGTTGTGCAGATACTGGGAGAGTACCAGCAATTTGCTAGATTCTCGGAGTGTTTCTTCAGGCTTGTTTTGTTTGACTCCTAGGTCTTGTAGTCACGGGAGACAGTTTCGTATGGTTCCAAGGGAGATCGTGGCCGTACAGCTTAGGTCCAGACTTGTGTGCAGGACGGAGATCCGCAGATTGTTTGGCTTAGCAGGTTTTACTGCCGTTTCATGCAGGATTGCTAGAGTAGTGCTGCACCGTCGACTGAATGGACCGGAAGGGAGGTTTCTTTTCTGTGGACTGAGGCATGTGTACGGAGTTTTCGGCAGTTGGAGATTCGGTTAACAACTGCATCAGTTCTTTCCTTGTTTTTGGTTTGGACGCTTTTGGTTGTTAACTGTAATGTTTCTTGAGTGGGCTCGAGTGTGTACTGAGGCGACACTATAGAGTTATCGCTTTTGCTTCCTTACATTTGGAGGAAGTACGAGAAGGATATTCCACTCATGATCTGGAGATGGCCACGGTGGTTTTGCGTTGCAGATTTGGAGACACTACTTGCTTGAGACTCTTGTCAGATTTTCACGGACCACCAGAGCTTAATGTACATCTTCCTGCAGCGGATTTGGAGTATTGTGATAGTCTTCTGCAGATTTACAGTTCTTGTGTGATCGTTGAGTATAGCTTAAGTTCGTCTCTATGGAGGGGACAGCTTGCTCAGGTCCGCGCCCGACCACCTTCCTTAAATCGTTTTCGCGAGACACTTCCCGCCGATACTCGTTCGTCAGTGATACTTGAGCATACTCGGCAGGGTAATGATTCGGAGAACTTGATTTTTGACAATGGTGTGCTAAGTTAGGGACGCGTTTGTGTACCTGGTATCATCGGGTAGAGACGTGTAATCCTAGAACAGGCACATTAGTCAACTCTCTGTTTTCATTCAAGTTCCGCCAACATTTAGTGTAACTTGTGAGATAGTTACGGGTGGACAGGGATGTAAAGAGAAGTTTCAGGTTTCGTTTCAAGGTGTCTGTCTTGTTGTGTGTTTGGGTTGAGCATCTGAGGCCGGCTGGAGAGTTGCAATCTTTAACCGTTCCGAAGTAGGAGTGGGAGCAGATCTCCACGAATTTCGTTATGGTTTCTACTAAAGTTTAGTCAGGGTGTGACTCCATTCGGATTCTTGTCGTCCGGTTATACTCAGTTTGCTCAGTTGTTCTTTGTTAAGTTGTGTGTTTGTTTTGATTGTTGTCAGCGGTTAGGGATCGCCACTCGCCATCGTTAGGTTTCTCTTTCGATAGCTGTTATTAGGAGACACTCCAATTGGTCACCTTTAGGCTTAGGGGTTAGGTCGTGTCGATCACCAGTCTGTTGTTTTTCTGACTCTGCGTAAATAGGACTTTGGACCACAGCTATGTCTAGAGACTTCGGAGATAGTCTAGTTTTGTTAGGTCAGGATGGGAATTGTCCATTGCGAACTGAGGTCTTATGCCGACTGTGTTGGTCATACACTCGAGCTCGCAGGGATAGATCATGTATTCCTACGGACTTTCCGATGAATGACGTGTTGGATTTTGGGAAGCTTGTCCCAGGATTTAGGTCTTTCTGAGGTCCTATAAGGGAGTTAGTTTCGTTGCCTTTAATTTGGCACTTCCGCCCAGATTGTTGGATTTTCACCCCGTATTCCTTATGATGATACTTTACAATTACCTTCTTGACCTTTCTCACATGATTTGGCACCAGACCATTGGGCTTAGACGCGATCTTTCGTTCTCCAGCAGCCAATTGTGCTAAAGGCTCGGCAGGTGGAGAAACGTCGGTCAAGGGTCTTGCCATCTGTGAAGGGTTTTTCTTGGACGTAGCCGTATAGTGAGGTAATCGCTTGGGAGGCTGCGAGCGAGATTTGGAAGTTGTAATCTTCCCTTTGAAGGTACGCGTATCGGTATAATTTTAAATTCGGGGACGAATTTCTTTTAAGGGGGGAGATTGTAACACCTTAGAATGTGTTTTGTGGCTAATTATACTTTTATGTATGGTTTTTAATAAAAAGTTTACCAATTTGGTTTTAAATATTTTAACCTATTTAATGAGTATTTTATTAGAATTTTCCTAGGCACACACACACTTGTGCATGATAACTAGGGTTTAGAGATGGGGTTAGACCATGATTAGCAAGCATGATGGATTAACCCATTCTCTTTAAGTTAATTAATATTGTTAGGTGTTTTGGGTTAAATAGTTTGGTTGTTTTAAAAAAAAATGAAAATGAATTTGAAATGGGAATTTAAATATTGGTTGAATGTTGACTTGAGAGAGAGAGAAGCATGGTGCTACATGGCCCAAGCCATACTTCTTTAAATGAAGAAAGAGAAAGAAAATGGGAGGGGTTTTTGTGTGTTCCCTCATTTCTCACTCATTCTCTCATTTCTCTCTCACAAACACACACACACACACACTCACCTGCAGAGAGAAGCAGCAGCAGCAGAGAGAAGCAGCAGCAACAGAGGCAAGCAGCAGCAGCAGCAACAGCAAAGCAGCATCAGCAGCAACTTCTGGAGCAGCAGTAGGAGCTCCAGCAACTGCAGCAGCCATCATCTCCTCCACACACTTCTTCCCTTGCTTCCTTGGGTTCCTTAGGGTATAATTCTGAGCTCTTTCCCTAGTTTTCCTAGCTTGTGTGTGGATTAGCTTCGATTAGTGTTAAATTAGCTAGTTTAGTGCTAATTATGATGATTTGTGAGATGTTGTGGCAAATTGATGATTGTGTTAGATAACCCTACCTATTTTAGTGTTAATAGGGTCACTTCAACTGAGAAATAGCCCAGATTACAATAAAATACCATAAGATTTCTAAATTGTGCAATTTGGCGTTTTTAAAGCGATATTTGTGACTTCTGAGATCTGCTTTTGACCCGGACCCTACAGGATAAAATTGAGAAGACTGGAGTATGTACACTAGGTCTAGATACCACCACCAGAACACGAGCCACCCATCCCAATACTTGGCCGCAGATTTATTCAATCTGGCCGCAAATTGCGGCCAGGAAGAGGGGTTGGGTGTTGGGGTTTTGTGTAGGGCTCTCTTTTGTGTTGTCTAGGGCTTTGGCATGTCTAGTTTTGTAATATTTTACCTGTAGAAAAATCTGGGACTATATACCGTATTTCTAGTTCGTTGTGTTTGCGCGATACGTGAGAGGGTTCTGTGATCCAGCGTATCGCGGCGTGTCGCGATGGTTTTAGACGCGTACACACACGATTCAGCGTATCGCGCACACGCGCGTTTAGTTCGCGATGCGAGTTTCTTGTTTTGGTTCGATATCGCGTTTCACGGAATATTTGGCTTATATATGATTTCCATGTCCTATTTGCAGGCTTGCAGGCAGGGACTACGGACACTACTACAGGGGGGAGCAGATGGTAGGATTCACCTGGCGTGGAGTGTAGGTGAGTAGATTTAACATCTACAGGGGAATCGCCTGCATGGCGTTATGCGTCTGGGCTAGGATTCAATACTTGTCGCATATTCTACGTCAGTGTTAGAATTGCGCCTTTACTTTATTTCTTTGATATAGTTATACTGTGACTAGCAGCCGTAGGACACTGCATATATTATTGACGGTTCATGTTGCACGAGCACGGATTGTATGCTACACACACCGTCAATAATTGCCATGTCACACACAAACCATTATAGACATTATATTGCTTGGTTAGGGACCTTGTGACATTGATTCATACTGCTGATCACATATGACATTACCATACCTATATACCTATAGAGTATCGTACTATTAGTGATAGGTACACATACCCTTTACGTTACATCTACAGGTATATCTTACTCATATTCTTCTTATACCCAGGGGGTATACGACATCAGTTCCTATATGTAGATACCTATACATTGCTACACCTGTATGTTACACACATATTCAGTTGAAGTCACATTTTTACCTTTACTGATGTTACTTAGATGTACCTTATTGGTTTCGCATACATCTGGTTTCAGCTATATATTCTCATTTAAATGCTCGCATTTCAGATATATCGTATATGTTTATTCCTGGATTGCGCAATATTATTTGGATTTTACATGATGTTTTCTGGATTTGGGAACCGCGGGAGTTCATGAAATTATGCATACATTGAAAAACCTGGTTTCCTTGATATGATATTTGCGCATCCACCATGAGTTTTATCGGTGCTGATTATATATACCCCTACGAGGAGGCGTCGAGGCCGTAGAGGGTACATGGTGGGGCCCGAAGGTACCCCGGGGTAAGAAAGGGAAGTCGATGTGCTATGAGCCGATGAGACCGGCAGGGGAACCATACCATCCGGTGACAGTACCAATGACTCGGCGGGGGTCATGGAGACACCGTTGGGAGTCATGCACGTATGCATACGTCGAAAGGCGAGGGTCAGAGCTAGGCACTCGTTCTTTCGGGATAGCGTATGATACGTACCTATCAGGAATTCTGTGTCGATGCTTGGCACATTTTTTTCGTGATATTTCTTTTAAACACCTTTGTATATATAACAGGGGATTAGCCGTTGTTATATATACCCTTACACCAATATTAGTGGAATGGGACGCTAATATATGTGTATTGCCCCCATCATATTTATTTCTGCAAATATATATATATATATATATATATATATATATATACCTTTAGGATGTTAGAAACTTACTTGAGATTCGACTTGGGATATAGGTGATTCATTGACATTGGATATTGGATATGAAAGAGATTGTTGATTTGTACATTCGAGATATAGGAGAGCTATTCGATATTGTATATTGAGGTGATGTGAGACGTATATTATGTGAGAGCCCAGTTTGGGGGCTGGTTTGAGGAATTGTGGATTTGAGTGTCTTGATGGATTGTGATCCTGCCACGATGTCAGGTTTCAGTGGAAATGACATATTCCACCCTATACCTCACACTTTTCTATTTCTTGTACAGTTTCATATATTGGTAGTACCTATTAGTGTACCCTTATGATAGCTGCATATTTGCATTCTCATATCCCTATTGCATAGTTATTGCACACTATTGTCATGTTATTATTGCTTCATATATTGATTGTACCTTCTAGTGTACTTTCTATTTTTCAGCATCTGCATGACATGTTATTACTTTAACCGCATATCTTAGATTCATGCTGTACGTGTATTCCTGTGATTACCTGTATATGTTTTCTACTATTCACGAGTTGGCAACTCACCCTCGTTGTGCCACAGGTGTTTCAGGTGGTTTCCCAGAGTAGTCGAGGCAGGCTATTCAGCTTTTCAGCTATCATCTTTGGCTACAGATACCGCATCAGATCACAGTACTATTTTGCTTAGGTGGGTTTTGGTGGTTATCTGTATTTTGTATTGTACCTTCGTTGTATCTTGTACTCTCCATCTACTAATATGTTGTTGACTTAGAGACTTGGTGAGGACGATATTGTATATTATTTGTGAATTTGTTGCCTTTTATATACAGTTTCCTTCCTATTGTCTTTATTTCTTCGCTACGGCGTCGTATATTTGTATTGTATTCTTCTTGGCTAGCTTTTACAAAAAGGGGGTGTTGCCAAAATTTTAAAGAAAGAAAGTAAGACTTTTAAAGAATTTGGGTTGCGATTTCAAATGTTTCAAAAACTATATTATCTATTCCGTATTTTTTCTTGGTTTAGATTTCTGGGTTTTGGCTTTCTTTTACTGCGTTACGTCTTTTGGCGTTGCGTAGTATTAGGGCCGTCACGGGCCAATTTTGGGTCGTGAAACTATCACCGGTAGGTAGTAGTCCCTCTGCCAGGCTCATCGTCATCCACACGAAATCTCTCTCTCGCCTCGGGGTACCATACCGAGTCCGCCATATACCCGCAAACGAAATCTTCCGCCTCCTTGAATCAGGTTTCACATATCACACGTCTCAGAACCGAGAAAACGCATGGTGGACGCACTTAAATATCATATCAAGAGAAACCGGGTTTTTTAAACAGTACATACTTTCTTTTGAAATACCCACGGTTCTCAAATCCAGAAATCTCATGAAAACAGCATATTTCAATGCGTATAATCGTAAGGCATGATGTATGCGACATATAAAAGAAATGTAAGCATATCAGTATATCATGAAACATGGAATAGTAATATGCACATATCTAGGGAAAACCGCTCTTTCAAATAAATCCAGTTTTAAAATATATCTTGCGGTTCCCAAATCTCCAAAATCAAGCCAGAATCATCTATGTATGTGCAAATAGGTATGTATGCAAGTATGAGTGTACAATGTCTGTGTGCCAATATGGATGTACAAGTAGGTATATACGCAAGTATGAGTGTACAATACGCATGTGTGCCAATATGGATATACAAGTAGGTATGTACGCAAGTATGAGTGTACAATATGCATGTGCGCCAATATGGATGTACAAGTAGGTATATACGCAAGTATGAGTGTACAATATGCATGAGCGCCAATATGGATGTACAAGTAGATATATACGCAAGTATGAGTGTACAATATGCATGTGTGCCAATATGGATGTACAAGTATGTATATACGCAAGTATGTCATGCAAGGGGTCATATCCTGATGCAACAGTCCTACTGTGTAGTGACATGGCAGTTATCGACGATGAAATGTGTGAGCCGGCAAGCAGGTGTATGTGGAACATGCGCATCATCGATAATGGTGCTAGTGTCCTGACAGCATGGGTTTAATATAACAATAAACACATTTAAACATGCAATGCGATGCGAATAGCAAGAATATGCGGAAAATGAATAATAAACACAACAGTGAAGAATCTTCATCAATATATATATGTCATACAGGTTTTGCTATTTGAAATAACACGAATCGTGGTGTTTAGAAAAATAAGGGCTACGGTGTTTTTAGGAAAGGATGCGTCTTTTGAAAATATTCGTAGAATCCCTTGGCCTGTCTTTAAAATACTCATGATTCGTTAGTTTTGAAATAGGTATGACTCGAGTCTTGTCTAACATCTATAAGTAAACTACGAGACTAATCGACAGGTAATGAAACCACCTAAATCTGAGTCGATACATATAAATATAATATTCGGTGATCCCGCCTCAATAGTATCACATACGATACAATAAATAACATGACATTCTCGACTCAAGAGTGCAGATCTATCATCAATATAAGGCTCATACGGTAAATCCATCGAACGGCATCCCAATCTGGGTACGAGTCAAATATCACATTCATCTCATCATGCATCTGGTATCCATTATCATCATATCTAATGAACAGGGGGTACTGATCTAAGTCTAGTACAAACTGATACCATCTATATATACATATGCGTGTGTGAAAACACACGCCTAAAGGCCCGCTATAATCTCATGTCTTATCTTCTAATACGAAACAAAACATATCACCGATCTTATGGCATCATGCCCAATCTCATCGACTCATCTTCAAATACCATGTACAATCCTCATTATCCATGTATAAGTATACGTATATATATGTGTGTGTGTGTGTGTAAACCCACCTATGTGTGTATATATATACACACATTCCCATATACGCACCCGTAAAACAAAATAAGCATGTGTGTACGTGTGGGTGTAAACCTTATTCTAGGGCTCGTGACTAAACTAACTAGCGACACCATCATCCAATGATACTAAAATATCCATGACTCCTAAAGTCTATCTAGATAATCATAACCTCACAATAACATATAAATATATCCACATAAAATATATATACCATACACTATACTACGAACTGCGGGGGTGCTATATGCCATCCACCCGACATCCCCCGTAGATATAATCTACTCACCGTGATCCTCGCTTGCTGGAGTCGATGACGCCACGTTCATCCTCGTTGTCTTGAAATCCATGTGGGGGTACCTACATATATACACACAAGATATCGTAACCGAAATCACGCAAGAAAACCAAATCGGCACGAGTATCATACATAGGTTAAAACCTATCGTTTACGCATGCAAGAATAACCAACAACTCTCGATGATTGACGTATAAACGTGAATCGACCGATAAATACACCAATACCAAAACTTCATTTCATAAATATCACAAAATACAAGGCAACAACTCATGAAAATGGTCCCAGATTTTACCATTGGTGAAATTAGCCAATTTTGCATATGGGAGGGGTCTAGTTTACTGAAGATAAAGCCCTGGACCAAACACGGATCATTTCCACTCTACCCAGGCTGCAAATTGCGGCCAAAATGAGTAAATTTGCGGCCATAACTTAGAGTGGGGGTCTCGGGTTTTGGGTATAGGTTCTAGGTTGCCTGCATATCTCTCAGTCTTCGCTAAATATTTTTCAGGTCACCCGGGTTATAGCAGATCACAAAACTTCATCACAGCAGTTAACAAAATACGATAGCGGAGTTTCTAAGTTTGGGAATTGGGGGTTTACTCTATGGTTTAGCCCACTATACCATCCCTACAGGGGTCGTAGTCCCTAATTACACCTCAATTACACTTTTGGAATCAATTCAAACCCCAATCCCTAACTTGGAATTTTCAAAGTTCGCTAAACTGCACAATATCGATTCTAAACTTGTATGGATGCTTAAAGAATTGAAATACTATTCTAATGGTGTAGAAATACCTCATTTGGCAACTCAAGAATTTTCTTGAGTTGCCCCAAGTGATGAAAATCGGATTTTTCTTGGTCCAAGGTGCTGGTGATGGTCTTGTGCATGTTTTTTTATGAAATGGAGATGGAGTTTTGAGTTGATTTTAGAGGTGTTTTGAATCTTGAAGAGGGGGAGGGAGTGAGGGCAGCAACCTTAGAGAGGAGAGGGAGAAGGAAGGATGTAGATGATGAATGAAACAAAGGGCCAAGGCCAAGGTTTGACCCCTCACCTCTCTCTTCTCTCTCATGCCCATACTTCTATATTATATTCACTTTTCTTTTCATTTCTTTTCTTTTCTTTTCATTTAAAAAAAAACAGGCTTGAAAATGAAAAAAAGTCATGCTAGGAAAAATGTAAAAATGCCAAAAATGACATGTGCATGTCATGTGCACAAAACACGCTTAATGCGCGGTTAGCGATGTTTAATCGCGATTAGCATTAAAATAGTATATAATAAATCATAAAATTTCATAATTTGCATAAATCACATAAAACACCCTCTTTTTGGTAATTTCTATAATTTTCCAATTTTTTTCCCATTTATCAGTATTCAATTATACCGCAATATTAAAATATTCAATATATTTATTATTTAATTATAAAAATTCCCAAAAATAATATTTTATTTTTCTGAAATGTTACAATCTTCCTGTCACGACCCGAAAGTACGGAACGTGACCGGCACTTAGATTACGAAACGTCTAGAGGCGCCACGTAACCTAAGTAAGCCGAAGCCCAGAAATCTAAACCATAAAAGAAGAAAAGAAAAGAAAACAAGTATAAAAACATCAGCAGATTTTACCAAAAATTTCGGCAGAGTCTCCTCTGTAAAAACTGGCCCCAAACGGGTACAACAAGTATAATATACATAAACAATAAAAAGCATCCCCAAACGGGAGCTAGCATCAACGCCAACAGGCGGAAACAACCACAACAAGCACAATAATATACAACGCCAGTAGGCGAGGCTCAAAACTCAAAAGAAAACAAAACCACCAGATCAGAATAATACATACGCGACTCTAAGGTCGAAATAAAAGACTGGTCCAATAACTTATCAAGTAATACAAATATGGTTGATGGAGCTTACTAGGTACAAATGAATGAATAAAAGTACAATGGTGGTTCGGATACAAGTGAACCAACCTACCGTGTAATTCACCCTGAAGAAAAGATGTGCCAACAAGCTGCCACGGAAACCTGTACATCGAACCTGTAATAAAATTTGGCACAACGAGGGTGAGTTGCCAACTCGTGAGTAGAAGACATCTACGAAAAGAAATCGAATACACGACGCTATCCTAGGTCATAATAATACACTACTATATCTCAATCATCTAGAATAGCAGGGTAATACTACGTGTAAGTGCAAATACTCCGTGTCGTGTCAGTGCCTCATATAGTATTATGTCATATGAAATGAAATGCATGCACCATGAATGTAAAGTAACAAATCATGAAATCCAGATATATATGTATGAGAACTCTTTAGCTGTTATCATAGTAAAGTGTGTATAAGCATCTGAAATCTCAACAATGAAATCCATGGAAATCCGTGTCAAGCATCGACACAACACATGTAACCTCAAGTCTCAATATGTCGGGCTTCGTCAGTCCGGATCGGCCCATATCATCAAATCCCACGACAACGGTCGGTATCCTCCGGATATCCGCCGCGCCAGACATCACCGGTAGGTAGCCTTCCCCTGCCAGGCTCATCGTCTACAACTCGATCTTCTTGCCCCGGGGTACCATACCGGGCCCACCATGTACCCGAGACGGTTCATCCACTCCTCGAATCGGGTCTCGAAATCCAACAGAAAACATGAAATACTCATGGTGGACGACACATACATCACGAGAAAACCGCATCTTATTTTAAAAAGAGAAGAGGAGAGAGAGAGAGAGAAGTTTTTATATGTTTTTGCGGTTTTCCCCAAAAATCCAGAAATCTCATAGAAATCCAAATCTCAAAATCATGAGTAACTATATGATAAGTGTCGGCATATGCCCATAATACTGCATGATAACATGAAAATATGAATGCATGAATGTCTAAGTAATGAATATCATGTCTTATACTAACATCAGAGAGTGATCACAATATTATATCGGTTTAGTTGTTAACTGATTCTATCAATAAAAGATAATATGATCTAAAGTGTACGTGACATAGCAATTACCGATGATGATGTGTGTGAGCCGGCAAATAAGTGTGCGTGGAATATGCGCATCATCGGTAATGGTGCTGGTGTCCTAACAGGTAAAGTTTATATTGATTATAGCAACATATAAAAGAACATGCACCATGATGATTATAGTATGAATGTAAATACAAGTGTGCATTATCCACTCCTCTGCGAGATACGAGTACAACTACCACTATGTGAGTCGAACCTAAACCAGTGTCCATCTAACATCCTAAGGAACTAAACCTAATAGACTAGTCAGTAAGAAACTAGAGTCTACCTAAGGTCTAAATCAATATCTCTAATAGTCGGCGATCCTGCCTCAATAGCGTCACGTACGTAGTACGGCTTCCTCGAATCAAGAGTGCGGATCAATCATAAAATCTAAACCTCGTACGGTAAAATCCATCGTACGGCATCCCAATATCGGGGTACGGTCAAGTATCTCCTAGGTGTCTCTTCATTCGTATAATGTCATCATCAACACATCTCATGATCAAGGTGCTAAACTGTGATCGCATACATCAATCATTTATCATTGCCATCATGATAAGCATCATTAGTTTATCCACAGAAATATCATATCATATGTGTAATATTGTGATTAAATCATACCGATATCTTATCGTCATCAAGTCACACCTATACGATATCGACATCAGGTCACACCATATGATGTCGTAATCAAGTCATACATATACCATATCGTGATCAGTCACAAGCTACAGCCCAGGTACTATTTTAGCGTCCCATGTACCTCAATATCACCACCACTCTTTATAATTTATATGTTCATGATCATTATCTCATTCTCTAATGATCCGCTAACACTTTAATACTACTGTAGAGTCAAGAATCACGGCATCAAGCACAGTTATACTGTTTCATCATGTCTCAAATATCATATCACATCAATGAATCCCATATACGTATTGTATATATATATATATACACCTATACCTAGTTTTATATATATATACACATATACGTATACTCCATGTCGAGTTTTAGTGTGTGCGTGTGTGTTTCTATCAGAAACCTACGAACCTTTCCCAAAGTATTCATTCTCAGGTATGGTTTTCCTAAATCAGTCTAGTCCCGCCTAGGGTCATTACTAGGGTCCTGCTCAGTAAGAATCTAGGGTCACATCGGGTTTCCTAATGTCAATAAGTACTATTCCTATTCTACGTTGCGGGGGTGCTAAACACCATCCACCCGACTTCCCCCCGTAGATATGCATCTACTCACCTGGTCCATGTCTGCCGAAGACAGTGTCGCCATCCTCCTCTTTATCGCCCGCAGTCCACGTGGGGGTACCTAGACGCAAACATATAAATAGCATCATAAACCGAATCACATACAAAAGTCAAACGATACAAGGAACAAGCATAGGTTAAAACCTATGTCCCGTCCACGCAAAAGAACCAAATACCGCTCGATATCGGCGTACAAACTCCGATGGATCGAGATAACATCATCAAACAACTTGTAGTTTTAAAACACATTATTTATACCATAAAACACGATTAAATCCATCGAAACCCTCAAATCTATCAAACCGTCCAATTTCGCAAAAACCCAAAAATGCCAGTATACCGTTTTTCATCAAAACTTGACATTTAAATGAAACTAATGGTCATAAAACTCATTAAATAGAATTACTAGACTATACAAACTATTACTATATTTTTATTTCACAATTTTGCATTTATTTGAAATTTCTAGTTTGCAACTTTTAACAATTTTAACATTTTTCAAGCAAAATACCACAATTCCACCACAAAACATGATTTTGCATGAATTAATGTATTAAACCACAATTCATGATGATAATGATTTAATGAAACCATAAATTAAATTTTTAATCTCATTTATTTAGGAATTTTCAAAATCTAGTTTACAAAATAATAGCATTTTATTAGTATTTTCCAATTCTCAAAGTAATCTAGTGATCAACTAAGTTTTTCTTTCCATTTACATGCTAATACTCTCACTAAAACTACAATCTAATGATAGTAACTTTAATTGGAATTTTATATTACCCACAAACACATTTTAGAAAAATCTAGTTAGCTAATTTCCTAATTTAAAACAATTTTGAATGAAAATTTTACAATTTAACAACCATGCAATATTTTCCAATTCTAAAAGTGTTAAAGTAACTATTATAACCCTAATTAAATATTAAAAACCCTAACTTGAATTTACAACCCTAACTTGCATTTTTTAAAAAAAACATAGAATTAATTCATTAAATCTAATTAAGCTTAAATGATCATCTAATAACAATAAATCAAAAGAAAGAAAATTATACCTCCAAAATGTGAAATCCAAACAAGAAATGAGCCTCCAAAATACATGCTTTCCCACTGCAAAATCCATATAAAAAAAGGGTAGAGAATAAAGGGTATGAAGAGATTAGGATTTTGTGTATTTTTTGTTGAATTTTGATGTAATTTGATGGATTTTTGTGCAAAAATGAGGTGGGAAATGGGGGGGGGGGGCAGCCATGGGGGGTTGTGGCCGGCCTTGAGGGAGTGAGGGAGAGAAAGAAATGATTAAGGAAAAGTGTAGAAGTTTCAAGAGGAGAAATATCACTTAAAGGTCTTTTCATGGTTTATTTAATTATTTATTTATTTGTTTACTATAGCAACTCAAGAAAGCTCTAGAAAATAGGAAAAATTTGCAAATAATTTTTGCATGATACATACTAAATTCTAACATGCCATGGTTCATTTTTACAATTTAAAACCATTTAAATTTGTAATTTACACTAATTTAGTGTAAAAATAAAGCTTATGTTAATATTTAAAATAATTAATTTAAGAAATTTTTTTAATTAAACTAAAAATTTATAAGTGGCTAAATAAACACTATTTATTAGTAATTACATAATTAAATAGGTATTTTTGAATTTATAATGAAAAACAATTGCGGTTTGATTTTACGAAAAATACATTTTGCTTTACCGAAAATCAAAAAATTCACTTAAACAATTTTATTCATTTAATTATTTATTTAATTATTTTTAAAACGTTACAATCTTTCCCCCTTTAGGAAATTCGGTCCCCGAATTTAAATTTAAAACTCCCCTTCCAAATACTAAAACATTTAGTAAAACACTCAAATCGTCGGGGCTCCGAAATCATCAATACATAACAAAAATCAACTCCGTCAAGCATGACGCAATCATCGGAGTTATGGCGATAATAAAATATCATAACCCAATGTGAAAACCATCATAATATACATCAATCTATAACTTATATATAGTTCGCATCCTAGTAAAATCGCCGAATCATCATAATAAAGAAGCATACAAAAACCCCTTCTTGAAAATCGCCGTGCAATGCACGTGTCACGGTCTAAGTAGCGGACGTTTAATTTAAAAAAAATAGCTATATATATATATCTTTTATTTAACATACACGTCCCGCCTGGTTACTAAATCAAATAATAATGATTATGAAAACATACTGCTCAAACTAAAATCAATCCCAATCACATCAATAAAATGTCATGTGCGTCCGGTGCGCACTGAAATCGAAACCAAATGCAGAAACCATGAATACCCACAAAACAAAACTAAGTGCAACAGGTGTGCACCAAAAACATCTGTCAAGTGCAACGGGCGTGCATGACTCAAAATCAGGTGCATCTAATCTGCACAAAACCCCGATTTAGTGCATCTGGTGTGCACAAAATCGCATCAAGTGCGCCAAGTATGCGCAAGAATCCGAATCAGGTGCACATGGAGCACGAAAACATACATCGAATATCAGACTCGAATCACAGTACGAAAATGGATAAAAACTAGGTCGAAGCATATATCAAAATCATGTGTAACCCATATGCACGAAATCAAATCAAAAATCTCAAAATATATAAAACCAAATCAAGTGTACTGGGTGCGTACTAAACCACATCAATACAACTGATATATGAAACACAGATAGAATGAAGGTACACACAGGAAATTCCAATCGTAGAACAAAGTCCTCAAAATACAAAAATCCAATCAACGAAAATAGGAAATTCAAATCACTAAATCACAATCGTAAACACTATCGTCAATGTGCGCCTCTTTCCTCTGATGTCGACTGCTTCGAACTCGTTCTTTCATAGGTGTGCTGACTGCGCTACCAACGACAATACTCATGTCTAGAGTCTCCCACATAGTCGATCCCTTCACTTGATATCCGGACTACATTAAACTTTTCGATCGATCCATCAAAATCCCATAATTCCCCGAGAGCTCAACACTCAAGTACAGTTTAAAAATATCCGGTACATACCCCAGCATCGATGATCCAGCCGTAGAAGGGCAAACCCAAGCCTCACTAATGGCACAGCGGAACTGCCGTAAACCCTAAGGTTCAAGGGCGTTCTCGTGGTCATTATGTCGAGTTAGAGTTTCATTCTTCTAGAGGGTCCATCGAAATACCAGCATGTTCTTCCGAATACTTTAAACTTAGGAAAATGGTTTTCTGATAATCGTTCGAACCCTTTGACTTCATCCGGACGGCATGTGAATACCCTTCGTCCGCACGCTAAGCAATGCTTCAATCCTCAAGAATAACCAATACTCTAATGGTTATCGCATTCGAGCCGCAGCTTCCTCTTCCCATGCGCCCGTGGTAACAGAACCACCCTCCGACATCGACGAAGATAGATCAAGGAACAAATGAAATACGGTGCAAACAAATGTACATCCTAAGGCTCCTTAAGCAGAGTAGCGTATCGTAAGTATGCCGCGGACCATACCCACGGTACGTTACTCTACCTAAATCGCCTACTCCATCAACCAAGGGTCACCTAGACTTATACAGGGTTAAACCTAGCGCTCTGATACCAACTTTGTCACGACCCGAAAGTACAGAACGTGACCGGCACTTAGATTACGAAACGTCTAGAGGCGCCACGTAACCTAAGTAAGCCGAAGCACAGAAATCTAAACCATAAAAGAAGAAAAAGAAGAAAAGAAAAGAAAACAAGTATAAAAACATCAGCAGATTTTACCAAAAATTTCAGCAGAGTCTCCTCTGTAAAAACTGGCCCCAAACGGGTACAACAAGTATAATATACATAAACAATAAAAAGCATCCCCAAACGGGAGCTAGCATCAACGCCAACAGGCGGAAACAACCACAACAAGCACAATAATATACAACGCCAGTAGGCGAGGCTCAAAACTCAAAAGAAAACAAAACCACCAGATCAGAATAATACATGCGTGACTCTAAGGTCGAAATAAAAGACTGGTCCAATAACTTATCAAGTAATACAAATATGGTTGATGGAGCTTACTAGGTACAAATGAATGAATAAAAGTACAATGGTGGTTCGGATACAAGTGAACCAACCTACCGTGCAATTCACCCTGAAGAAAAGATGTGCCAACAAGCTGCCACGGAAACCTGTACATCAAACCTGTAATAAAATTTGGCACAACGGGGGTGAGTTGCCAACTCGTGAGTAGAAGACATCTACGAAAAGAAATCGAATGCACGACGCTATCCTAGGTCATAATAATACACTACTATATCTCAATCATCTAGAATAGCAGGGTAATACTACGTGTAAGTGCAAATACTCCGTGTCGTGTCAGTGCCTCATATAGTACTATGTCATATGAAATGAAATGCATGCACCATGAATGTAAAGTAACAAATCATGAAATCCAGATATATATGTATGAGAACTCTTTAGCTGTTATCATAGTAAAGTGTGTATAAGCATCTGAAATCTCAACAATGAAATCCATGGAAATCCGTGTCAAGCATCGACACAACACATGTAACCTCAAGTCTCAATATGTCGGGCTTCGTCAGTCCGGATCGGCCCATATCATCAAATCCCACGACAACGGTCTGTATCCTCCGGATATCCGCCGCGCCAGACATCACCGGTAGGTAGCCTTCCCCTGCCAGGCTCATCGTCTACAACTCGATCTTCTTGCCCCGGGGTACCATACCGGGCCCACCATGTACCCGAGACGGTTCATCCACTCCTCGAATCGGGTCTCGAAATCCAACAGAAAACATGAAATACTCATGGTGGACGACACATACATCACGAGAAAACCGCATCTTATTTTAAAAAGAGAAGAGGAGAGAGAGAGAGAAGTTTTTATATATTTTTGCGGTTTTCCCCAAAAATCCAGAAATCTCATAGAAATCCAAATCTCAAAATCATGAGTAACTATATGATAAGTGTCGGCATATGCCCATAATACTGCATGATAACATGAAAATATGAATGCATGAATGTCTAAGTAATGAATATCATCTCTTATACTAACATCAGAGAGTGATCACAATATTATATCGGTTTAGTTGTTAACTGATTCTATCAATAAAAGATAATATGATCTAAAGTGTACGTGACATAGAAATTACCGATGATGATGTGTGTGAGCCGGCAAATAAGTGTGCGTGGAATATGCGCATCATCGGTAATGGTGCTGGTGTCCTAACAGGTAAAGTTTATATTGATTATAGCAACATATAAAAGAACATGCACCATGATGATTATAGTATGAATGTAAATACAGGGGTGCATTATCCACTCCTCTGCGAGATACGAGTACAACTACCACTATGTGAGTCGAACCTAAACCAGTGTCCATCTAACATCCTAAGGAACTAAACCTAATAGACTAGTCAGTAAGAAACTAGAGTCTACCTAAGGTCTAAATCAATATCTCTAATAGTCGGCGATCCTGCCTCAATAGCGTCACGTACGTAGTACGGCTTCCTCGAATCAAGAGTGCGGATCAATCATCAAATCTAAGCCTCGTACGGTAAAATCCATCGTACGGCATCCCAATATTGGGGTACGGTCAAGTATCTCCTAGGTGTCTCTTCATTCGTATAATGTCATCATCAACACATCTCATGATCAAGGTGCTAAACTGTGATCGCATACATCAATCATATATCATTACCATCATGATAAGCATCATTAGTTTATCCACAGAAATATCATATCATATGTGTAATATTGTGATTAAATCATACCGATATCTTATCGTCATCAAGTCACACCTATACGATATCGACATCAGGTCACACCTATATGATGTCGTAATCAAGTCATACATATACCATATCGTGATCAGTCACAAGCTACAGCCCAGGTACTATTTTAGCGTCCCATGTACCTCAATATCACCACCACTCTTTATAATTTATATGTTCATGATCATTATCTCATTCTCTAATGATCCGCTAACACTTTAATACTACTGTATAGTCAAGAATCACGGCATCAAGCCCAGTTATACTGTTTCATCATGCCTCAAATATCATATCACATCAATGAATCTCATATACGTGTTGTATATATATATATACACCTATACCTAGTTTTATATATATATACACATATACGTATACTCCATGTCGAGTTTTAGTGTGTGCGTGTGTGTTTCTATCAGAAACCTACGAACCTTTCCCAAAGTATTCATTCTCAGGTATGGTTTTCCTAAATCAGTCTAGTCCTGCCTAGGGTCATTACTAGGGTCCTTCTCAGTAAGAATCTAGGGTCACATCGGGTTTCCTAATGTCAATAATTACTATTCCTACTCTACGTTGCGGGGGTGCTAAACGCCATCCACCCGACTTCCCCCCGTAGATATGCATCTACTCACCTGGTCCATGTCAGCCGAAGACAGTGTCGCCATCCTCCTCTTCATCACCCGCAGTCTACGTGGGGGTACCTAGACGCAAACATATAAATAGCATCGTAAACCGAATCACATACAAAAGTCAAACGATACAAGGAACAAGCATAGGTTAAAACCTATGTCCCGTCCACGCAAAAGAACCAAATACTGCTCGATATCGGCGTACAAACTCCGATGGATCGAGATAACATCATCAAACAACTTGTAGTTTTAAAACACATTATTTATACCATAAAACATGATTAAATCCATCGAAACCCTAAAATCTATCAAACCGTCCAATTTCGCAAAAACCAGAAAATGCCAGTATACCGTTTTTCATCAAAACTTGACATTTAAATGAAACTAATGGTCATAAAACTCATTAAATAGCATTACTAGATTATACAAACTATTACTATATTTTTATTACACAATTTTGCATTTATTTGAAATTTCTAGTTTGCAACTTTTAACAATTTTAACATTTTTCTAGCAAAATACCACAATTCCACCACAAAACATGATTTTGCATGAATTAATGTATTAAACCACAATTCATGATGATAATGATTTAATTAAACCATAAATTATATTTTTAATCTCATTTATTTAGGAATTTTCAAAATCTAGTTTACAAAATAATAGCATTTTATTAGTATTTTCCAATTCTCAAAGTAATCTAGTGATCAACTAAGTTTTTCTTTCCATTTACATGCTAATACTCTCACTAAAACTACAATCTAATGATAGCAACTTTAATTGGAATTTTATATTACCCACAAACACATTTTAGAAAAATCTAGTTAGCTAATTTCCTTATTTAAAACAATTTTAAATGAAAATTTTACAATTTAACAACCATTCAATATTTTCCATTTCTAAAAGTGTTAAACTAACTATTATAACCCTAATTAATTATTAAAAACCCTAACTTGAATTTACAACCCTAACTTGCATTTTTTTAAAAAAACATAGAATTAATTCATTAAATCTAATTAAGCTTAAATGATCATCTAATAACAATAAATCAAAAAAAAGAAAATTATACCTCCAAAATGTGAAATCCAAACAATAAATGAGCCTCCAAAATACATGCTTTCCCACTCCAAAATCCATATAAAAAAAGGGTAGAGAATAAAGGGTATGAAGAGATTAGGATTTTGTGTATTTTTTGTTGAATTTTTGATGTAATTTGATGGATTTTTGTGCAAAAATGAGGTGGGAAATGGGGGGGGGGGGCAGCCATGGGGGGTTGTGGCCGGCCTTGAGGGAGTGAGGGAGAGAAAGAAATGATTAAGGAAAAGTGTAGAAGTTTCAAGAGGAGAAATATCACTTAAAAGTCTTTTCATGGTTTATTTAATTATTTATTTATTTGTTTACTATAGCAACTCAAGAAAGCTCTAGAAAATAGGAAAAATTTGCAAATAATTTTTGCATGATACATACTAAATTCTAACATGCCATGGTTCATTTTTACAATTTAAAACCATTTAAATTTGTAATTTACACTAATTTAGTGTAAAAATAAAGCTTATGTTAATATTTAAAATAATTAATTTAAGAATTTTTTTTAATTAAACTAAAAATTTATAAGTGGCTAAATAAACACTATTTATTAGTAATTACATAATTAAATAGGTATTTTTGAATTTATAATGAAAAACAATTGCGGTTTGATTTTACGAAAAATACATTTTGCTTTACCGAAAATCAAAAAATTCAATTAAACAATTTTATTCATTTAATTATTTATTTAATTATTTTTAAAACGTTACACTTCCCCCCTTAAAGAAATTCGGTCCCCGAATTTAAATTTAAACCCCTCGAATACTAAAACATTTCAGTAAAAAGTCCAAGTCGTCGGGGCTCCGAAATCATCAATATATAAGACGCATCATAGCGCAATGCATGCGCATGAACAATGAGCAGATAACTCCAAATCAAAACTCCCTCAAGCATCTCGCAATCATCGGAGTCATGGTGAAGACACAAATGTCAAATCCAAAACGAAACCAATATGATATACATCAAAACTATATATGTAAACATCAAATCTATACACGTAAGCATCTGAAGGAAATGCATGCCAAACCTTTCATGTTGCTGTGCGATGCGTATAACACTGCACAGTGGCGGACGTCTATTGTAAGACAATAACCATATATGTATATATCTTTTGTTTAATATGTACGTCCCGCCATTTTGAAAACAATTTAGAAGGGTTTCCTTGTTTTAAACGTTTCGTGTCATATCGGACACGTAGGTAAATACTAAGACTATAGCTCCCTTTTTGGAAATCCATTCGATAACTATCAATGCATGCAAAATATTTCCAGGTACTGTCCTCTGACTAGTCCTGCTCCGTACGAAAACAATTAGCAAATATCATAAAAACGTACTGCTCCATAAGGAATCAATCCCAAAATGTGCATATGAATGCTACGTGCGTATGGTGCGCACGGAAATTGAAACCCATGAATGCGCCATACATGTGCACAGAAACAACATCTAAGTGCATCGGGTGTGCACGAAACATCTGTCAAGGGCAATGGGTGTGCCTGACATGTGCATCTGATATGCACGAAGAACCAGATTTAGTGCATCTGGTGTGCAACAAAATCGCATCTCATAACATGTAACCAACATGCGCGAAAATCCAAATCAGGTGCATCCATCATGCACAAATAAAATCTAAATTTTATGCATTCAACATGCACGAAATCATGAAATCCAATATCAAGCGCCGAGCATGCGCAAAATCCAATCCAAGCGCGTCAAATATGCACAAGAATCCAATCAATTGCACAAGGTGCACAAAACAAATATCGAGTATCACAATCGAAATTGACGGTATACTACACATTTCAATCCAAATCCAAATTAGGTATACCGTGGTATATAATCTCACAACCATGTGCATCAGCGTGCACAAAAGCAAATCAAAATACTAAAAGTGCATGAAAACTATGCCGAAAGCATAAGCCAAATCATATGCATGCCCTAGGCATGAAATCAAAATCAATATCTCAATTGACATCAAAACGAACTCAGGTGCAACTGTGCTGCACAAAATACGTATCAATGCACTGCAAGCATGTGTGAACTATACCGAGTGCAAAAACCAAATCGAATGCGTACATATGCACAAAATCAACCCAACTGTATGAAATCCATGAAATCATAAACATGTGCAGCCAAGGCACAAAACGATATCAAGTGCGATACTGTACATCAATCATAAATCAACACAACTGTGTATAAAGCAAATATCAAGTGCAATAACTATGCACAAAATATAAATACCCAGTAGGTGCGGCCATGGTGCACGAAAACAAATATCATGAAACTCGGTCATCAAAACTAAATCATGCGAATAAATCGCCCAAAATACCGAAATCCAAGGCGACGGATACGTGATAATCGAATCACCAAATCACAAATCATAAATACTGTCGTCGATATGTCCTTCCTTCAAAGTCGAGAAAGTGCCGGTGCATCCAAAACTAGCAGAGCAAGATATCTACTTGCCTCCTGTTCATGGTCTGGCGCCTGGTGCCTTTAGGCTCTTGTCTCTCACCGCGAATTGCTAGATATATATAGCTCCTCGGCTCAACGCCCCAATATGGAATGACGACGGAAATAGTCCCGCTCTGGCACATCCTCTAAAGATCTCTGGCCAACTATCTCGTCGACGATGCCAAACTCTGGCCTACTGGGTGTGCGCAATATGACCGCACCTAGGTCCAAGTATTTTCGTATAGTATTCCAGAAAGGTCCTGTCGAGGTCTCTCCTAAATCTCGTTTCTGCTGATCTGCCCGGAATTTATCATCTTTTACTAAATCTGTATCTTGTTCCGGAACGGCTGCATACTCATCGCGACTCCTTCTGGAAGACATATCCATATACAACGCCTCTGCATGCATATCACATCTCTGATGTCGGCGGGGTGGAACGTCATCTCATCAAGATCTCGTACGAACCTCTTACTCCACTTTTCTCTAATATTGACTGCTTCGGACTCGTCTCTTCGTGGCTGCATGGACTGCGCTCCAACGGCTATACTCGTATCTGGAGTCTCCCAAGCAATGTATCCCATCACATGATATCCGAATGATGTCGAACCTTTCGATCGATTCGTCAAGGTTCCATAATCCCCCAAGAGCTCAACATCTTAGGTACAGTTTAATAGTATTCTAGTACAAGCCACAGTACCCATGAACCAACCGTAGAAGGGCAAACTCAAGCCTCACTAATGGCACCGCTGAACTGCCGCAAACCCTAAGGTTTCAAAGCGTTCTCATGGTCATTATATCGAGTTAGGGTTTCATTCTTCTAGAGGGTCCATAGCATTACTTGCATTTATCTCTGAATACTTTAAACTTGGAAAATGGGCTTCTGACATTCGATCGTCTCTATCGACTCCCAACGTACCTGCGTGAAGTCATCTACAGCTGGAATCAATCAATCTGATGACCTCGCATCGGGGTAGGCAACAAATCACATGTCCTAGTCCTTCCTCCATGGGTGACGAGCGATCTTCAATCATATCTCTAAGTACAACTCGTACTGCAATAGCTCCAACATCTGGGGCGATATCTCGTCGTTCGCAGCAACAACTGGCTCATTTGTCCGCACGTTGAACAGTGCCTCAATCATCAAATAATCGGTGCATCGACGGTCATCACATTCTGGCTGGCCTCTAGCAGTAGCTTGACCCTCTGGTGCTGATCTGCACATCCGAGAAATCTCGTAAAAGCGATCCATCAAACGCTCATGGCGCGATAACACAATAAAAAGATGCCTCTAAGCAAATCGTATGTCCCTAGAATCAAGTCCTGGTCAGTCCTCGTCCGTGACGAGCTCATGCTGACGCAACTCTAGCCGTAGCTCTCTCTGCCCGTGTAATCGTGGCAGCAAAACCATAAACCGATAATGATGAAAATAGAACGTAGGAATGAATATAATGTTGTGCAAGGAAATGTACATCCTAAGGATCCTTAAGCGGAGTAGCTTATCGTAAGTATGCTGCGGAACATACACACGGTACGCCACTCTACTGAAGTCACCTAGTCCATCAACCAAGGTCAACCTACGCGACGAAAGTTCGGGTATAATACCCCCTCGACTAAGTCTAAGTTCCGTAAGGTCAAGCATAAGTTCCGAATATATATACAAACTTTCTAGGCTCCGCATAGTCAAACTTAGACTCGAACCAAGGTTAAACCTAGCACTCTGATACCAACTTTGTCACGACCCGAAATGGCACGTGACTGGCACTTGAATCATATGAAGTCTATAGGATCCCATCTAATTTAAGTAAGCCAAAAAATCCCAGAAATCTAAACCATTTTAAGGAAGAAGTGAAGAAAACTAGTTTTAAAATAAGTGGTTTTAAAAACATAAGCCGAAGTATGCATTTTTAAAATCCTAAGTCTTTTCTGAAAATTTCGATAGAGTTTCCTTTGTAAATACTGGCCCCAAACGGGTACAGCATGCATAATATGAATAAAAGCATCCCCGAGCGGGAGCTAGCTCTTCGTCAATTGACGGTCACAACCACGCAAGCAATATAATATACAACGCCAAAGGGCGAGAATCAAAACTCAAAAGGAAACTCAAAATATCAAGAAAACCATAATAATACAACGCGCGACTCTAAGGTCGAAAGAATATATAATTGGTTTTCTATGTATGAAATAAATGTACAAGTCTGGTTGATGGAATTTTACTAGATACAACTGAAAATAAATAAGTACAATGGTGGTCACGATGCGAGTGAACCCACCTACCAAAGCAATCACCCTGAATGAAGTAATGTGCCAACAAAGCCGCCAAGGAAAAACCTGTACGGTAAACCTGCAAGAAACTGTGACACAACGGGGGTGAGTTGCCAACTCATGAGTAGAAAACATCACAGAGAAAAAATCGTATGTATGACTCAATCCTAGGACAAATACGATCGGTAATATATATCCTCAAAATGATAAAGTCTGAAGCATGATAAGGTGGCAAAGGTAAACATCTATACATCAGTGTAATACTAAGTGCTCGTGTCAGTGCCTCAGGTAACAACATATCATAAATATGAGGTAAGATCAATGTAATCAACATGAATCAGTGTCAACTATATCATGAAGTCTATAAGTATGTGGATATCATCCAACTATGTAATCAATGTCTGTATGCATGTGGATCTCGTCCACGTGTCTACCAATGACAAAACAACATCATGCATGTAAAAGTCATAAAAGCATATGCATAAAGTATGAGGATATAAATCAACGTGTGTCCCTCGCGACACATCAAAATCATGGAACCTGAGTGTCTAGCATCGGCACGTAAATCCTCATATATCGGGCTCCGTCAGTCTGGATCAGCCCACGGGCTCCGTCAGTCCGGATCGGCCCATATCATCTCTCGACTCCGGTCGGTATCCTACGGATATCCGCCGAGCCCAAATACTATCACCGGTAAGTAGTAGTCCCTCTGCCAGGCTTATCGTCATCCATACGAAATCTCTCTCTCGCCTCGGTGTACCATACGGGTCCACCATATACCCGCAAACGAAATCATCCGCCTCCTCGAATCGGGTTTCACATATCACACGTCTCAGAACCGAGAAAACGCATGGTGGACGCACTGCAATATCATATCAAGAGAAACCGGGTTTTTAAAATAGTACATACTTTCTTTTGAAATACCCATGGTTCTCAAATCCAGAAATCTCATGAAAACAGCATATCTCAATGCGTAAATCGTAAAGCATGATGTATGCGACATATAAAAGAAATGTAAGCATATCAGTATATCATGCAACATAGAATAGTAATATGCACATATCAAGGAAAAACCGCTCTTTCAAATGAATCCAGTTTTAAAATATATCTTGCG
Organism: Agapanthus africanus; assembly: GCA_030015575.1. NCBI lineage: Eukaryota > Viridiplantae > Streptophyta > Magnoliopsida > Asparagales > Amaryllidaceae > Agapanthus > Agapanthus africanus. Next base: position 281,656,842 of record JASDDO010000001.1, read on the forward strand.
GTTCCGAAATCTCCAAAATCAAGCCAGACTCATCTATGTATATGCAAATAGGTATATATGCAAGTATGAGTGTACAAAATGTCTGTGTGCCAATATGGATGTACAAGTAGGTATATACGCAAGTATGAGTGTACAATACTCATGTGTGCCAATATGGATGTACAAGTAGGTATGTACGCAAGTATGAGTGTACAATATGCATGTGCGCCAATATAGATGTACAAGTAGGTATATACGCAAGTATGCGTGTACAATAGGCATGTGCGCCAATATGGATGTACAAGTAGGTATATACGCAATTATGAGTGTACAATACACATGTGTGCCAATATGGATGTACAAGTAGTTATATACGCAAGTATGTCATGCAAGGGGTTATATCCTGATGCAATAGTCCTACTGTATAGTGGCATGGCAGTTATCGATGATGAAGTGTGTGAGCCGGCAAGCAGGTGTACGTGGAACATGCGCATCATCGATAATGGTGCTGGTGTCCTGACAGCATGGGTTTAATATAACAATAAACACATTTAAACATGCGATGCGATGAGAATAGTAAGAATATGTGGAAAATGAATAATAAACACAACGGTGAAGAATCTACATCAATATATATATGTCATACAGTTTTTGCTATTTGAAATAACATGAATCGTGGTGTTTAGAAAAATAAGTGCTACGGTGTTTTTAGGAAAAGATGCGTCTTTTGAAAATATCCGTAGAATCCCTTGGCCTGTCTTTAAAATACTCACGATTCGTTAGTTTTGAAATAGGTATGACTCGAGTCTTGTCTAACATCTATAAGTAAACTACGGGACTAATCGACGGTAAGGAAACCACCTAAATCTGAGTCGATACATATAAATATCATAGTCGGTGATCCCACCTCAATAGTATCATATATGATACAATAAATATCGAGTCAAGAGTGCAGATCTATCATCAATATAAGGCTCGTACGGTAAATCCTTCGTACGGCATCCCAATCTGGGTACTGGTCAAATATCACATTCATCTCATCATGCATCCGGTATCCATTATCATCATATCTAATGAAAAGGGGGTACTGATCTAAGTCTAGTACAAACTGATACCATCTATATATACATATGCGTGTGTGAAAACACACGCCTAAAGGCCCGCTATAATCTCATGTCGTATCTCCTAATACAAAACAAAACATATCACCGATCTCATGGCATCATGCCCAATCTCATTGACTCATCACCAAATACCATGTACAATTCCTATCATCCATGTATAAGTATACGTATATATATATATAGAATCCCACCTATGTGTGTGTGTATATATATATACAGATCCCCATATACGCACCCGTAAAACAAAGTAAGCATGTGTGTGCGTGTGGGTGTAAATCTTATTCTAGGGCTCGCGACTAAACTAACCAGCGACACCGTCATCCAATGATACTAAATATCCATGACTCCTAAAGTCTATCTAGATAATCATAACCTCACAATAACATATAAATATATCCATATAAAATATATATACCATACACTATACTACGAACTGCGGGGGTGCTATACGCCATCGACCCGACTTCCCCTGTTGATATAATCTACTCACCTTGATCCTCGCTTGCTGGAATCGATGACGCCACGCTCATTCTCGTCGTCTTGAAATCTATGTGGGGGTACCTATATATATACACACAAGATATCATAACCGAAATCACGCACGAAAACCAAATCGGCATGAGTATCATACATAGGTTAAAACCTATCGTTTACGCATGCAAGAATAACCAACAACTCTCGACAATTGACATATAAACGCGAATAGACCGATCAAAACACCAATACCAAAACTTCATTTCATAAATATCATGAAATACAATGCAACAACTCATGAAAATGGTCCCAATTTTTACCCTAGATGAAATTAGCCAATTTTGCATTGGGGAGGGGTCTAGTTTACTGAAGATAAAGCCCTGGACCAAACACAGATCATTTCCACTCTACCCAGGCAGCAAATTGTGGCCAAAATGAGTAAATTTGCGGCCATAACTTAGAGTGGGGGTCTCAGGTTTTGGGTATAGGTTCTAGGTTACCTGCACATTTCTCAGTCTTCGCTAAATATTTTTCAGGTCACCCGGGTTATAGAAGATCACAAAACTTCATCACAGCAGTTAACAAAATACGATAACGGAGTTTCTAAGTTTGGGAATTGGGGGTTTTCTCTATGGTTTAGTACAGGGGTCGTAGTCCCTAATTACACCTCAATTGCACTTTTGGAATCAATTCAAACCCTAATCCCTAACTTGGAATTTTCAAAGTTCGCTAAACTACACAATATCGATTCTAAACTTGTATGGATGCTTATGGAATTGAAATACTATTCTAATGGTGCAGAAATTACCTTATTTGGCAACTCCAGAATTTTCTTGAGTTGCTCCAAGTGATGAAAATCGGATTTTTCTTGGTCCAAGGTGCTTGTGATGGCCTTGTGCATGTTTTTTGTGAAATGGAGATGGAGTTTTGAGTTGATTTTAGGGGTGTTTTGAATCTTGAAGCGGGGGAGGGAGTGAGCGTAGCAGCCCTAGAGAGGAGAGGGAGAAGGAAGGATGAAGATGTTGAATGAAACGAAGGGCCAAGACCAAGGTTTGACCCCTCACCTCTCTCTTCTCTCTCATGCCCATACTTCTATATTATATTCACTTTTCTTTTCATTTCTTTCTTTTCTTTTCATTTAAACCAAAACATGCTTGAAAATGAAGAAAAACCATGCTAGGAAAAATGTAAAAATGCCAAAAATGACATGTGCATGTCATGTGCACAAAACACGCTTAATGCGTGGTTAGCGATATTTAATCGCGATTAGCATTAAAATAGTGTATAATAAATCATAAAATTTCATAATTTGCATAAATCACATAAACACCCTCTTTTTAGTAATTTCTATAATTTTCCAAATTTTTTCCCATTTATTGGAATTTAATTATACCGCAATATTAAAATATTCAATATATTTATTATTTAATTATAAAAATTCCCAAAAATAATATTTTATTTTTCTGAAATGTTACAGAAGAGTTCCAAACTAGATACCGTGGAAAACTAGACAATCGAGGTTGGATACATCGCTACCTAAGATGCTACCAAAGAGGAAGTATGGGTGTATATTAGTTCATGAGATGAACTTTCGTTCCTACCATTGTGTGACAATAGAGCTGTGGCTTAGGCCTAGAAACCCCTGTCCTATCAGTGACCCAGACATATTCTAAGGCAATATCACCTGATCATGGAGATGGTTGATCTCCAGGGGATCGAGCTTAGGAGAGTAGACTCAGAGGAAAACACGGCGGATCCACTCACAAAGGCCTTTTCCCAGAGAAAGACTTTTATGGGATGGTTGAGTATGAGGTACTACAACCACTGCTATATGATGGCCTTAGTGAAAGTGGGAGATTGTTAGTTATATGTATGCCCTAGAGGCCATTACTGTACATGAGATGTATATTGTAGTGGATGCTTGGATATATATAGGGAGGACTTTCTTGCTCGACATGATAGTATGCTATCTGGTTACTCTTTGTCTTAACATGTGCACTGATTGTCTCTCTGTTACATGTTGATAAAGCCCTTAGGATGCGTTCTTCACTACCTAGATTATGTTGGAGATCATACTAGTAGGACAATGGTAGTCTGTGAGTACATCCTTTAATGTCCCTAGTCGTGGGTGTATCGAGACGGGGCATCGATATACCAGAGTAGACTAGCATGTACCTTCTCGACCCATGTAGATGGACGATTGATGATCCCATATCCATTGGTGTTCGCCATCAGAGATGATTTACGGGTGCTCAGTGGAGACTGGGTACACTGGACGGACTCACCGAGAACTCCCAGATGGTATTATACCTCACGTCAGATGGCAGTTCTCTGGTGACACGGGTACAGGTTAGTCTGTTGACCCGAGATCGGCATAGAGTCTTGTGTGATTCCCACTGTGCTTTGATTTCTACCTTACCACGTTCAAGAGAACGTGCAAAACGGTAGTTTTTAGGTATAGTCCTGAGTCACATGGAGGCAATGAGCGATAGGAGGGGATTCGTCTCTCCCGATATTGGGAGTTGACGTTGCGCTGTGCTCGATTGGCTATAACATGAAGTCCCTGGCTAGGGCTGATTCTGAGATTTACTGGTAAGTGTTACCAGTAGTTTCTCGACCTGTTATGAGCCTCACATCGGCACAACTTATCGAGTTACTGGGGTCTGACGTTTACCACCCGTAGACGAGATATGCGACATATCAGACGAAGAGACCGGACTGTGCGGTAAGTGTTACTGATTGGATTCGCAGGAGTATGAGCAGGCTTGCTTGTTGATCTTCTGATCGCTCAATACCCGGATGGCCATTACGTTTAGCACGCCTCTTGCGGCTTGTGGGTGTTTGATATGATCATCACCTACTGCCAGCGTATTGACGAGTCTTTAGAGTCCTACACTGAGGTTTCATGGCTCAGGCAAAACGAAGTAGGATCACATATGTGATATGTGCGGGACCTAGAATAATGCGAGTATGTGATACCGTATTCTATTCTCGCGATATTGTATCGGACGGTTATATGTGATATAGCCGGGTTGTCGAATCAAGTGTTAATTCGATAAGTTGGTACATTTAATATTAGTTGGTTATATGTGATATAGCCGGATTATTAAATCAATTGTTGATTTGATAATTTAGTGTATAATTGTATATTTGATATACTAATTTACATTAACTAATATTAGCTCACTTAAGCATTTATTATTCTCACATGTGCATACTTAATATATATGTGATATATATTAATTGTATTTTATTTTGTATCATGGTTGTTGATACACACTACATGGGTGTATGAGACTTACACCGTACCAATTATAATGTTGGGTTTTAGTATTTAAAGTAATTCCAAATTAGTGGATAATAGCTCACATGCATGAAGATTCATGAAGCTTGTGGATGCATTGACTTAGTCCACTAATTTTGTTTTACTTAAGATATTTATTAACCTAACCATTATAATTCAGCCATGGTCATATCTCTAAATGAGTTAGTATATCACACTAACTCACCCATGGTTGCTATTCTTACCTCATTAGTTTTCATTCTTCATTTTTCATGGTTGCTTTTCTTCATCTCCTTCCTTCTTCAAGCTTACTAGCTCCATAAAACATGAAGAAATATTGTGAGAAAATAAAATGTAAAGTGAGCCCACTTCCTACTTCATCATCTTATATACTTTCTTGGATAGTAAAGGGTGTTCTCTTCAAAAAATTCATGACCTAGTGAAGGGTTAGCTTGAGTTTGAGTCTCCTCGACATAGATCATCTTCGGCCTCGAAGACGACGAGCAAGCTTGTTCATTTCTCCGAGGGAACCCATACTAGAATTCGGGAGATCCATGATCGCAGCGAAGGGACGTCAACATAGAGCTTTAGAAGTGAAAGACCGGTCTACAAAGGTTGTATTCCTCGTTCACTTAGTGTAATGGTTGATTACATGTTCATATTGTCTATTTACTCTAGCTTGATCCTTGCTTAGGATAGATTAGCACCTTAGATTTTTTAAATTTGGCATGGTAGTTGCTGTGAAAACCCAGTAGGGTGCTAAAGAATCCCTACAAATGGGTTTGCTCTGATACCATGTAAGGCTACGCCAGCGCCCCGGCAATCAATCCGTGGCCAAACGCGGAACAAAAACTTTTAAAATCCGGCGCTAACGGAACCCTAATCGACGGATCGTACCATTAACCCTATACTAGTTAACTGTAAAGAGTTTAGAGAAGTTATACCGATCAATCCGTGTCCTTCGGTCTTCAATCTCTGTCCTTAGCTCGTCGCGGCAGCCTTGAACAAGTTTGTTCTCCGGTTTCACTCGTCGAAGACGATCCACGTTGAGGATTAGTAATACAGGCTCTCGCCTCAAAACCGAAGCAACTCGGGCATCCAGTTTGCTATCCTAGATACCCAAGATGAAGTAGAGATTGTGTGTGAATACTTTGTCTCAAAACATCCATGGATTCTCAACTCATGAGAGGGTATGGATGGAGGTGAAGAAGAAGCCAAGTGAAGAAGAATGTGAGCTCAAGAGTTTTTGGCGGTAAAGAAAAATGGTCTTTGTTGTTTTCTTGGGTGAGATGTGAGATATTATTGTAAGGAGGCAACTAAAGAAAATAAATCACAACAAAATATCTGCCACTTGCCTCTCACAAATATCTCACACCCACCACAAGAAATCAATGCACCATGACCCACCATATGAATCACCAGGTGCATGCACCCATGACTCACACCATGACACATACAAGGCCTCACGAATTTTCCCATACCACTTAGACTTATCCAAAAATTCCATGACTCACATTTCTTACAAATAAACATTTAAACCAAAATGTTTAACACAAATGAAATGGCAACCCTAAAGTAATCTCGTAACAAATTACAAGAATACCCCTCATCCGTATATACATACCCGCATCCGTATTCCGACTGAATACGAATACTTTGAGACGAAAATAATCTAACAATATAATACTAGGATCCGGCTTAAACCAAAGCCCACTAGTATTATCCGTTCAATCATGATCTGTGCATAAGTGCACGTATATGATCGAACCCTGCCATAAAACCATATGGCCTTTACAACGTTTCGCCCAAACCAGGGAAGCCCTCTGTGTGGGACTCTAAAGACTCGTCAATACGCTGGCAGTGGGTTTAACCACAAGCACGTCAGTGGCACTAGCTGTAGGTAACGGCTGCCCAGGTATTGAGCGAAAGGGAGGCCGACGAGCAAACTCATCCTGAAACCCTACTGATCCTAACAGTGACAATATCCGTACAGTCCGGTCTGTTCATCTATGAGTATCGCATATTGAGTCTAGGGTGGTGGATAAAGTCAGACCCCTAATAACTTGACATTTAGTGTCGGTATGAAACCTATCACCAACTGAGAAACTACTGATCCGAATCAGTAATTCTCATCTACCCCGGCCGAGGATTTCTGGTGATGGTCACCCATGCACACCGCGACATCAACCCCCAATATACCGGGAGAGACGAATCCTCTGACGATCCGCTCACTGCCTCCATGTGGCTCAGGACTGTACCCAACTAAAACCTGTTTGCACGACTTCTTTGAGCCGTGGTAGGGTAGTAATCAAAGCACAGTGGGAACTCACACGAGACAAATAACGATCTCAGGTCAATAGACTAACCTGTACACATGTCACCTGGGAACTGCTATTTGACAATAGGTATAATACCAACTAGCATGTTTCCGGTGAGTCCGTCCGGTGTACTCATAACCCAATGAGCACCTGTATACATCTTAGGTGAACCATCTAACATCAATAGGTTGTAATACCGGCCACCGCCACTCGTTGGGGTCACGATCAGTATACACTAGTCTACTTTTGGAGTAGCGATGCCCAGTCTCGAAACTCCCACGACTAGGGACACTTTAAGGATGTGCTTATAGACCACCCAACTCTCACGTATATGATCGCCATCATACTGCTGGTAGTCATGTTAGTTATATGTATGCCGTAGAGGCCATTACTGTACATACGTTGTATATTGTAGTGGATGCTTGGACATATATAGGGACGACTTTCTTGCTCGACATGATAGTATGCTATCTGGTTACACTTTATCTTAACATGTACTCTAATTGTCTCTATGTCACATGTTGATAAAGCCCTTAGGATGAGTACTTGACTACCAGGACTATGATGCAGATCATACTAGTGGGGACAGTGTAGTCGCCAAGTACATCCTTCAAATGTTCCTAGTCGTGGGAGTGCCGAGACAGGGCATCGATACTCCAGAGTAGACTAGCGTATGCGCTTCTTGACCTATATGATGGGCGATGGATGATCCCATATCCATTGGTGTTTGACATCAGAGAAGGTATACGGGTGCTCAGTGGAGACTGGGTATATTGGACGGACTCGCTGAGAACTCCTAGATCGTATTATACTTCACGTCAGATGGCAGTTCTCTGGTGACACTGGTACAGAGTAGTCTGTTGACCCGAGATCGTCATAGAATCTTGTGTGATTCCCACTGTGCTTTGATTTCCATCATACAACGTCCAAGTGGGAGTGCAAAACGATGGCTTTTGGGTACAGTCCCGAATCACATGGAGGCAATGAGCGATAGGAGGGGTTTCGTCTCTCCCGGTATAGGGAGTTGATGTTGCGCTGTGTTCGATTGGCTATAACTGGAAATCCCTGGTCAGGGTTGCTGAGAATTACTGGTAAGTGTTATCAGAAGTTTCTCAAACTATTATGGTCCTCATATCGACACGACTTATCAAGCTACTGGGGTTTGACGTTTACCACCCCTAGGCGAGATATACGACATATCAGGCGAAGAGACCGGACTGTACGGGAGTGTTACTAGTTGGATTCACGGGAGAATGTATAGGCTTGCTTGTTGATCTTCTGATTGCTCAATACCTAGGTGGCTGTTATGTTTAGCTGACCGCTTGCAGCTTGTGGGTGTTTGATATGATCATCACCTACTGCCGGCGTATTGACAATTCTTTAGTGTCCTACACAGAAGTTTCCTGGCTCAGGAAAAACGGAGTAGGAGCACATATGTGATTTGTGCGGGACCGAGAACAATACGTGTATGTGATACCATATTAGATTCTCAAGATATGTGATATCGGCCGGGTATATGTGATATAGCCGGGTCATCGGATCAAGTGTTGATTCGATGAACTGATACAGATTATATTAGTCGGTTATTTGTGAAACAGCCGGATTATCGGATCAAGTGTTGATTCGATAACTTAATGTGTAATTATATATTTGATATATTAAATTACATTAACAAATATAAGCTCACTTAAAGATTCTTTTTCTTACTCGGGTAATACATTGATATATATGCGATATATATTAATTGTATTATTTTATTTTGTTACAATAAATATTGTATATGTGATATATAATATTGTAACAAGTTAGGCTTACAAATGCAACATGTTTTGTGGAGTTTAAACATGGTTAGGGTTTGTATTAGGGTTCAGCTTTCTTGAAGCTTCTAGAAGCTTTGCTTTTGTTTTAAGCAAAGATATTTTGTAAATATATTTTTGTTGATATTTCTTAACCAAACCCAAACCCTTTACCATGATCATTTCTCTACCTGGGTTAAGTTATCATTCTTAACCAATGGTTGCATTTCTAACCTCACACAAGTTTCATTATCATCACAAATAGATTCTTCTTCTTCTTCTTCCTCTTAAAAAGCTTTCTAGCTTTTTATGAAGTGATGAAAATGAGTGAGTTAAACAAAACAAATGAGAGATAAATTCCTACTTCATCATCCTCATCTATTCTAGTCACTTAGATTAGGGTGTTTGCTTTGCTAATACTTGATTAATGAAGCAAAAGCTTGGGCTTGAGTTTCTTCAAGGTAGATCATCTTTGTTATCGAAGATCGGAAGCAAGCTTGCATCTTTCTCTTCATGGAGCCTCTCATGAGTTCGGGTACTCGATGATCGCAGCGAAGGGACCTCGACACGGAGCTTTAGAAGTGAAGGAACGAGCTACAAAGGTTGTAATCCCTAACTCTTAGAAGTAAAATTGTTTACTTGCTTTGTTTCGCCTAATCTCTAGTCTAAGATCTTGGTTAGGGTTGTTCGGCACGTGTAAAATTTAAATCGGGCATGGTTGATGTCTTATAGACCCCTGTGACAGTGCCTAGTAACCCTACAGTGGTATCCGAACCAAGTTAGAGATTTAGGCGAAGTCTAGACGAAGTTTACAGTTCGATCGAACCCCGAAACGTCGCATTTTACCCCCTATCCGGAAAATTTTTAAAATGTTGATTTTTTCTGTATTAAAAATACTCAGAAAAATAAGAAGGGTATTCTAAGAATTGCAGAGAAGTACGAACCCATAACTTCCTCAAAGGAGCACGGAACCGAGGCCAAACCATGGGTTTGGCGGCGGTTCCGCGGCCACACTTGGGAGTTGGGGGCCACCACTTCTGGGGTTTGTTCTTGGTCAATTTTTCATGCTTCTGGGAATTTTTAATTCTACTCAAGTGTTAAGTTTTCTGGAGATATTTTGTATTCGTTGATTCGATCGGAAAGTTTAACTTCGTTTATTTTTCCGGGTAATTTAGAACGTGTTAAAAAGTTCGAACGGATATCAATAACTCACTTTTTTCCCCCTGTCGGAAAATTTCCAAGTGTTGGATTTTTCCTTAGTTAAAGAACGTTCAAAGTCGTGCAAGTAACGCGGTGGTCCCTCTAGAAGAACACAAACCTTAACTCGATTATGTAACCATCTGAACCGCCTCTAAACCTTAGGGTTTGGGGCAGTACGACGTTGCCACATGTGAGGCGTTGGTTTGACCCTTCTACGGCTGGACCATTGGTACTGTAGTATGTGATGGATACTTTTTGAACTCCGCTCAAGTGTTGAGCTATTTGGGAATTCTTGGGTGTTTGTTTATTCGATCGGAAAGTTTAACATTGTCTATTTATCTGGAATGTGATACAATAATTGGAATCCACAAGTACTTATGAGATAACTAATTTGAATGTTATAAATCTAGCAGTTTAGTCTCATTTGATCGGTTGTCATGGGATTTTGATGTGATCAAAAGTCCGTCGCAATCACGTAGCGTATGCGGATACTCGCCGGGTAAACTTAATAGATAGCCACGTCCTATAGCCTCGACCAAGTGACTGTAGGAGAACCCCGTCGCCAAAAGCATCCGTTCGGGTGCTCGCGGCAGCGGTGTTCCGCCTTAGTGCACTTTGTCGACGGCATCCGGGGGTGCGGCCGTCTACTAAAGTTTTCGAAGAGCATTCGATCAGGGTGTCGGGAATCATGTTGAATTGCCCGACTATATATTGAAAAGTGTTTTCGATATTGAGACTAAAATGCGGGGTTTATAATTGTTAGGCATGCGATGTCTAAGGAATTCATTTGGTTAGGCATGTGATGTCTAAGGAGGTTGCGGATTCCAACTGTTGTAGTTTTACACTTTCTTTTCTGCGACCGTAAGTGTAATATGTGGTGTATCGCCGGTTTCGTTGCTATACATTAATGACAATTGGGATACGCATATTTATTTACGTTGATGATATGTGATATTATGTGTTGTTGTCATATGTTATATTGGATCGTCGTGTTTTGAATAGCCAGGGTTTTTATGTGAGATGAGAGTTTTTCATTTTCATTCATGTAAAATTCATTGTATGTAATATTCTTTTATTGGGGCACTTCCGGGCTGAGGATGATGTCACCATTGTATAATATTTACTTTTCCGCATTAGGTAGACCCAAGGCGGGGAGCATAAGTAACCGGGTTCTAGGGTCCAGTGGGAAACCATCTCGAGGGGTAGAGACCGGGTCTCCTAACCCTAGGATTGGCAATGTTGCTTGCCACTCTCGTAGGGGTCTAGGGATGTGGGTTTGGCTATTCACTACGACCATGGAATCCGTGTTTTATACAGGCTCGTATTAAAACACGGACGTCCTAGTATATCCAATATATCATATGTTATCTTCTGCTGCAATGTTCTGTGATGAGATCATATTACTGCCTGAGACGAATGTTTATATTATATATATGAGATATATATTGTATATTGTTGATTTCGTTTCAAATGTGATGCTTGTGAAGCATAATAAAATGGGACTTCATTACTGAGATTAATGAAATAAAATAAACCTAAAGATGTTGTAGAAACTTATTTAAAAACTGGTAGCTCTAGTTCTTGCTTTGCATAGAGGAATTCCTTGTAGAACATCCAGCACCTTATTCGATAAGGAAAGAGCCAAGATCCCTTCACCGGGAGTGACCTCTTTAGCGAAACTAGCAGATGCTACAAACTCGGTTTGTCTTTTGATTGTTTTTATAGTTCTTGCTTTGCACCATAGTATTTGTGAAATATCCTGCACCTTATTCGATAAGGAAAGAGCCGAGATCCCTTCACCGGGAGTGACCTCTTTAGCAAAACTAGTAAAAGCCTCAAAAACACTCCATTCAAAATTCACTCGATTCTACGACGATATAAAGTTCATTACGCAAAGGGTTTTCTTGAAAACCTGTCGTAGCCCTCCGTCATTTCAGATAAGTAGTCTTTAGTATTCGTGCTGCGTTTGTTGACTTAGTCAAGGCGTAGTGTGCGGTAGCTGATTAGTGCTTTTCTGCAAAGCATCTGATGCGATTAGATTAGGGTAGTTGTGCGGCCTTGTTGACTTAGTCAAGGGTCGTGCGAGTGGGTTTAATTTGATCGGGAAATGACAGGTTGAAGTTTACTTGCGGTCTATGGTTTGTTGACTTAATCAAGATCATAGATCGCTTGGGATAAATATTATTGGGAATTTCAAGTGTTGAAATTTGCAATGAGATTGCATACCTTCTATGAGATAGTTGGATCCCGATACCCGCTGCGAGTAAGAGTTACTCCTGGGAGAGTTTCACACATTACAATTAGCCGATCAAGTAGGTGTCTAGAAAGGTGTTAACGGGGTTATGCCCCTGGGAAAATGAGGTTTACTTTAATTAGGTCCGTGCAAAAGCGCGGGGAACCTCCCTCAAAGTACCGGCACTGGCCTGGCTGAAAAATTGGCAAACTTGTAGGGTGTAATTAATCCCGGCTAGTCTTTCATTTTTATGGTTTGAAGGAAGATTTGACTAAAACAGTAGGAGACATCCTGATTAGATATATTGATAACCAATCTAATCTTGCAAGGGCATATGCTGAGTGTTTTCTTCTCTCTCTCTCCTGGTTGCAACTATGTCACACCTTAATCAAGATAATAATACGGATGTATTGACCGAACCCGCTTGTTATACCGCGCTAAGGAACGTTGGTCCCGCTCGAACTTATAATTGTTATAAGACAGAGCAGAAAATAGGGGATTACCAGAATTCCCGTGCCGCTCAAACGAAGAAAGTGCATGCTGATGCATCATCTTCGGGTGTGTTCATTACCGAGAAATGTTTCTCAGTATCCTTTACGTCCTGGGTATGAAATACCGGATCAGGATCCCGCAAATTTAATTTGTTACATAGGCTACAGAGAGGTAGAGAACTGAGAACGGGTGATAAATTTCAAGAGTTTGAAAAGTTGCAAGTGTTGCAGCCAAGTCTGTTGGCAGTTATCACCCTGTATTACCAGAATACATTGATTCTGAACGAATGTTATTAGATACCGGACCTGATATACAACATCATATCAGACTCTTTATTGGTAAAGAAGGATATAATTTTGTATTGTTGGATAATGTTTTGAAAATTTCCTATATCAAGAGTTGATCGGTTCAGGCATGTTATCTAAAAGCATAGACGCTCTAAATCAAACCACAGTTCTTAACGTACAGAGCACACACAAGAGGAAGAGTTCAGAAATGAACGAATCCTTCTTGAGGCTTGGTAGACTAGGTCATATCAATGCGACCCGACTAGCTGAAGTTACATTTAGATGAATATTTAAATTAGTTTGAATTTACATCTTGTGAAACTTGCCGGTCATGTCACAGAGATAAGATGACCACAGCTCCGTTTATTGGAAACAGAGAAAGAGTTAGTGAACTCTTGGGATTGATACATGCTGATGTATGAAGGTCCCGTGTCTACACATGCCGGACCGATTCTTTGTACTTCATTACATTCACTGATGATCTCTCAAGATTCAGACATATGTTCCTGTTGAAACACAAGTCCGAAAGTTTTAAGATAATCACAGAATATAAGTTAGAAGTAGAGAACTAAAAACTGGGTATAAGTATTATGTCCTTTGATGTAATCAGGGAGGAGAATACTTGAGCACGGAATTCCTGGACTATTCTAAAGGAGAATGAGATTCTTTCTCAGCATAACTCCTCCGTATACACCCAGCACGTCGGTGTATCGGGGCAGAGTAAACACACCCTATTAGATATGGTACGCTCTATGATGAGTACTACTGAGTTCCTATTTTCCTTTTGGGAGTTATGCACTTATGAAGCTGCATACCTATTGAATAGGGTTCCAACCAAATCAGGTGCCTACCACTCCATATGTGATATGGTATGGGAAGAGCCCATCTCTTAAGGAAGTTAAGATTTGGGGTTGTCCGGCCTATGTCTAAAAGCATAATCCAGACAAGCTCAAGGAAAGGTTAATTCTGTGGAAGTTTCTTGGATATCGCAAGCATTAGCAAGGGAATATCTTCTACCAAACCGAGGAACAAAAGATGTTTTGTTTCTCAGCATGCCACCTTTGTGAAAGGGAATTTCTTATGAAGAAATTAGTGGTCATGAGGTAGAACTGGAAAGAGTTCCAGCTATACAAACTGCAGCTGATGATTTGGTAGAACCGGAGGATTCAATAGTTTCTAACGAACCTCAGCCTCTCCGTCGATCTGGTAGGGTTCCTCATCCACCTGAGAGATACTTCGGTTTCTCTATGACAGTGGGAGCGAGGATTGCATCATTAGATGATAACCTAACTTGTTTCGAGCAGGCCATCAGGAGTAGGGACTCTGTGAGAATGGATGGATGCTTAGCGATCTGAGATGGAATCCTTATACACCAACAAAGTATGGACTTTGGTTGCTTTATCTGAAGGGTTAAATCCCCATCAGGAGCAAGTATATCTTGAGAAGATTACTTGGTGTACATGGAAAAGTTGAGACTTTCAAAGCTATGCTTAAGTCCATCCAGATCCTACTTGCCACGGCTACATACCATGACTACGATATCTGGCGGTTGGGTGTCATGACTGCTTTTCTAAAAGTTGATTTGGAAGAGAGCGTCTATAAGTACACAGCCAGAGGGCTTCGTAGACAGTGGGAGCAGCGAAAACGTGTGCAAGGTGCTTTATGGGATAAAATAGGCGTCGCGGAATTGGAACGTCTGTTTTGATGTAGTAGTCATAGTGTTTGACTTCATCAAAATGGTAGATGAACCTTGTATACACAAAAAGGTAGTAGGGAGTATGGTAGTGATCCTCGTATTGTACGTGGATGATATACTCTTGATAGGGAAGGAGTTTCCTATGCTACGATCGGTCAATCTCCTCTTATCACAAGGATTCTCCATATAGGATCAAGGTGATACCTCCTAAATCCTGGGTTATGGATCTATGAGATAAATCTAATTGAATGTTAGGATTCTCACTAGTTGTAGTGAGATGGTATCAATCGATCATATGGAGAATCACTGGAAAGGTTCCAGAGTGATAAGGATGACTGAATGTCAGTCGCAGGCATTGTCTTTACCCTCAGTGGAGGGACGGTATGTTGGAAGAGTTCAAAGCTAGATACCATGACTTACTAGACGATTAAAGGCAAGATACATCATTACCAAGAATGCTACTAAAGAGGCAGTCTGGATATATATAAGTTCATGAGATGAACTTCGTTCCTACCATTGTGTGATAATGGAGTTGTGGCTGATGCCTAGGAACCCTCGTCCCATCAGAGATCCAGACATATTCTTAGGCAGTATCGCCTGATCATGGAGATGGTTGATCTCTAGGGAGATCAAGGTTAGGAGAGTAGACACAGAGGACAACAGCGCGGATCCACTCACAAAGGCCTATTCCCCAGTAGAGACTTTAATGGGATGGTTGAGTATGAGATACTTCAACCACAGCTTAATATTGGGTATGAGATACTACAACAGCTGGCCCTAGTGCAAGTGGGATATTGTTAGTTATATGTATGCCCTAGAGGACATTACTGTATATACGTTGTATATTGTAGTGGATGCTTGGACATATATAGGGACGACTTTCTTGCTCGACATGATAGTACGCTTTCTGGTTACACTTTATCTTAACATGTACTCTGATTGTCTCTATGTCACATGTTGATAAAGCCCTTAGGATGAGTACTTGACTACTAGGACTATGATGCAGATCATACTAGTGGGGACAGTGTAGTCGCCAAGTACATCCTTCAAATGTTCCTAGTCGTGGGAGTGCCGAGACAAGGCATCGATACTCCAGTGTAGACTAGTGTATGCGCTTCTTGACCCATATGATGGGCGATGGATGATCCCATATCCATTGGTATTTGACATCAGAGAAGGTATACGGGTGCTCAGTGGAGACTGGGTACACTGGACGGACTCACCGAGAACTCCCAGATGGTATTATACCCCACGTCAGATGGCAGTTCTCTGGTGACACTGGTATAGAGTAGTCTGTAGACCCGATATCGTCATAGAGTCTTGTGTGATTCCCACTGTGCTTTGATTTCCATCATACCACGTCCAAGATGGCGTGCAAAACGGTGGCTTTTGGGTACAGTCCCGAATCACATGGAGGCAATGAGCGATAGGAGGGGTTTCGTCTCTCCCGGTATAGGGAGTTGATGTTGCGCTGTGTTTGATTGGCTATAACTGGAAATCCCTGGCCAGGGTTACTGAGATTTACTGGTAAGTGTTATCAGTAGTTTCTCGAACTGTTATGGACCTCATATCGACACGACTTATCAAGCTACTGGGGTCTGACGTGTACCACCCCTAGGCGAGATATGCGACATATTAGGTGAAGAGACCGGACTGTATGGGAGTGTTATGTTAGTTATATGTATGCCCTAGAGGCCATTACTGTACATTGGATGTATATTGTAGTGGATGCTGGGACATATATAGGTAGGACTTTCTTGCTCGACATGATAGTACGCTATCTGGTTGCTCTTTATCTTAACCTGTAGACTCTCTGTCTCTCTGATTACATGTTGATAAAGCCCTTAGGATGTGTACTCGACTTCCAAGACTATGATGCAGATCATACTAGTGGGGCCTGGGTAGTCCATGAGTACATCCTTCAATGTTCCTAGTCATGGGAATATCGAGACGGGGCATCGATATTCCAGAGTAGACTAGCGTATATCTTCTCGACCCATGTGATGGGCGATGGATGATCCCACATCCATTGGTGTTTGACATCAGAGATGGTATGCGGGTGCTCAGTGGAGACTGGGTACACTGAACGGACTCGCCGAGAACTCCGAGATGGTATTATACCTCACGTCAGATGGCAGTTCTCTAGTGACACTGGTACAGCTTAGTCTGTTGACCCGAGATCGTCATAGAGTCTTGTGTGTCTCCCACTGTGCTTTGATTTCCACCCTACCATGGCTCTACTGAGTCGTGCAAACAGGTGGATTTTGGGTACAGTCCCGATTCACATGGAGGCAATGAGCGATAGGAGGGGATTCGTCTCTCCCGGTATTGGGGGTTGATGTTGCGCTATGCTCGACTGGCCATAACAGGAAATCCCTGGCCAGGGGTGCAGTGATATACTGGTAAGAGTTATCAGTAGTTTCACGAAGGTTATGGACCTCAAGTCGGCATGACTTATCGAGCTACTGGGTCTGACGTTTACCACCCCTAGGCGAGATATGCGACATACCAGACGAACATACCGGACTGTACGGTAAGTGTTACTGGTTGGATTCACAGGAGTGTGAGCGGGCTTGCTCGTCGATCTTCTGATCGCTCAATAACCGGGTGGCCGTTACGTTTAGCAGACCGCTTATGGCTTGTGGGTGTTTGATATGATCATCATCTGCTGCCGACGTATTGACGAGTCTTTAGAGTCCTACACAGAGGTTTCCTGGCTCAAGCGAAACGAAATAGGAGCGCATATGAGATATGTGCAGGACCGAGAATAATGCGTGTATGTGATACTGTATTACATTCTCGCGATGAATGTATCGATTGGTTGTATGCGATATAACCTAATTATCGAATCGAAGATTGATTCGATAAGCCGATACATTGGATACAAGTCGGTTATATGCGATATAACCGGATCGTTAAATCAAGTATTGATTTAATGATTTAATGTATAATTATATATTTGATATATTACTTTACATTAACTAGTATTGGTTCACTTTAAAAGGATTTTCTCACTTGAAATACACAAGTTGTATATGTGATATACTTTTGTGCACAAGATTGTATCATGTTTGATGATACATGCTAGTTTGGGTGTATGTTTAGTTTAAATCATGTTTAAGTGAATGGTTAGGGTTTTATAATCTTCTCTTGATTATTTAGTTTATTTATTTATTTGTTTATTTCCTTTTAAGGCAAGAAAAGAAATGGTTGCTTTTTGGATTTACTTGAAGCTTCATGAAGCTTTGAAAAAGTTCAACCATTTTTGTTTCTTTGCCTAACCTAACCATTCACCTAACCTTGGTTTATTCTCTACATATAACCATGGTTGCAATATGATACTTATCATATTATTTTCTATTAGAAAATAAATTATGATATTATCTTCATCTTCTTCATCTTCAACATGAAGAAAGCTTGCCTCCATCAATGGCAACTAGCCAAAATGAGTGAGAAATCCAATTCTAAAGTGAACCCACTTCCTATTTCTTCATCCTCTACCTCTTGCCAAGTAGTATAGGGTGTTTTCTTCACAAGTTTCATGACTTGGTGAAGTGGGAGCTTGATCTTGTGATGCCTCGACGTAGATCATCTTCGGCATCGAAGCCGACGACCAAGCCCGCCCATTTCTCCGATGAAGTCGACGCTAGAGCCCGGGATCCGATGATCGCAGTGAGGAGACTTCATCATAGAGCTATGGAGGTGGAGGACCGGATCTACAAAGGTTGTAGCCCCTTTACTTTAGCATTAAATTCGTTTACTCGCATTGCATCGCCTCATTATCTAGTTAACGATCCATATTAGGGTTTGTAGGCACATGAAATTTTTTAATTGGGCATGTTTGATCACTTGTGAGACTTCATTATTGTGCCTAGGAACCCTACAGTGGTATCAGAGCCTAGCTAGAGCCTTAGGCGATGCGTAGACGGAGTTAGAAGTCCGATCGAACCGAAACCCTAACTCCAAAATGCTCTCTGTACATTTTTGTAATTCGTGGAATTTTGTAAATTAAAAATGTTTAAAAAATTTAGCAGGAAATTCTAAGAATTATGGTGCAAAAATTACCTAATGATGTGTCTAAAGCGCGGCGGAACCGCGGCATTAGCAGGCTAATATGGCGGTTCCGCGCCCATTTAGCCTCTTCAGTCAACCATTTTTGCACAGTAACTTCTTTATTTAAATGCTGAGTTTTATGAGATTTTTTAATATTTATTCAAGAGTTGAATATTCTGGGTTGTATTAGGAGTTCGTAGATTCGATCAGATTATCAAACTCTGTCTATGTGTTTTCCGGATATTTTAGAATATGTTAAAAAGTTCGACCGGATATAAATACCCACTTTTTTCCTGCCGGGAAATTTCCAATTGTTGGACTTTTCCGTAGTTTAATGATGTTCCAAGTAGTGCAAGTAACACGATGGTCCCTCTAGAAGACAACAAACCTTAACTCGATTATGTGACCGTCTTGAACTGCCCTTTGAACCTTAGGGTTTGGGGCAGTACGGCGTGCTACATGTGAGGCGTTGGCTTGACCCTTCTACGGCTGGACCGTTGGTACTGAAGCATGAACTGAATGTTTTTAAATTTATTTCATGTGTTGAGCTGTTTCGGGAAAACTTGGGTGTTCGATTGTTCGATCGGAAAATTTAACATTTTCTATTTATCCGGAATGTGATACAACATTTGGAATTCACAAGTAGTTATGACATAACTGAATGAATGTTATAAACATAGCAGTTTAGTCTCACTTGATCGGTTGCCACGGAATTTTGATGCGATCAAAAGTCCGTCGCAGTCACGTAGTGTACGCGGATACTTGCCGGGTAAACTTAATAGACAGCCTCACTCCATAGCCCCGACCAAGTGACTGTAGGAGAACCCCGTCGCCGAAAGCATCCGTTTGGGTGCTCGCGGCAGCGGTGTTCCGCCTTGGTGCACTTCGTCGACGGCATCGGGGGTGTAGCTGCCTACTAAAGTTTGCGACGAGCATTCGATCAGAATGTTGGGAATCCTGTTGAATTGCCCGACTTGATATTGAAAAGAGTTTTCGATAATGAGACTAAAATGCGGGGTTTATAATTGTTAGGCATGTGATGTCTAAGGAATTCACTGGTCTAGGCATGCGATGTCTAAAGAGGATGCGGATTCCAACTGTTGTAGTTTTACACTTCTTTTCTGTGACCGTAAGTGTAATATGTGATATCGCCGGTTTCGTTGCTATATGTCAACGACAATTGGGATGCACATATTTACTTACGTTGATGACATGTGATGTTATGTGTTGCTGGATATGTTATATTGGATCGTCGTGTTCGAATAGCCGGGGGTTTTTATGTGAGATGAGTGTTTTTCATTTTCATTCATGTAAAAACTTGTATGTAATATTCTTTTATTAGGGCACTTCCAGGTTGCGGATGATGTCACCTTTTGTATATTATTTACTTTTCCGCATTAGGATAGACCCAAGGAGGGGAGCACAAGTAACCGGGTTCTAGGGTCCAGTGGGAGACCATCTCGAGGAGTCGAGTTCGGGTCTCCTAACCCTAGAAATGGTAGGGTTGCTTGCCGCTCTCGTAGGGGTCTAGGGTGTGGGTTTGGCTATTCATCACGACCGTGGAATCCGTGTTTTATACTGGCTCGTATTGAAAACACGGACGTCCTAGTATATCCAATATTTCATATGATATTTTCTGCTGCGTTATCTGTGATGTGATCATGTGATGTGTTCAGATAGATATTATATATAGTATATATGATATATTATATAGACGTTGCTTATGTTTTACACCCACACTAGCCCTACCTCGCTCTGGCGTTAGTTACCTAACCTAACGGTGCAGACGGGACATCGAGGCGAATGCGGGAGGCGAAAGCGTACGTTATATTTATCTGTGATGTTTAGGTGGACTTAAATGATGGGATATTCATTAATGAGATTAATGAAAGAAAATAAACCTAATTGTTGTTGTGGAATCGAATTTTAAAATAAAACAGGTAGCTACAGTTCTTGCTTTGCATCGCGGTGTTCCTTGTAGAACATCCTGCACCTTATTCGATGAGGAAAGGACCGAGATCCCTTCACCGGGAGTGACTCCTTTAGCAATAACTGGCAGATGCTACACACTCGGTTTGTTTTTGATTGCTTCTATAGTTTCTTCTTTGCACAGTGATATATATGATATATCCCGCACCTCATTCGAGGAGGAAAGGGCCGACGATCCCCTCACCGGGAGTGACCCCTTTAGCAAAACTAGAAAAGCCTCAAAAACATTCCATTTAAAAACCATTCTATTCCGCAACGAGATCAAGTTCAAAGCATTTAAGGTTTTCACAAAAACCATTCGCAACCCTCCGTCATTTTAGGAAGTAGAGTACTTAGTATTCGTGCTACGTTTGTCGACCATAGCCGAGGCGTAGTGTGCGGTAGCTAAGTGATGTCTTCCTACACCGCATATGATGCGATTAGTTAGGACAGTCATGTGGCTTTGTTGACCTTAGCCAAGGGTCATGTGGGTGGGTCTAATTAATCACGAAACGACGGGTAGAACTTGACTAGTACCTATGATTTGTTGACCTTAGCCAAGGTCATAGGTGCTAGGGGTAAAAACCATTATCAGGAGTTTCAAGTGTTGAAATTTGCAATGAGATTGCATACCTTCTATGTGATAGTTGGATCCCGATACCCACTGCGAGTAATTGTTACTCCTGGGAGAGTTTTACACTTTACAATTAACCGATCAAGTAGGTATCTAGAAAGGTGTCAACGGGGTTACGCCTCTGGGAAAACGAGGTTTACTGTAATTAGGTCCGTGCGAAAGCACAGGGAACCTCCCTCAAAGTACCGACACTGGCCTGGCTGAAAGATTGGCGAACTTGTAGAGTGTAATTAATCCCGGCTAGTCTTTCCTTTTAAGGTTTGAAGGAAGATTTGATAAAAACAGTGGGAGCCATCCTGATTAGCTAAAATATATAACCAATCTGATCTTGCAAGAGCGCACGCAGAGTGTTTTCTTCTCTCTCTCTCCAGGTAGCGACCATATCACGCCTTAATCAAGATAATAATACAGATACATTGATCGAACCCGCTTGTTATACTGAGCTGGGGAACGTTGGTCCCGCTCCAACTTATAATTGTTATAAGACAGAGCAGGAAATAGGGGAAAACCAGAATTCCTATGCCGCCCAAATGAAGAAAGTGCATATGATGCATCTCCTTCGGGTGTGTTCATTACACAGAACTGTTTCTCAGTATCCTCTGCATCCTGGATATTTGATACCGGATCAGGATCCCAGATATGTAATCTGTTACATAGGGCTACAAAAGGGTAGAAAAACTGAGAACGGGTGATAAGTTTCATGAGACAGAAAACGGGGCAAGTGTTGCAGCCAAGTCTGTTGGTCACTGTCACCCTGTATTACCAATACATTGATTCTGAACAAATGCTATTAGATACCGAACCTGATATACAAAATCATATCAGTCTCTTTATAAGTAAAGAAATGATAAAATTTTGTATTGTTGGATAATGTTTTGAACATTTCCTATATCAAAAGTTGATCGGTTCAGGCACGTTATCTAAAAGCATTGACGTTCTAAATCAAACTACAGTTCTTAGTATACGGAACATACACAAGAGGAAGAGTACAGAATTGAATGATTCCTTCTTGAGGTATTGTAGACTAGGTCAGATCAATGTAACCCGACTAGCTAGAGTTACATAAAGATACATATTTAAATTAGTTTGAATTTACATCTTGTGAAACTCGCCAGTCATGTCACAAAGATAAGATGACCATAGCTCCGTTTACTGGAAACAGAGAAAGAGTTAATGAACTCTTGGGATGATACATGTTGATGTATGTAGGTCCCCTGTCTACACATGCTAAGACCGGTTCTTTGTACTTCATTACATTCTCTGATGATCTCTTTAGATTCAGACATATGTTCTTCTTGAAACACAAGTTCGAACCTTTTGAGATATTCACAGAATATAAGTTCGAAGTAGAGAACCAATACGGGTATAAGTATTATGTCCTTTGATGAGATCAAGGAGGAGAATACTTGAGCACGGAATTCCTGGACTATTCTAAAGGAGAATGAGATTCTCTCTCAGCATTACTCCTCCGTATACACCATAGCACGATGGTATATCGGGGCGGAGCAATCACACCCTATATGATAAGGTGTGCTCTATGATGAGTACTACTGAGTTACCTATTTCCTTTTTTGGATGTTATGCACTTGAGAAGCTGCATACCTATTGAATTGGGTTCGATTCAAATCAGTGCCTACCACTCCATATAAGATATGGTATGGGAAGAGCCTATCTCTTAAGTAAGTTAAGATTTGGGATTGTCTGGCCTGTGTCAAAAGCTAAATCCGGACAAGATCGAGGCAATGTCAGATCTGTAGAACTGGAAAGGTTCCAGCTATACAAAACTGCAGCTGATGATTTGACAGAACCGAAGGATTCAATAGTTCTCGACGAACCTCAGCCTCTCCGCCGATCTGGTAGGGTTCCTCATCCGCCTGAGAGATACTTCGGTTTCTCGATGACAGTGGGAGTGAGGAATGCATCATGAGATGATGACCCAACTAGATTCGAGCAGGTCATCGAGAGTAGGGACTCTGTAAGAATGGCTGGATGCTTAGCGATCTGAGATGGAATCCATGTACACCAACAAAGTATGGATTTTGGGTGCTATATCTGAAGGGTTAAATCCCCATCAGGAGCAAGTATATCTTGAGAAGATTACTTGGTGTAGATGGAAAAGTTGAGACTTTCAAAGCTAGACTTGTTAAAGATTTTCGTCGTCGACCAGGCGTGGATAATGATGAAATCTTTTCCAGGGACTATGCTTAAGTCCATCCGGATCCTACTTGCCACGGCTACATACCATGACTATGATATCTGGCGGTTGGGTGTCATGACTGCTTTTCTAAATGATGTTTTAGAAGAGATAGTCTATAAGTACATGTTAGTTATATGTATACCCTAGAGGCCATTGCTGTACATAGGATGTATATTGTAGTGGATGCTGGGACATATATAGGGAAGACTTTCTTGCTCGACATGATAGTATGCTATCTGGTTGATCTTTACCTTAACGTGTATACTGTTTGTCTCTCTGTTACATGTTGGTAAAGCCCTTAGGATCTGTACTTGACTACCTGGACTATGATGCGGATCATACTAGTGGGGACATGGTAGTCCATAAGTACATCCTTCAAAGTCCCTAGTCATGGGTGTATCGAGACGGGGCATCGATATACCAAAGTAGACTAGCGTATGCCCTCTCGACCCATACAGATGGGCGATGGATGATCCCATATCCATTGGTGTTTGACATCAGAGGAGATATACGGGTGCTCAGTAGAGACTGGGAACACTGGACGGACTCGCCGAGAACTCCCAGATGGTATTATACCTCACGTCAGATGGCAGTTCTCTGGTGACACTGGTACAGAGTAGTCTGTTGACCCGAGATCGTCATAGAGTCTTGTGTGGTTCCCACTGTGCTTTGATTTCTATCTTACCACGTCCAAGAGGGCGTGCAAAACGGTGGTTTTTGGGTACAGTCCCGAGTCACATGGAGGCAATGAGCGATAGGAGGGGATTCGTCTCTCCCGGTATATGGGGGTTGATGTTGCGCTGTGTTCGATTGGCTATAACAGGAAATCCCTGGCCAGGGTTGCTGAGATTTACTGGTAAGTGTTACCAGTAGTTTCTCGAACGGTTATAGAACTCATATCGACACGACTTATTGAGCTATTGGGGTCTGACGTATACCACCCCTAGGCGAGATATGCGACAGATCAGACGATCAGACCGGACTGTACGGTAGTGTTACTGGTCGGATTCACTGGAGTGTGAGCGGGCTTGCTCGTCGATCTTCAGATCGCTCAATACCCGGGTGGCCGTTACGTTTAGCAGACCGCTTGCGGCTTGTGGGTGTTTGATATGATCATCATCTACTGCCGGCGTATTGACGAGTCTTTAGAGTCCTACACAGAGGTTTCCTGGCTCAAGCGAAACGAAATAGGAGCGCATATGAGATATGTGCGGGACCGAGAATAATGCGTGTATGTGATACCGTATTCTATTCTCGCAATAAATATATCGAATGGTTGTATGCGATATAACCTAGTTATCGATTCAAGCGATGATTCGATAAGCCGATATATTGTATACTAGTCGGTTGTGTGCGACATAACCGGGTCATTGAATCAAGTGTTGATTTAATGATTTAATGCATATTTATATATTTGATATATTACTTTGCGTTAACTAGTATTGGTTCACTTTATATGGATTTTCTCACTTGTAATGTGCATATTGTATATGTGATATACATTTGTACATTTGCTTGTATCATGTTTGATGATACATGATTGTTTAAGTGTAAGTTAAGAATAAACCATGGTTACTTATATGATTGGGGTTTTATTTCCTTTTCTTATTTATTTATCTATTTATTTATTTTGGAAATAATTAGAAAAGGCATAAGAAGAAAATGGTGGCTATTTTTGTTTCATATTGAAGCTTCTTGAAGACTTTGACCTAGTGACCATTTTGTTCTTATCCTTAACCCTAACCATTCCATTAACCATGGTCTTTTCTCTACACTTAACTAGGGTTGAAGATATGATAAGTAT
This sequence comes from Agapanthus africanus, assembly GCA_030015575.1. NCBI lineage: Eukaryota > Viridiplantae > Streptophyta > Magnoliopsida > Asparagales > Amaryllidaceae > Agapanthus > Agapanthus africanus. The sequence continues at coordinate 281,682,380 of JASDDO010000001.1, forward strand.
TGATTTACTTATTCATTTTTCAAAAAACTTATCATAACCTTTTTCCTTCTTCTTCTTCATTCTTCAAGTGAAGAAGCTTAAGGTCCATCAATGGTGATTGTTGGAAATGAGTGAGAAATCCAATTCTAAAGTTTACCCACTTCCTATTTCTTCATCCTCTACCTCTTGCCAAGTAGTAGAGTGTGTTTCCTTCACAACTTTTCACGGTTTGGTGAAGGTGGAGCTTAATTCATCGATGCTTCGACGTAGATCATCTTCGGCATGGACATCGACAATCTAGCTTGCCCATTCTCCGACGAAGCCGATCCTAGAGCCCGGATTTGATTTGGACAGCGGAGAAGACCTCGTTGCGGAGCCGTGGAGGTGGAGCACCGGATCTACAAAGGTTGTATTTCCGTATCTTTTAGTTAAGTGTTAACTAGTTAGCTTGTTCGCCTAGATATCTAGCAAACGATCCGTACTTTAGGGTTTGTAGGCACCATAATTTTTGAAATTGCCATGGTTGATGGCTTGGGAGACCTCACTAGAGTGCCTAGGAACCCTGCAGTGGTATCAGAGCCTAGCTAGAGCCTTAGGCGAAGTCCAGACGGAAATTGAAGTCCGAACGAACCCGAAACCCCGATTCAATGTTGCTCTCTGTACAATTTTTAAAATCTGGTCTTTTTCCACATTAAAAATGTTCAGAAAAATCAGCAGGTGATTATATGAGGTACTGTGAAATTCGTGTCGATAATTCATTCTTCTTGCCGCGCTTCCGCGGCACGAGCTAGCCTCGTGCGGCGGTTGCGCGGCGGTACGGACACTTTATTAAATAATTTTTATACAGTATCTCATAATTATTAGTGCTGGTATTCCTGGGTATTTTTAATATTTATTCCAGAGTTGAATATTTCTGAGTTGTTTTGGGGATTCGGTATTTCGATCGGGGTATCAAATTTTGTCTGTGTGGCTTTCTGGATAAATTTTAGAATATGTTAAAAAGTTCGACCGGATAGAATACCCAACTTTTCCCCTGTCAGGAAATTTCCAAGTGTTGGATTTTTCCGCAGTTTAACGACGTTCTAAGTAGTGCAAGTAACGCGATGGTCCCTCTAGAAGACACAAACCTTAACTCGATTATGTGACCGTCTTGAATTGTCCTTTGAACCTTCGGGTTTGGGGCAGTACGGCGTGCCACATGTGAGGCGTTGGCTTGACCCTTCTACGGCTGGATCGTTGGTACTGAGGCACGAACGGAATGTTGTTAGACTTGTTTCATGTGTTGATATGTATCGGGAAAACTTGGGTGTTCGATTGTTCGATCGAAAAGTTTAACATTTTCTGTTTATCTGGAATGGGATACAATAATTGGAATTCACAAAAGTTATGTGATAACTAAATGAATGTTGTAAATCTAGCAGTTTAGTCTAACTTGATCGGTTGCCACGGAATTTTGATGTGATCAAAAGTCCGTTGCAATCACGTAGCGTACGCGGATACTCGCCGGGTAAACTTAATAGACAGCCTCGCTCCATAGCCCCGACCAAGTGACTGTAGGAGAACCCCGTCGCCGAAAGCATCCGTTCGGGTGCTCGCGGTAGCGGTGTTCCGCCTTGGTGCACTTCGTCGACGGTATCGGGGGTGCAGCCGTCTACTGAACTTTGCGACGAGCATTCGATCAGGATGTCGGGAATCTAGTTGAATTGCCCGACATGATATTGAAAAGTGTTTTCGATTTTGAGACTAAAATGCGGGGTTTATAATTGTTAGGCATGCGATGTCTAAGTAATTCATTTGGTCAGGCATGCGATGTCTGAAGTGATTGCGGATTCCAACTGTTGTAGTTTTACACTTTCTTTTCTGTGACCGTAAGTGTAATATGTGATATCGCCGGTTTCGTTGCTATATGTCAACGACAATTGGGATGGACATATTTACTTACGTTGATGACATGTGATGTTATGTGTTGCTGGATATGTTATATTGGATCGTCGTGTTTGAATAGCCGGGGTTTTTTTTATGTGAGATGAGTGTTTTTCATTTTCATTCATGTAAAAACTTGTATGTAATATTCTTTTATTGGGGCGCTTCCAGGTTGCGGAAGTAGTCACCGTTTGTATATTATTTTCTTTTCCGCACTAGGATAGACCCAAGGAGGAGGGCACAAGTAACCGGGTTCTGGAGTCCAGTGGGAGACCAACTCGAGGAGTCGAGTCCGGGTCTCCTAACTCCAGAATTGGTAGGGTTGCTTGCCGCTCTCGTAGGGGTCTAGGGGTGTGGGTTTGGCTATTCATCACGACCGTGGAATCCGTGTTTTATACTGGCTCGTATTGAAAACACGGACGTCCTAGTATATCCAATATTTCATATGATTCTTCTGCTGCGATATCTGTGATGTGATCATGTGATGTTCTTTGATAGATACAGTATATAGTATATATGATATATTATATAGGCGTTACTTATGTTTTACACCCGCGCTAGCCTTGCCCCGCTCTGCCGTTAGTTACCTAACCTAACGGTGCACGAGGGGACATCGAGGCGAATGCGGATGGCATAAGTGTACGTCGTATTTATCTGTGATGTTTAGGTACATAATTGATGGGACTTCATTAATGTGATTAATGAAATAAAAGAAACCTAAGATGTTGTAGAATCGAATTTCAAAATAAAACAGGTAGCTACAGTTCTTGCTTTGCACAGCGGTATATATGATATATCCTGCACCTTATTCGATGAGGAAAGGACCGAGATCCCTTCACCGGGAGCGACTCCTTTAGCAATAACTGGCAGATGCTACACACTCGGTTTGTCTTTTGATTGCTTTTAAGAGTTTTTGCTTTGCACAGTGATATATGTGATATATCCCGCACCTCATTCGACGAGGAAAGGACCGACGATCCCTTCACCGGGAGTGACTCCTTTAGCAAAACTAGAAAAGCTTCAAAAACACTCCATTTTTAAAATCATTTGATTCTACAACGATATAAAGTTCATTACGCAAAAGGTTTTCTTAAAAACCTGTCGTAGCCCTCCGTCATTTCAGATAGGTAATAGTTAGTATTCGTGCTGCGTTTTTTGACTCAGTCAAGGCGTAGTGTGCGGTAGCTGATTATTGCTTATCTGCAAAGCATATGATGCGATTGGATTAGGGTAGTCGTGCGGCCTTGTTGACTCAGTCAAGGGTCGTGCGGGTGGGTTTAATTCAATCGAGAAATGACGGGTTGAACTTTACTTGCGGTCTATGGTTTGTTGACTCAGTCAAGGTCATAGATCGCATGGAGCAAAATATTATCGGGAATTTCAAGTGTTGAAATTTGCAATGAGATTGCATACCTTCTATGAGATAGTTGGATCCCGATACCCGCTGCGAGTAAGTGTTACTCCTGGGAGAGTTTTATACATTACAATTAGCCGATCAAGTAGGTGTCTAGAAAGGTGTTAACGAGGTTACGCCTCTGGGAAAACGAGGTTTACATTAATTAGGTTCGTGCGAAAGCACGGGGGACCTCCCTCAAAGTACCGACACTGGCCTGGCTGAAAGATTGGCGAACTTGTAGTGTGTAATTAATCCCGGCTAGTCTTTCCTTTTAGGGTTTGAAGGAAGATTTGATAAAAAGCAGTGGGAGCCATCCTGATTAGATAAAATAATAACCAATCTATTCTTGACAGAGCGCACGCTGAGTGTTTTCTTCTCTCTCTCTCCTGGTAGCGACCATATCACGCCTTAATCAAGATAATAATACGGAATATTGACCGAACCCGCTTGTTATACTGAGCTGGGGAACGTTGGTCCCGCTCCAACTTATAATTGTTATAAGACAGAGCAGGAAATTGGGGATTACCAGAATTCCCGTGCCGCCCAAACGAAGAGAGTGCATGCTGATGCATCATCTTCGGGTGTGTTCATTACAAAGAACTGTTTCTCTGTATCCTCTACGTCCTCGGTATGTGATACCAGATCAGGATCCCAGATATGTAATTTGTTACATAGGGCTACAGATAGGTAGAGAACTGAGAAAGGGTGATAAGTTTCATGAGACAGAAAACGGGGCAAGTGTTGCAGCCAAGTCTGTTGGTCACTGTCACCCTGTATTACAATACATTGATTCTGAACGAATGTTGTTAGATACCGAACCTGATATACCAAATCATATCACTCTCTTTGTTAGAAAAGAAAGGATATAATTTTGTAATGTTGGATAATGTTTTGAACATTTCCTATATCAAAAGTTGATCGGTTCAGGCACGTTATCTAAAAGCATTAATGTTCTAAATCAAACTACAGTTCTTAGTATATGGAACACACACAAGAGGAAGAGTTCAGAAATGAACGAATTCTTCTTAAGGCATTATAGACTAGGTCATATCAATGTGACCCGACTAGTTAGAGTTACATATAGATGCATATTTAAATTAGTTTGAATTTACATCTTGTGAAACTCGCCAGTCATGTCACAAAGATAAGATGACCATAGCTCTGTTTATTGGAAACAGAGAAAGAGTTAGTGAACTCTTGGGATGATACATGTTGATGTATGTAGGTCCCCTGTCTACACATGCCAAGACCGGTTCTTTATACTTCATTACGTTCTCTGATGATCTCTTTAGATTCAGACATATGTTCCTGTTGAAACATGAGTCCGAACCTTTTTAGATATTCACAGAATATAAGTTAGAAGTAGAGAACTAATACGGGTATAAGTATTATGTCCTATGATGAGATCAAGGAGGAGAATACTTGAGCACGGAAATCCTGGACTATTCTAAAGGAGAATGAGATTCTCTCTCAGTATTACTCCTCCGTATACGCCATAGCACGATGGTATATCAGGGCGGAGCAGATACACCCTATTTGATATGGTGTGCTCTATGATGAGTACTACTGAGTTACCTTTTCCTTTTGGGAGTTGTGCGCTTGAGAAGCTGCATACCTATTGAATAGGATTCGAATCAAATCAGTTGCCTACCACTTCATCTATGATATGGTATGGGAAGAGCCCATGTCTTAAGTCAGTTAAGATTTGGGGTTGTCCGGCCTGTGTCTAAAAGCAAAATCCGGACAAGCTCGAGGCAAGGTCTGTAATGTAGAACTGGAAAGGTTCCAGCTATACAAACTACAGCATTTGATTTGGTAGAACCAAAGGATTCAATAGTAACCAACGAACCTCAGCCTCTCCGCCGATCTAGTAGGGTTCCTCACCCACCTGAGAGATACTTCGGTTTCTCTATGACAGTGGGAGCGAGGATTGCATCATGAGATGATGACCCAACTAGTTTCGAGCAGGCCATCGAGAGTAAGACTCTGTAAGAATGGCTGGATGTTTAGTGATCTGAGATGGAATCCTTATACACCAACAAAGTATGGACTTTAGTTGCTATATCTGAAGGGTTAAATCCCCATCAGGAGCAAGTATATCTTGAGAAGATTACTTGGTGTAGATGGAAAAGTTGAGACTTTCAAAGCTAGACTTGTTAAAGGTTTTCTTCATTGACCAGGCGACGATCATGATGAAACCTTTTCAAGGATCTATGCTTAAGTCCATCCAGATCCTACTTACCACGGCTGCATACCATGACTACGATCTCTGGTGGTTGGGTGTCTTGACTGCTTTTCTAAATGATGATTTAGAAGAGTGTGTCTATAAGTACACAGCCAGAGGGCTTCGTAGAAAGTGGGAGCAGCGGAAACGTGTGCAAGATGCTTTATAGGATAAAGCAGGCATCGCGGAGTTGGAACATCTGTTTTGATGAATTAGTCAAAGAGTTTGACATCATCAAAATGATAGATGAACCTTGTATAAACAAGAAGGTAGTAGGGAGTATGGTGACGATCCTCGTAGAGTACGTGGATGACATACTCTTGATAGGGAAGGAGTTTCCTATGCTACGCTCGGTCAATCTCCGCTTATCACAAAGATTCTACATATAGGATTAAAATGATACCTACTAAATCCTGGATTTTGGATCTATGAGATAGATCTAATTGGATGTTAGGAATCTCACTAGCTGTAGTGAGGTGGTGTCAACCGATCCTGGGGAGAATCACTGGAAGGGTTCCAGGGTGATAATGACGACTGAGTGTCAGTCGCAGGCATTGTCTTTATCCTCAGTAAAGGGACGGTATGTTGGAAGAGTTCCAAGCTAGATACCGTGACATACTAGACGATAAAGGCAGGATACATCGCTACTTAAGATGCTACCAAAAGAGGCTGTTTGGGTGTATATTGGTTCATGAGATGAACTACGTTCCCACCATTGTGTGACAATGGAGTTGTGGCTTATGCCAAGGAACGCCGGTCCCATCAGTGATCCAGACATATTCTAAGGCAGTATCACTTGATCATAGAGATGGTTGATCTCCAGGGAGATCGAGGTTAGGAGAGTAGACTCAGAGGACAACACAGCGGATCCACTCACAAAGTCCTGTTCCCAGAGAGAGACACTTTTATGGGATGGTTGAGTATGAGATACTTCAAACCACTGCTACAGATGGCCCTAGTGCAAGTGGGAGATTGTTAGTTATATGTATGCCCTAGAGGCCATTGCTGTACATAGGATGTATATTGTAGTGGATGCTGGGACATATATAGGGAAGACTTTCTTGCTCGACATGATAGTATGCTATCTGGTTGATCTTTACCTTAACGTGTATACTGTTTGTCTCTCTGTTACATGTTGGTAAAGCCCTTAGGATCTGTACTTGACTACCTGGACTATGATGCGGATCATACTAGTGGGGACATGGTAGTCCATAAGTACATCCTTCAAAGTCCCTAGTCGTGGGTGTATCGAGACGGGGCATCGATATACCAGAGTAGACTAGCGTATGCCTTCTCGACCCATACAGATGGGCGATGGATGATCCCATATCCATTGGTGTTTGACATCAGAGGAGATATACGGGTGCTCAGTAGAGACTGGGTACACTGGACGGACTCGCCGAGAACTCCCAGATGGTATTATACCTCACGTCAGATGGCAGTTCTCTGGTGACACTGGTACAGAGTAGTCTGTTGACCCGAGATCGTCATAGAGTCTTGTGTGGTTCCCACTGTGCTTTGATTTCCATCTTACCACGTCCAAGAGGGCGTGCAAAACGGTGGTTTTTGGGTACAGTCCCGAGTCACATGGAGGCAATGAGCGATAGGAGGGGATTCGTCTCTCCCGGTATATGTGGGTTGATGTTGCGCTGTGTTCGATTGGCTATAACAGGAAATCCCTGGCCAGGGTTGCTGAGATTTACTGGTAAGTGTTACCAGTAGTTTCTCGAACGGTTATAGACCTCATATCGACACGACTTATTGAGCTATTGGGGTCTGACGTATACCACCCCTAGGCGAGATATGCGACAGATCAGACGATCAGACCGGACTGTACGGTAGTGTTACTGGTCGGATTCACTGGAGTGTGAGCGGGCTTGCTCGTCGATCTTCAGATCGCTCAATACCCGGGTGGCCGTTACGTTTAGCAGACCGCTTGCGGCTTGTGGGTGTTTGATATAATCATCATCTGCTGCCGGCGTATTGACGAGTCTTTAGAGTCCTACACAGAGGTTTCCTGGCTCAAGCGAAACGAAATAGGAGCGCATATGAGATATGTGCGGGACCGAGAATAATGCGTGTATGTGATACCGTATTCTATTCTCGCGATAATTATATCGAATGGTTGTATGCGATATAACCTAGTTATCGATTCAAGCGATGATTCGATAAGCCGATATATTGTATACTAGTCGGTTGTGTGCGACATAACCGGGTCATTGAATCAAGTGTTGATTTAATGATTTAATGCATATTTATATATTTGATATATTACTTTGCGTTAACTAGTATTGGTTCACTTTATATGGATTTTCTCACTTGTAATGTGCATATTGTATATGTGATATACATTTGTACATTTGCTTGTATCATGTTTGATGATACATGATTGTTTAAGTGTAAGTTAAGAATAAACCATGGTTACTTATATGATTGGGGTTTTATTTCCTTTTCTTATTTATTTATCTATTTATTTATTTTGGAAATAATTAGAAAAGGCATAAGAAGAAAATGGTGGCTATTTTTGTTTCATATTGAAGCTTCTTGAAGACTTTGACCTAGTGACCATTTTGTTCTTATCCTTAACCCTAACCATTCCATTAACCATGGTCTTTTCTCTACACTTAACTAGGGTTGAAGATATGATAAGTATTGATTTACTTATTCATTTTTCAAATAACTTATCATAACCTTTTTCCTTCTTCTTCTTCATTCTTCAAGTGAAGAAGCTTAAGGTCCATCAATGGTGATTGTTGGAAATGAGTGAGAAATCCAATTCTAAAGTTTAACCACTTCCTATTTCTTCATCCTCTACCTCTTGCCAAGTAGTAGAGTGTGTTTCTTTCACAACTTTTCACGGTTTGGTGAAGGTGGAGCTTGATTCATCGATGCTTCGACGTAGATCATCTTCGGCATGGACATCGACGATCTAGCTTGCCCATTCTCCGACGAAGCCGATCCTAGAGCCCGGATTTGATTTGGACAGCGGAGAGGACCTCGTTGCGGAGCCGTGGAGGTGGAGCACCGGATCTACAAAGGTTGTATTTCCGTATCTTTAAGTTAAGTGTTAACTAGTTAGCTTGTTCGCCTAGATATCTAGCAAACGATCCGTACTTTAGGGTTTGTAGGCACCATAATTTTTGAAATTGCCATGGTTGATGGCTTGGGAGACCTCACTAGAGTGCCTAGGAACCCTGCAGTACACAGTCAGAGGGTTTCGTAAACAGTGGGAGCAGCGAAAACGTGTACAAGATGCTTTATAAGATAAAGCAGGATCGCGGAGTTGGAACGTCTGTTTTGATGTGGTAGTCAAAGTGTTTGACTTCATCAAAATGGTAGATGAACCTTGTATATACAAAACGGTAGTAGAGAGTAAGGTGGTCATCCTCGTATTGTACGTGGACAACATACTCTTGATAGGAAAAGAGTTTCCTATACTACGCTCGGTCAATCTCCGCTTATAACAAGGATTCTCCAATAGGATCAAAGTGATACCTCCTAAATCCTGAGTTTTCATCTATGAGATAGATCTAATTGGATGCTAGAATTCTCACTAGATGTATATTGTAGTGAGATGGTATCAATCGATCCTGGGGAGAATCACTAAAAGGGTTCCAGGGTGATAAAGACGACTGAATGTCAGTCACAGGCATTGTCTTTACCCTCAGTAAAGGGACGGTATGTTGGAAGAGTTCCAAGCTAGATACCGTGGCAAACTAGACGATAAAGGCTGGTAACATCGCTATTAAAGATACTACCAAAGAGGCAGTTTGGGTGTATATTGGTTCATGAGATGAACTAGGTTCCTACCATTGTATGACAATGGAAGTGTGGCTTCGGCCTAGGAACCCTCATCCCATCAGTGACCCAGACATATTCTGAGGCAGCATCACCTGATTATGGAGATAGTTGATCTCCAGGGTGATCGAGGTTAGGAGAGTAAACTCAGAGGACAACACGGCGGATCCACTCACAAAGGCCTTTTCCCAAAGAGAGACTTTTAGGGGATGGATGAGTATTAGATACTACAACTACTGCTACAGATGGCCCTAGTGCAAGTGGGAGATTGTTAGTTATATGTATGCCCTAGAGGCCATTACTGTACATTGGATGTATAATGTAGTGGATGCTGGGACATATATAGGTAGGACTTTCTTGCTCGACATGATAGTACGCTATCTGGTTGCTCTTTATCTTAACATGTATACTCTCTGTCTCTCTGATTACATGTTGATAAAGCCCTTAGGATGTGTACTCGACTTCCAAGACTATGATGCAGATCATACTAGTAGGGCCTGGGTAGTCCATGAGTACATCCTTCAATGTTCCTAGTCGTGGGAATATCGAGACGGGGCATCGATATTCCAGAGTAGACTAGCGTATATCTTCTCGACCCATGTGATGGGCGATGGATGATCCTACATCCATTGGTGTTTGACATCAGAGATGGTATGCGGGTGCTCAGTGGAGACTGGGTACACTGAACGGACTCGCCGAGAACTCCGAGATGGTATTATACCTCACGTCAGATGGCAGTTCTCTGGTGACACTGGTACAGCTTAGTCTGTTGACCCGAGATCGTCATAGAGTCTTGTGTGTCTCCCACTGTGCTTTGATTTCCACCCTACCATGGCTCTACTGGGTCGTGCAAACAGGTGGTTTTTGGGTACAGTCCCGATTCATATGGAGGCAATGAGCGATAGGAGGGGATTCGTCTCTCCCGGTATTGGGGGTTGATGTTGCGCTATGCTCGACTGGCCTTAACAGGAAATCCCTGGCCAGGATTGCAGTGATATACTGGTAAGAGTTATCAGTAGTTTCACGAATGTTATGGACCTCAAGTCGGCATGACTTATCGAGCTACTGGGGTCTGACGTTTACCACCCCTAGGCGAGATATGCGACATATTAGACGAACAGACCGGACTGTACGGTAAGTGTTACTGGTTGGATTCACAGGAGTGTGAGCGGGCTTGCTCGTCGATCTTCTGATCGCTCAATACCGGGGCGGCCGTTACGTTTAGCAGACCGCTTGCGGCTTGGGGGTGTTTGATATGATCATCATCTGCTGCCGGCGTATTGACGAGTCTTTAGAGTCCTACACAGAGGTTTCCTGGCTCAAGCGAAACAAAATAGGAGCGCATATGAGATATGTGCAGGACCGAGAATAATGCATGTATATGATACCGTATTACATTCTCGCGATGAATGTATCGATTGGTTGTATGCGATATAACCTAATTATCGAATCGAAGATTGATTCGATAAGCCGATACATTGGATACTAGTCGGTTATATGCGATATGACCATATCGTTAAATCACGTATTGATTTAATGATTTAATGTATAATTATATATTTGATATATTACTTTGCATTAACTAGTATTGGTTCACTTTAAAAGGATTTTCTCACTTGAAATACACAAGTTGTATATGTGATATACTTTTGTGTACAAGATTGTATCATGTTTGATGATACATGCTAGTTTGGGTGTATGTTTAGTTTAAATCATGTTTAAGTGAATGGTTAGGGTTTTATAATCTTCTCTTGATTATTTAGTTTATTTATTTATTCATTTATTTGTTTATTTCCTTTTAAGGCAAGAAAAGAAATGGTTGCTTTTTGGATTTACTTGAAGCTTCATGAAGCTTTGAAAAAGTTCAACCATTTTTGTTTCTTTGCCTAACCTAACCATTCACCTAACCTTGGTTTATTCTCTACACATAACCATGGTTGCAATATGATACTTATCATATTATTTTCTATTAGAAAATAACTTATGATATTATCTTCATCTTCTTCATCTTCAACATGAAGAAAGCTTGCCTCCATCAATGGCAACTAGCCAAAATGAGTGAGAAATCTAGTTCTAAAGTGAACCCACTTCCTATTTCTTCATCCTCTACCTCTTGCCAAGTAGTATAGGGTGTTTTCTTCACAAGTTTCATGACTTGGTGAAGTGGGAGCTTGATCTTGTGATTCATCGACGTAGATCATCTTCGGCATCGAAGCCGACGACCAAGCTCGCCCATTTCTCCGATGCAGTCGACGCTAGAGCCCGGGATCCGATGATCGCAGCGAGGAGACTTCATCATGGAGCTATGGAGGTGGAGGACCGGATCTACAAAGGTTGTAACCCCTTTACTTTAGCATTAAATTGATTTACTCGCATTGCATCGCCTCATTATCTAGTTAACGATCCGTATTAGGGTTTGTAGGCACATGAAATTTTTTAGTTGGGCATGTTTGATCACTTGTGAGACTTCATTAGTGTGCCTAGGAACCCTACATGTTACTGGTTGGATTCACGAGAGAATGTACAGGCTTGCTTGTTGATCTTCTGATTGCTCAATACCTGGTTGGCTGTTACGTTTAGCTTACCGCTTGCAGCTTGTGGGTGTTTGATATGATCATCATCTACTGCCGGCGTATTGACGATTCTTTAGAGTCCTACACAGAGGTTTCCTGGCTCAGGCAAAACGGAGTAGGAGCACATATGTGATATGTGCGGGACCGAGAACAATACGTGTATGTGATACCGTATAAGATTCTCACGATATATGATATCGGTCGGGTATATGTGATATAGCCGGTTTATCGGATCAAGTGTTGATTCGATGAACTGATACAGATTATATTAGTCGGTTATTTGTGAAATAGCCGGATTATCGGATCAAGTGTTGATTCGATAATTTAATGTATAATTATATATTTGATATATTAAATTACATTAACTAATATAAGCTCACTTAAAGATTCTTTTTCTCACTCGGGTAATACATTGATATATATGCGATATATGTTAATTGTATTATTTTATTTTGTTACAATAAATATTGTATATATGATATATAATATTGTAACAAGTTAGGGTTACAAATGCAACATGTTTTGTGGAGTTTAGACATGGTTAGGGTTTTGATTAGGGTTAAGCTTTCTTGAAGCTTCTAGAAGCTTTGCTTTTGTTTTAAGCAAAGATATTTTGTAAAGATATTTTTGTTGATATTTCTTAAGCAAACCCAAACCCTTTACCATGGTCATTTCTCTGCATGGGTTAAGTTATCATTCTTAACCCATGGCTGCATTTCTAACCTCACACAAGTTTCATTATTCATCACAAATAGATTCTTCTTCTCCTTCCTCTTGAAAAAGCTTTCTAGCTTTTTATGAAGTGATGAAAATGAGTGTGTTAAAGAAAAAAAATGAGAGCTAAATTCCTACTTCATCATCCTCATCTATTCTAGCCACTTAGATTAGGGTGTTTGCTTTGCTAATACTTGATTAGTGAAGCAAAAGCTTAGGCTTGAGTTTCTTCAAGGTAGATCATCTTTGTTATCGAAGATCGGAAGCAAGCTTGCATCTTTCTCTTCATGGAGCCTCTTTTGAGTCCGGGTACTCGATGATCGCAGCGAAGGGACCTCAACACGGAGCTTTAGAAGTGAAGGAACAGACTACAAAGGTTGTAATCCCTAACACTTAGAAGTAAAGTTGTTTACTTGCTTTGTTTCACCTAATCTCTAGTCCAAGATCTTAGTTAGGGTTGTTCAGCACGTCTAAAATTTAAATTGGGCATGGTTGATGCCTTATAGACCCTTGTGACAGTGCCTAGTAACCCTACAAGTCAAGCATGAATCCTAAGGGCTCTATCAACATGTAATAGTGATCTGTAATGTCACCTGAAGCATGCACACGATAATAAAGACAAACCAGATAGTATACTATCATCTGGAGTAAGACTGTTCTACCGGTATAGGTCATCCCTCAATCATTGCAATCACGTACCTGCGATCCAATAATTGACTTGAGGGCACTATAGCCAACACCGACGTCGCAAGCTTGATCCAATCTTCGAGGAGCCAAGGAGAGGTGGAAAAGAAGACCCGAAGGACTAGTTCATGGAGGTATAATTTTCTACCGAGTAGCTAAACCTCCTTGTAGTTATTGTTAGTTATAGTTCTTGAATAGATCCAGGAGTTTAGTTGGCGTTGCGAGCTTTGTCAAAATAATTTTTTGAAAATTCCGCCTCCCCGTGAACCCGCGAGGTGCGCGGCATCAACTTACAGTATGTTGACTGATGAGCCTCCTCTAGGATCTCACATCTCAGCCCCTTAGAATCTAGTACACATAGACGAGTCCCAAATCGTAACACTCCCTGCCCATCAATCACAAATTCCGAATCTCTTCCATGCCGAACATGCTCCATAATCTCAGACAAACGAGTATCGCCTGACTGTGCCTCTCGGATGTGATCGAGTAGAAGTGGACGGGCGCGGACATAAGCAAGCTGCCCTCAGGTGAAAGTGAACTAGAACTGTACTCTACTGTCATATAAGATCTGCCAATCTGTAAACGACTGTCTCTGAATCGCGCTCAAATTGAACAAGCTACCTCCGGGCCTACGACTCAAAGCATCAGCTACCACATTCTTCTTGCCTGGGTGATAAAGGATTTTACAATCATAGTCCTTTACAAGCTCCATCCAACGGCACTGCCTCAAATTCAGATCCCGCTGCTAGAAGATATACTTTAAGCTTTTGTGGTTCGTAAAGATCTGACACGACTCGCCATACAAGTAAGTCTCCAAATCTTGAGCACAAAGACCACTGCGGCCATCTCTAGATCATGAGTAGGATAGTTTGCTCGTGCTTCTTCAACTGCCGAGAAGCATAAGCGATAAACAACATAGCCGCCTGATCCTGAAGAGAAAGATAGAACTGGTGCAGTCGTCAAATGAGTCTTCAACTGCTGAAAACTCCGCTTACATTCCTCAGTCCAAAGAAAAGGAATCCCCTTCTGGGTCAGTCTGGTCAGCGGTGCAGCGATACTAGAGAAATCCTGAACGAAACGGCGGTAATAACTGGCTAAGCCTAAGAAGTTGCGGACCTCTGTCATGGAAACAGGTCTGGGCCAGTGTTGTACGGCCTCGATCTTTTTCGGGTCCACACGTATACCATCTCTCATAATCACATGACCCAAGAAGTCAACACTGTCAAGCCAAAAAGCACACTATAAGAATTTAGCAAACAGCTGGTGCTCTCTCAATGTCTGCAAAGTAATCCTCAAGTGCTGTTCATGCTCCTCTCGACTCCTGGAATAGAACAAAATATCATCAATGAATACAATAATAAACCGGTCGAGGAACGTCCTGAAGATCCGGTTCATCAAATCCATGAACGTTTCCAGGGCATTGGTGAGCCCGAATGACATCACCAAGAACTCATAATACCCGTAGCGCATCCGGAAAGCAGTTTTCGAAACTTCATCATTCCGGACCCGCAACTGATGATAACCTGACCTCAAATCAATCTTTGAAAAGTATCCCGCTCCCTTGAGCTGATCGAACAAATCGTCAATACGAGGTAAACAATACCTATTCCGCAGCGTAACTCGGTTCAGTTGACGATAGTCGATACACAATCTCATACTGCCGTCCTTCTTCTTAACAAACATGACAGGAGCTCCCCGAGGCAACACACTCGGACGAATAAGCCTCTTGTCAAAAAAATCTTGCAACTGATCCTTAAGCTCTTTAAGCTCCGCCGGGGCCATCCGATAAGGCAGTATAGAAATAGGCCCCGTGGCGGGAATCAAGTCGATGCAAAACTCTACATCGTGCTCTGGCGGCAATCCAGATAACTCGTCAGAAAATACATCGGGAAATTCTCTCACAATCGGAACCTGATCCAATTGATCAGTTGTGGCTCCAGTATCACGAATATAAGCAATGAATCCCCGACATCCTTTCCTCAAGAGTCGACTGGCGCAAAGGGCAGAAATCAAACTGTGAGGGGCGGCACTGCGGTCCCCCTGCACAACAAGAACCAACTCTTACGGAAAACAGAACCTGACCGCCTTCTCACGGTAGTCCATGGACGCATAGCAAGTAGCTAATCAGTCCATTCCGAGGAGAACGTCAAAGTCCAACATATCAAGAAGGATCAAATCGACGGAAGAATCTCCATCTTCAATACGAACGGTACACGACCGAAACACATGTTGAGCAACAAAAGACTCTCCAACGGGAGTAATCAAAACGAGTGCAAGATTGAACAAAGACGAATCTCGGCCCAATCTTGGTATGAAGTGCGTGGATACATAAGAGTGCATAGATCCAGCGTCGAACAATATGCACACATCGAAAGAACACACTAAAAGAGTACTTGTCACAACTGCATTCGATGCCTGTGCATCCTGAGGAGTCAAAGCAAAAACTCGGGCCTGTCCTCTACCTTTGCAACTAAAATTATGTCTTTGCACCACTACTTGGTTTCTAGAGATATCAAGTATGCAATTTTAAAAAACCTAGTGGGATAAGCTATACTAACTTAGAATCGAACTAGAGAATAAGGGTTTATAAGCATGTAAACAAGTTTTACACTAAGTGAATAGGGAATACAACCTTTGTAGACCGGTCCTTCATTTCAATAGCTCCAGGTAGTAGTCCCTAAGCTCCAAGTAGTAGTCCCTAAAACTCTTCTTAAGCTCCACTTGGTTAAAAAATGAGCTTGCTTAGTCGTCTTCGAGGCCGAAGATGATCAACCTTGAAGTATCTCTAACTCAAGCTACCTCTTCATTAAACAAGTAATTAGTGAAGCAAACAACCTACACTAATGGGCTAGATGAGAGTAGGTTGATGAAGTAGGAATTTTGCTCGCTATAGAAATCTCTGTTCTCTTTTTCTTTTTCACTCTAGAAAAATCAAGAGGAGGAAGATCATGAACTAGGGTGAAGAAATATCTCAAGTATAATTTGTAGAGAGTTAACCATGGCTAAAGATAAATGGTTAGGTTAAAAAATATCTAGAGTAAAACAAAATTAGTGGGATGAGTCATAGCTTCTACATGCTTCTACAAGCATCTTAATCCATGCTCATTTCCACTCATTTTCTTTTACTCTTAATAAATAATTACCCCAATTATCATTAGGTTTAGTGTAAGTCTCATACACCCATGTTTTATGTATCATCCACTATGACACAAAAGAAAATTATATATATAAATATAAATATATATATATATATATATATCATTATATATATACAAGAGAAGAAATTCATTAGTGAGCTAATATTAGTTAATATATATTAATATATCAAGAATAAATATATATCAAATTATTAAATCAATACTTAATTCAATAATCCGGTTATATCATATATAACCGACTAATATCATATGAATATGTATATCAAATTATCAAACCAACACTTGATTCAATAACCTGGTCATATAACTGACAAATATTCAATACTACATTAAATCAACACTTGATTCAATAATCTGGACATATCATATACAACCAGCCAATATCAAATATATATGTATATATATATATAGCAAATCATCGAATCAACACTTGATTCAATAATCTGGTTATATCATATATAACCTAACTGATATCAAATATCGCGAGATTAGAATACGGTATCACATACTCGTATTTAATTAAGCATCCGCACATATCACCATATGTGCCCTACTTCGTTTCTCTTGAGCTAGGAAACTTCTGTGTGGGACTCTAAAGACTCGTCAATACGCCAGCAGTAGGTAATGATCACATCAGTCACCCACAAGCCGTCAGCGGTACTAGCTGGATGTAATGGCTATCCAGGTATTGAGCGAATAGAAGATCAACAAGCAAGCTTGTCCAAACTCCCGTAAATCCTATAAGCAACACTTACCATACAGTCCGGTCTCTTCGTATGATATGTCGCGTATCAAGTCTAAGGGTGGAATCGTCAGACCCCAGTAACTTGATAAGTCATGCTGATGTGTGGCCTATAACCATTTAAGAAACTACTGATAACACTTACCAGAACATCTCATCATCCCTGACCAGAGACTTGTTGTTATAGCCAATCGAGCATAGTGCAACATCAACTCCCTATACCGGGAGAGACGAAACCCCTCCTATCGCTCATTGCCTCCATCTGACTCGGGACTGTACCCAAAATCCACCTGTTTGCACGACTCTTTTGAGCCGTGGTAGGGAGGAAATCAAAGCACAGTTGGAACCACATAAGACTCTATGACGATCTCGGGTCTACAGACTAACCTGTATAAGTGTCATCAGAGAACTGCTATCTGACGATAGGTATTGTACCATCTAGGAGTTCTTGGCGGGTCATGTTCGGTGTACCCATTCACTAATGAACACCTGTGTACAATCTATGATGTCAAACACCAATGGTTATAAGATCAACCATCGCCCCATACAGGGTCAAGAAACGTGCACACTAGTCAACTCTGGAATATCAATGCCCTGTCTCGATACTCTCTCCACTAGGAACTGTTAAAGGATGTGCTTATGGACTCCTGAATCCCCACTAGTATGATCTGCATCATAGTCCTGGTAGTCAAGCTTACATCCTAAGGGCTTTATCAACATGTATCAGAGAGACGGTATAATAATACAAGTGTAAATGTTCAGATAAAGTGCAACCAGATAGCATACTATCATGTCAAGCAAGAAAGTTCTATATATATATATATATATATATGTATGTATGTATGTATGTATATGTATTTCTGTATGTATGTGTGTGTCCAAGCATCCAATATAATATACAGTAATGGCCTCTAGGGCATACATATGACTAACAATCTCTCACATGCACTAAGGCCAGTTGTTATAGTAGCGCATACCCAACATCCCAAAAAGTCTCTCAAATTGCGTCTGGGGGAGGGCCATCGTGAGTGGATCCACTGCGTTATCCTTCGTGTCAACTCTCCTGACCTTAATCTACTATCTCCCGGATCAAGTGATACCGCCTAAGAATATGTCTGTATCGCTGATAGGACCGGGGTTCCTTGACCAAAGCCACGCTCCATTGTTATCATAATACAAGGGTATTGGATGCTCAATGGATGGAATCATACCAAGTTCGGCAATGAACTTCTTCATCCAGATAGCTTCTTTGGTGGCATCGTTGGCAGCGATATATTCAGCCTCCATCGTCGAGTCTGCTGCGATATCTTGCTTGGAACTCTTCCAACATACCGCTCCTCTATTAAAGATGAAGACAAAACCTAAGACCGACTTACTATCGTCCTTATCACTCTGGAAGCTTGAATCGGTAAAGGACTCCACCTGGAGTTCTCCGTTACTATACACCAAGAACATTTCTTAAGTCTTTCTCAAGTACTTAAGAATGTTCTTCACAGCTGTCCAGTGCTTCTCCCCAGGATCTGATTGATACCTACTTACCACACTAAGTGCGTAAGTTGCATCCATTCTGGTGCATAACATCACGTACATGATTGACCCAACTGCAGAAGCATAGGGTATCCCTTGCATGCGAGCCCTCTCCAAATCAGTCTTGGGAGACATCTCTTTGGAGAGAGTGATTCCTGAGCAAGCGGGTAAATTACCACGCTCAGAATATTCCATACTAAAGCTCTTTAGTATGGTGTCAATGTACCTAGATTGGTATAATCCCAACATCCGCTTAGATCTATCTCTATAGATCTTAATCCCCAGGATGTAGGAGGCATCACCCAGATCTTTCATAGAGAACTTTTATGAGAAGAAGAGCTTGACCGAGTGTAGCATTGGAACATCATTTTCTATCAAGAGTATGTCATCCACGTATAATAAGAGGAAGACAACCTTACTCTCTACAACCTTCTTATATATACAAGGTTCATCTACGTTTTTTATGAAGTCAAACTCTTTGACCGCAACATCAAAACAGATGTTCCAGCTCCGTGATGCCTGCTTTAATCCATAGATTGATTTAAGAAGCTTGCATACCTATTCGTTGCTCCCACTATCTATGAGCCCTCTGGCTGTGTCATGTACACGCTCTCTTCTAAATCACTATTTAGAAAAGTGGTCTTGATGTCTATCTGCCAGATTTCGTAGTCATGGTATGCAGCAATGGCAAGTAGGATCCTTTGGACTTATGCATAGCCAGTGGAGAAAAGGTTTCATCATAATCAACTCATGGTCATTGACGAAAACTTTTTGCTACAAGTCTAGCTTTGAAAGTCTCAACTTTTCCATCTACACCAAATTTCTTTTTAAAGATCCACTTGCTCCCGATGGGTTTTACTCCTTCAGGAGCAACTTCCAAAGCCCATACTTTGTTGGTGTACATGGATTCCATCTCAGATCGCATAACATCCAGCCATTTCACAGAGTCTCCGCTTATGATGGCCTGCTCGAAACTAGTTAGGTCATCAACTTCCATGATGCAATTCTTGCTCCCATCGTCTACGAAAAACTGTAGTATCTCTCAGGTGGATGAGAAACCTTACTAGATCTGCGGAGTGGCTGAGATTCGTCGGGGACTATTGAATCCTCCAGTTCTACCAAATCATCAGTTGTAGTATGTATAGCTGAAACTTCTTCCAGCTCTACCTCATTACCACTAATTTCTTTTCCAAGAAATTTCTTTTCCAAAAAGGTGGCATGTTGAGCAACAAACACCTTTTGTTCCTCAGTGAGGTAGAAGATATGCCCTCGCGAATGCTTGGGATATCCAACAAACTTACACAAAACAGACCTTGCCTTAGGCTTGTCCGAATTTTGCTTTTTAACATAAGCCGGACAACTCCATATCTTAATGAAATTAAGACATGGTCTCTTCCCTTCCCATATCTCATATGGAGTGGTAGGCATGGATTTGGTTGGAACCATATTCAATAGGTATGCGGCTATCTCAAGCGCATAACCCCCAAAAGTATATAGGTAACTCAACAACACTCATCACAGAGCGCACCATATCTAATAGTGTGTGATTCCTCCGCTCCGATACTCTATTGTGCTGTGGTGTATACGGAGGAGTAAGCTGAGAGAGAATCCCATTCTCTTTTAAATAGTCTTGGAATTCCGTGCTCAAGTATTCTCCTCCCCGATTAGATCGAAGGATTTTAATACTTTTACCCGTCTGGTTCTCGACTTTGCACTTAAATTCCTTGAATTTCTCAAAAGCTTCAGATTTGTGTTTCAACAGGAACACATGTCCGAATCTTGAGAGATCATCGGTGAATGTAATGAAGAACGAGAAACCATTCCTGGCATGTGTAGACATATGACCGCATACATCACTATGTATCAGTCCCAAGAGTTCAGTAGCTCTTTCTCCGTGTCCAGTAAATGGAGTTTTGGTCATTTTGCCTTTGAGACATGACTGACAAGTTAGATAAGATGTAAATTCAAAAGAATTCAAATATCCAACTTTTTGCAACTTAGCTAACCTTGTCGCATTGATATGACCGAGTCTACAATGCCATAAGAAGACTTCGTTCATTTCTGAACTTTTCCACTTGTGTGTGCTCTGTATGTTTAGAACTGTAGTTTGATTTAGAACGTATATATCGTTACATAACGTACCAAACCCAATCAACACTTGATTTAGGAAAATGTTCATAACATTTTCCTCCAATACAAAATTATATCCTTCTTTATGTAATAAAGAGATTGATATAATATTGCACATCATTTTCTGTACGAAATAACAGTCGTTCAGAATCAATGTATTACCATTTGGTAATACAAGGTGATATTTGCCAACTGCTTTGGCTGTAACAATTGCACCATTCCCTACTACGAGAGATTTATCACCCTTTCCCAGTTCTCTACTTTTTCTTAACCCATGTAACATAATACAAATGTGGGATCCTGATCCGGTATCTAATACCCAGGACATAGAGCAAACTGAGAAATAGTTCTCGGTAACGAACACACCCGAATAAGATGCATCAACATGCTCTTTCATCGTTAGGGTTGCGAGGAAATCCTGATATTCCCCTATTCCTTGCTTAGACTTATGACAATCATAAGAAAAAGCGGAACCAATGTTCCCCAGCGCAGTATAATAAGCGGGTTCGGTCAATACATCTATATTATTATCTTGATTAAGGCATATCATGGTCGCTGCCTGGAGAGAGAGAATAAAAACACTTTAGAATGCGCTCTTGCAAGATTGGATTGGTTATTATCTTATCTAATCAGGATAGCTCCTACTGTTTTTATCAAATCTTCCTTCAAACCCTAAAAGGTAAGACTAGCCGGGATTAATTATACCTTACAAGTTCGCCAATCGGTTAGCCAGGCAGGTATTGGTACTCCGAGGGAGTCACCCCATGCTTTCGCATGGAACTAGTTAAATAACCTCATTTCCGCAGGGGCATAACCCCGTTAACACATTTCTTAGACACCTACTGGATTAGCTAATTCTAAAGTGCAAAACTCTCTCAGGAGTAACTCTTACTCGCACTGGGTATCGAGATCCAATTATCTCATAGAAGGTATGCAATCTCGTTGAAAATTTCAACACTTGAAATTCCCAATATCTGTTTTTACCCGTAGTGACTTATGACCTTGTTGACGGATGTCAACAAACCGTAGCCGGCTAGTTAAGTTCAACCCGTCATTTCGTGACTGAATTAAACCCACCCGCACGACCCTTGACGGAGGTCAACAAGGCCGTACGACTACCCTAATCAAATCGTATCATATGCGGCAGATAAGCACTATTCAGCTACCGCACACTATGCCTTGATGGAGATCAACAAACGCAGCACGAATACTAATAGTATTTATCTAAAATGACGGAGGGCTACGATTGGTTTGGAAGAAAACCTTTAGCATAATGAACTTGATATCATTGTAGAATCTTACGATTTGAAAAGGGGTGGTTTAAGCTCCGCTTTTAAAATCGAGTAGTTTTCAAAACAAACCGAGAGGGTTATAGCATTTGCTAGTTTTACTAAAGAGGTCACTCCCAGTGAAGGGATCTAGGCTCTTTCCTCATCGAATGAGGTGCTGGATATTCATAAAAGGAATACCGCTATGTAAAACAATAACTAGAGCTACCTTTTTGAAAAAGTTGATTCTACAAAATCTTTAGGTTTCTTTTCTTTTCATTAATCTCATTAATGATGTCACATCATTTATGTTTCCTAAACATCACAGAAGAAACGAAAATAGAATGTACGCTTATGCCATCCGCATTCGCCACGGGGCCCCATCATGCACCGTTAGGTTACTTAACTAACGGCAGAGCGGGGGCTAGACTAGCGCAGATGCAAAATATAAGCAACGTTTATTATATATATCAAATATATATAGCATTTGTCTCACATAGTTACATGATCACATCACAGAACTCAAGCAGCAGAAGTAAACATATGAAATATTGGACATACTAGGAGGTCCATGTTTTAAATTTAGCTAGTAATAAAAAACACGGATTCCACGGTCGTGATGAATAGTCAAACCTACATCCCTAGACCCCTATGAGAGCGGCAAGTAACCCTGCAAATTCTAAAGTTAGGAGACCCAGTCTCGACTCCTCGAGATGGCCTCCCACTGGACTCTAGAACCGGGTTACTTGTGCTCCCCGCCTTGGGTCTATCCTAATGCGGAAAAATAAATAATATACATCAATGGATACATCATCCTCAACCCGAAAGTGTCCTAATAAAAGAATATTATATACATTTTTACATTTGAATGAAAATACAAAAACTCTCATCTCACACGAAAAACCCCGGCTATTCAATCACGACGATCCAATATAACATATCACAGCAACACATAATATCACATGTCATCAACGTAAGTAAATATGTGTAACCCGAATTTCATTGACGTATAGCAACGAGATTGGGAATACCTCATATATTACACTTACGGTCGCAGAAAAGAAATGAAAAACTATAATATTTAGAATCCGCATATCACTTAGACATCATAAACCCGGAATATCACATATTCCAAATTTCATGCCTAACTTATAAACCTTTCATTTTAGTCTCAAATTGAAAACACTTTTCAATAACAAGTCGGGGAATTCAACAAGATTCCCGATAAAATGATCGAATACTCGTCGGGAACTTTAGTAGATGGCCACACCCCTGATGCCGTCGACGAAGTGCACTTAGGCGAAACACCGTGGCTACAAGCACCCGACCGGATGCTTTTGGCAACGAGGTTCTCCTATAGTCACTTGGTCGGGTCAATAGGGCATGGCTATCTAGTAGAGTTATCCGGCAAGCGTTCGCGTACTATACGTGATTGCGATGGAGATTTGATCCGAATCGAAACTCTGTGGCAATCGATGAGTAGAGACTAAAATGCTAGATTTACAAATTATAAACTAGTTTTCACAGAACTAATTTAATGTAGATTCCAACTATTATATCACATATCAAAATTAAACCCGAAACGATGTTAAAATTGCGACTACGAAGCACTCCGAATTACCCAATAGAAAGATAACATCACATGCAATCTTGGCAAAATCAAACATAACCTGAAACCCTAAAACCAAGTGAACAGAACACCACAAAAATTCAAGGGTCAAATGCTACAGTAAACTGAGTGAGGCCGGTTTTTTAAGCAAAGTTACCGGCCAAAATTTGGGTTGTTTGCCTTTAATTTTTCTCGTCTTCTTGATACTGCATAAGTAGCATTCTGCACTTGATTAAAAAAATTTCAGAGGACTTTATAAATTCGACAGAAATTAGGGTTTCATTACGACTGTTTCGGAGTTGTTTCGTTTTCGTAATTCTACAAAGATCATCTAATGCTCTAGCTTTGCTCTGATACCATGAAAGTATGTCTTAGCACCACTACTAGGTTTCTAGAGGCATCAAGTATGCAATTTTAAAAAATCTAGTAGGCTAAGCTTTACTAATCTAGAATCGAACTAGAGAATTAGGGTTTACAAGCATGTAAACAAGTTTTTGGCCCTCTGGGCCCTCGTAGTTTTTAGCGGCATAGTAGCCAGAACAAGAAAAATGATTCGATAAGAACATTGCAATCGAATCAAAAGGATACATGGAATCAAGGAAGGAATTACAAGCAAATATGTCCTAAGGTCACTTAGGCGGAGTATCGTGTCATAAGTATGCCCCGGAACAAACACATGCTACGTCACTCCGCTTAAGTCGCCTACTCCATCATACCAAGGGTCATCATACACTCCGAAAGGAAAAACCTAACGCTCTGATACCAACTTTGTCACGGCCCAATTTAGGAACGTAATCGGCACTTAAATCACGCAATATCTAAAGGCGTAACGAAATTCAAGTATGCCAAAACCTAGAAATCTAAACCGTGAATTGAAATAGAGTGGTAAAACATTTGTTTCAAAATATCAACCTTTTTAAAATCTCCGTTTGTTACTAAAAATTTTGGCACCATTTCTTTTGTAAAAACTGATCCGAAAATGGATACAAACATTATATATAAAAACAACATCCCCACTTAGGAGCAAACTCACGCCTAAAGGCGGAACACAACCACAACAGATATACGACGGCAAATGCGAAGAAATAAGCAAATAAGAAAAGAAACAACATCGCAACATAGCACAAAAGTCGGCTCACATGAGCACGACACCCAGAGTCATATATAATACAAATATCGAATCTCCCAGTTTCGTCTCTAAGTCAACACATACATATGGTAGATGGAGTGTTCTAGATACAAGGATAAGAGTACAAATAGAAAGCATATGAATACTCACCACCCACCTACAAAATATATCAAGCCCAAAAGTAGCGGTATCCGCAGAAATAGAAGAAGTAGAGTGCTCCGCCGTGACTACACTGAGGATCAGCCCTGCAAGACACTTTAGCAAACGGGAGTTAGTTGCCAGCTCGTGAGTAGTAAATAACATCATACGTGTAATCGCAAGCTTGCACGAAATAACGACAATTCCTAATGTGAGGTTATGATGGCATATGAGTGTGAATGCAACATAATCATGAGCAAGGTACAACATCAGGATGCAACAACTATATGAACAGAGCGTGTCATAATAAGTCCAGAATGTGAAATAAAACAGCGATACCATCGATAAAATCATCAAAAAACCGGTGTCAATCAACGACACTCAAAATCCCAATATCTTAGACGTCGTCACTCTGATCGGCCCTCATATCCATCTCATCATATAACTCTGAACAGTATCCTCCGAATATCCGCCGAGTTTCCATATAGTCACCGGTATGTAGTGCTCCCATGCTTGGCTCAACGCCTTTCTATACGATCTTCTTTCCCCGGGATACCGTACCGGGGCCACCATGTACCCGCAGATGGTTCCTCCTCACTCCTCGAATCGGGTATACTCATTACTCAGAATTAAGAACACCCATGGTGGAAATCAAATATCATGTCAAGGAAACCACAAATCTCATGAAACATCATATGAGAACATGGTACTAATAGCAATGTATGTATGATGGTGACATGATGTGTACTAGTACAATAACAAGAGTATAACTATCAATTAAGAATGTAATACAATGTAGTTATGCACAGCAATTTCTATAGTGTGCGTATTATAGAAATTTCCAACGGTGTGTGTGGGCATATGAATCAGTGCTCGTGCGACATGAACCGACGGTAATAGTGCAGTGTCCTACTGAGGATATGTCAATGCATAATAGGTAATGGGTGTTAGTCACATGTATGCCCTAGAGGCCATTATTGTACATTATTGTATATTATAGTGGATGCTTAGACATATATATATATATATAGGACTTTCTTGCTCGACATGATAGTATGCTATCTGGGTGCTCTTTATCTTAACATATACACTTATATTATACTGTCTCTGATACATGCTGGTAAAGCCCTTAGGATGTTAGCTTGACAACAAGGACTATGATGCCGATCATACTAGCGGGGCTTGTGTAGTCCGTAAGCACATCCTTTAACCGTTCCTAGTCGAGAGAGTATCGAGAAAGGGCATCCATATTCCAGAGTAGACTAAAGTGTACGTTTCTTGACCCTGTATGGGGGCGATGGTTGATCCCACATCCATTGGTGTTTGACATCAAAGATTGTATACAGGTGCTAATTAGAGAATGGGTACACCAAATAGGACTCGCCGAGAACTCCTAGTTGGTACTATACCTATCATCAAATAGGAGTTCTCTGGTGACACTTATACAGGTTAGTCTTTAGACCCGAGATCGTCATAGTGTCTTGTGTGGTTCCCACTGTGCTTTGATTTCCTCCCTACCACAGTTCAAAGGAGTCGTGCAAACAGATGGATTTTGGGTACAGTCCCGAGTTACATGGAGGCAATGAGCGATAGGAGGGGTTTCGTCTCTCCGGGTATTGGGAGTTGATGTCGTGCTATGCTCGATTGGCTATAACAGCAAGTCCTTAGCCAGGGCTGATGAGATTTACTGGTAAGTGTTATCAGTAGTTTCTCGAACGGTTATAAGCCACACATCGGCATGACTTATCAAGTTACTGGGGTCTGACGATTGCACCCCTAGATTCGATATGCGACAGATCAGACAAAGAGACCGGACTGTACGGTAGGTGTTGCTTATAGGCTCTGCAGGAGTTTGGAAATGCTTGCTTATTGATCTTCTATTCGCTTAATACCTCGGTAGCCGTTACATCCAGCTAGTACCGCTGACGGCTTGTGGGTGACTGATGTGATCATTACCTACAGCTGGCGTATTGACGAGTCTTTAGAATCCCACACAGAGGTTTCCTAGCTCAAGCGAAACGAAGTAGGGCACATATGTGATATGTGCGGGACCATGATTAAATACGTGTATGTGATACCGTATTCTAATCTCGTGATATATTATATCAGTCGGTTATATGTAATATGACCGGGTTATTGAATCAAGTGTTGACTCGATAATATGATATACATATAAATGATATTAGTTGGTTATATGTGTTATAACCAGATTATTAAATCAAGTGCTGATTTAATAATTTGATATATATTAATATATTTGATATATAAATATATATTAACTAATATAATGCTCACTAATGATTTTCTTCTCTTTACAATACATTTAATATATATGTGATATATATTAATAAATATGTGCTTATATATTGTGTCATGGTGGATGATACATTGGACATGGGTGTATGAGACTTGATTGAGTGAATTCTCGGTGTGTATGTAGAAAATGTATAGAAATCACAACTAAAAATTATTTGACTGCAATCAATAACGGTTTCGATTGTAGCGCGTTAGTAAGTGCGGATCGTCCACAGGGAAAGTGTAATCCATTTGTATTTCGAATTAGATGAATTGAAAATTAAAGAAACAAGATTTGTAAAATGAATTCAAGAATTATCTAGATCTAATGAAAAATCAAGAAAACATTAAAAATCAAGAATCGAGATGTGATGATTTCCAAATCAAATATCAAGAATCGAAGTGAGGCTCGTAGGAATCGATCGGATCTATAGATGTGATGAAATCTAGCGATTACGTATTCTTATCCATCGATGAATTGATACTAGATCGATGATGATCAATGAGAATTAGGGATTTCTTATGAAACTAGGGTTTCATCATCTATCCCTTGTTCCTTCGTCGATTTCATTCACATTCTAGCCTCTAGTAAATTCAAGAATCGATCGTGGATCCCTAATTTTGAGCGAACACAAATCAAGAAAGCATCGCAACAAAACTAGGTCGTCGATTCTTCAATTTGCTAGGGTTTACAAAACTTGTAGGACTTAAGAATCGTTTTAAGATTTGTTACATAATCATTCTATTGATCGTCTCGACTCCTTTACGAGCGGAGTTTTACTCAAACATCACAACAAGAACCACAATCACAAATTGAGATCGAATCATGATGCAAGAATTTAAAGAAAGCAAGATTAAAGAATTTCACCTTTTATTTATCAACTATTCCGTTACAATTCGCTCAAGAACTACAATGAGGAATGAACTCGATCGTCGATTTGGCTTCGCTCGTCTCCTTGAGTCGCGGATCGGCTTGGATCACTTGCTCGATTGAAGATCGGCTCCGCTCCTAAAAGGTTGAAGGCTTCTCGCTTGATTTGGTACTCGGGATCTTGAATTTGGCTTTGGATTTTGAATTAGGGTTAGGGTTTGAGGCACAAGTCGTGTCACTCAACTTGTGGGGGGAAGATGATGGAGATTAGAGATTAATGAACAACTTTGAACCCTAGATCTAGGCTCCTTTTTATAGACCTCAAAACCCTAGATCTAGGATTTCATTGAATTTTCCCTCCAAAAGTTTGTTAAAGAGAGCCTTCTAGATGAAGTTTGTTAGGCCGAGCCTTCTAGATGAAGCCACGTGGTATTTCTTCAATGTTCTGGAAGTTAGGGCCGTTAGAGGAAGCACGTGCAGAAAATATGAGCTTCTGAAGCCATGAAGCCGCCGCGGTTCCACGGCGCAAGCGGGCTCCCTCCGCGGATCTGCGGCACTTGTGAAGCCTTGGGGCTTTGGCTTTCTGTGATGATTTAGGGCTGACTTTGTGGGCTTTTTCTGATATGTTGATTTTCCAAATGAGTCCCTGATCACTGCCAGATCTCTAGCCTTTGAGTTGGCGTATTTTATCAGCACTGTTTCACAATTTTGGCTCGATTTCTGGAATATCCTGCACAGACTTCGAAACAAGTGTTGCGCAATATAGGGATGATGCGATGCCATGATAAACAGTCAATTTCCCTAATAAATGTCGGTTTAAGTGTATAACACATGTAATCTGGTATTTCAGGACTGTTTTGCTAATATGTGCAATATGAATACCGAACACTTCTAGATGAGTGCAAATGATAGGGAAATTGCCGTGTTAAAAATGCAGTATTTTCGACTGATCAAGACTCACACCAAGACTAAAGATATTTGGGAGATTATTTATCATGAGTTAATTCAAAATTAGGTGGAAAATGAGCATGGCTTAGATGCATGTGGAAGCATGTAGAAGCCATGACTCATTCCACTAATTTTTCTTTAATCTAGATATTTTATAACTCAACCATTATCTTCAGCCCATGGTTAACTCTCTACATGATCACTTGAGATATTTCCCTCTCCCAAGTTCATCTTCTTCATCTCATTTTTTGCTCTCTATCTTTTCATGAGGTGAGAAAGAAAAAGAGAGAGTGAGTTCTAAGGTGAGTAAAATTCCTACTTCATCAACCTACTCTCATCTAGCCCATAAGATTAGATTGTTTGCTTCACTAATTTCTTGATTAATGAAGAGGTAGCTTGAGTTAGAGAAAACTTCAAGGTGGATCATCTTCAGCCTCGAAGATCCTTAAGAAAGTTCGTTCCTTTCACCAAGTGGAGCCTAAGAAGAGTTCTAGGGACCACTATTTGGAGCTAAAGGACTACTACTTGGAGCTTTATAAGTGAAGGACCGGTCTACAAAGGTTGTATTCTCTATTCACTTAGTGTAAAGTTTCTTTAAATGCATAGAAACCCTAATTCTCTAGTTTGATTCTAGGTTAGTGTAGCTTAGACCTCTAGATTTTTTAAAATTGCATAGTTGATGCATGTGGAAACCTAGTAGAGGTGCTAAGACACACTTTCATGGTATCAAAACCAAGCTAGAGAATTAGGTTTGGTCTAGAAGGCGTTAAAGTGTTTAATCGAACATCAAAACCCAATCTTTTCGATGTTTCTGTCCAAATTTTCAAAAGTTGATTTTTTCCAGATTAAAAATATGCAGAAAATAGTGCAGGGTTACTATGGAGCCCCAAGAAAAACGAGATCCCAACTCGACCAATTGGCCGCTCAACCGCGGCAGAACCATGTGTTGAGCCGCGGTTCCGCGGCATTGTTGGTGAGTTAGGGACTCCATTTTCTTGTGCTGCTCCATAGTGGTATTTGGCACTTTATGGGTATTTTTAATGAGACTCAAGTGTTGAGCTCTCTGTGATTTGTGGGTATTTGAGATATCGATCGAAATGTTTAACATCGTCTAGATATATATGATATGTGATACAATATTTGGAATCCACATTAATTAGTTTTGTGAAAACTAGTTTGTGTTTTGTAAATCTCGCGTTTTAGTCTCTTTTGATCGATTGCCACGGAGTTTCTATTCGGATTAAAACTCCATCGCAATCTCGTATTGTACGCAGATAGTCGTTGGGAAACATTACTAGATAGCCATGCCCCATAGCCCCGACCAAGTGACTGTAGGAGAACCCCAAGGCCAAAAGCATCCAGTCGGGTGCTCGCGGCCACGGTGTTCCGCCTAAGTACACTTCGTTGACGGCACCAGGGTTGCGGCAATCTACTAAAGTTCCCGATGTGCATTCAATCATTAATCAGGAATCTTGTTGAATTACCTGACTTGCTATTGAAAAGTGTTTTCAATACGAAACATAAATACAAGATTTAAAGTGTTAGGCATGATATCCGAGATATGAGATATACCGGCTTTATGATGTCTAAGCATATGCGGATTCTAATTATTGTATGTTTTCATTTCTTTTCTACACTGTAAGTGTAATATATGGTGTATCCCCGATCCCATTGTTATACGTCAACGACTTTCAGGATATGCATATTTACTTACATTGATGACATGTGATGCTATGTGTTGCTGTATATGTTATATTAGATCATCGTGATTGAATAGCCGGGGGTTTTGCGTGAGATGAGAGTTTTTTTCTATTTTCATTCATGTAAAAATTGTATGTAATATTCTTTTATTGGGACACTTCCGGGTTGAGGATGATGTCACCATTGATGTATATATTTACTTTTCTGCATTAGGATAGACCCAAGGCAGGGAGCATAAGTAACCGAGTTCTGGAGTCCAGTGGGAGACCATCTCGAGGAGTCGAGACCGGGTCTCCTAACTCTAGAATTGGCAGGGTCACTTGCCGCTCTCGTAGGGGTCTAGGGATGTGGGTTTGGTTATTCATCATGACCGTGGAATCTGTATTTTTCATTACTGGCTGAATTTAAAACACAGACATCATGGTATATCCAACATTTCATATGTTGAATTCTACTGCTTGAGTTCTGTGATGTGATCATATAACTGCCTGAGACGAATGCTATATATATGTGATATATATAATAATCGTTGCTTATGTTTTGCACCCGCGCTAGTCCCGCCCCCACTCTGCCGTTTGTTAAGTAACCTAACGGTGCATGACGGGACCCCGTAGCAAATGCGGATGGCATAAGCGTACGTTCTATTTTCATTTTTTCTGTGATGTTTAGGAAACATTAATGATGGGACTTCATTAATGAGATTAATGAAAAGAAAAAAACTAAAAGATGTTGTAGAATCAAATTTTTCAAAAAGGTAGCTCTAGTTATTTCTTTGCATAGTGGTATTCCTTCATTGATATCCAGCACCTCATTCGATGAGGAAAGAGCCGAGATCCCTTCACCGAGAATAACCTCTTTAGAAAATGCTATAACCCACTCGGTTTGTTTTGAAAACTACTCGATTTTAAAAGCGGAGCTTAAACCACTCGTTTTCAAATCACTCGATTCTACAACGATATCAAGTTCATTACGCTAAAGGTTTTCTTAAAACCCTGTAGTAACCCTCCGTCATTTCAGATAAGGACTATTTTAGTATTCATGCTGGGTTTGTTGGCCTTCGTCAAGGTGTAGTGTACTGTAGCTAATTAGTGCTTATCTATCGCATATAATGCAATTGGATTAGGGTAGTCGTACGACTTTGTTGGCCTTCGTAAAGGGTTGTGCAGGTGGGTTTAATTCAATCACGAAATGTACAGGTTGAAATTGACTAGCGCCCTATGGTTTGTTGGCCTCCGTCAAGGTCATAGGACGTTAGGGCTAAAAACAGTTATTGGGAATTTCAAGTGTTGAAATTTGCAATGAGATTGCATACCTTCTATGAGATAGTTGGATCCCGATACCCACTGCGAGTAAGTGTTACTCCTAGGAGAGTTTTGACCTTTATAATTAGCTGATCCAGTAGGTGTCTAAGAAAGGTGTTAACGGGGTTATGCCCCTGCGGAAACAAGGTTATTTAATTAGTTCCATGCAAAAGCATGGGGAGACTCTCTCGAAGTACCAATACCTGCCTGGCTGACCGATTGGCGAACTTGTAGGGTGTAATTAATCCCGTCTTGTCTTGCCTTTTAGGGTTTGAAGGAAAATTTGATAAAAACAGTGGGAGCCATCCTGATTAGATAAGATAATAACTAATCTAATCTTACAAGAGTGCATGCTAAAGTGTTTTCTTCTCTCTCTCTCTCCAGGTAGCGACCACGGCATTCCTTAATCAAGATAATAATATGGATGTATTGACCGAACCCGCTTATTATACTAAGCTGGGGAATATTGGTTCCGCTCTATCTTATGATTGTCATAAGTCTGAGCAAGGAATAGGGGAATATACGGATTCCCATGCAACCCGAACGAAGAAAGAGCATGATGATACATCTTCTTCGGGTGTGTTCGTTACCGAGAACTGTTTCTCGATATGCTCTACGTCCTGGGTATTGGATACCGGATCAGGATCTCACGTATGTAATATGTTACATGGGTTAAGAAGAATTAGAGAACTGAGAAAGGGTGATAAATCTCTAGTAATAGGGAATGGTGCAATTGTTGCAGCCAAAACAGTTAGTGAATATCACCTTATATTACCAAATGGTAATACATTGATTCTGAACGACTGTTATTTCGTACCAAAAATGATATGCAATATAATATCAATTTCTTCATTAGATAAAGAAGGATATAATTTTGTACTAGAGAATAATATGATGAACATTTTTTTAAATCAAGTGTTGATTGGGTTTGGTATGTTGTATAATGGTATATATGTTCTAAATCAAGCCACAGTTCTAAATATACAAAACACACACAAGAGAAAAATTTTAGAAATGAACGAAACCTTCTTGTGGCAATGTAGACTATTTCATATCAATGCGACAAGACTAGCTAAGTTGCATAAAGATGGATATTTGAATCATTTTGAATTTACATCTTATGAAACTTGCTGTCACGACCCAAAAAGTACGGAACATGACCGGCACTTAAATTACAGACGTCTCGAGGCGTACGTAATCTAAGTAATCCAAAACCCAGAAATCAAAACCAAAGAAGCAGTAGAGTGAAGGAAAAACCAACTTAAAGCAAGTAGTTTTAATAGCATAAGCCGAATTATGCGTTTTTTAAAAACATCAAATATTTCCTGAAAATTTCGGCAGAGTCTCCTTTGTAAATACTGGCCCCTAAACGGGATACAACATGGATAGTATACGAAATTAATAAAAAGGGCATCCCCAAGCGGGAGCTAGCTCTTCGTCAATCGACGGTCATAACCACGCAAGCAATAAAATATACAACGCCAAGGGCGAGGATCAAAACTCAAAAGGAAACTCAAAATAGCAAGAAATCCATAGAAATACAACGCGCGACTCTAAGGTCGAAAGAATAAACATCACTGGTCTCTATCTCTGAAATAAATACATGTTTGGTTAATGGAACTTCTAGATACAACAGAATAATAATATACAAAGTATAATGATGGATACGATATAAATAAACCCACCTACTAGCAAGTCACCCGAAACGAAGCAGTGCCAGCAAAGCCGTAAAGAAACCTGTACGGCAAAAGCTGCAAGAAACTGTGGCACAACGGGGGTGAGTTGCCAACTCGTGAGTAGAAAAACATCTACGAACAGAAATCGCATGAACAACGCAATCCTAGGTCAACGATCATAATATATCGTCAAATATATAACCAGCAGCCTATAATAATGGCTAGGGTAAATGTCTAACCTAAGTATAATCCCATGTGCCCGTGTCAGTGCCTCAGATAGCAACATATCATATGGCTGAAATATGAATGCATGAAACAGAATGCATGTACTGAAGAAAACTGCTTTCATAAATTAGTGAGATTCTGTATCCTTTTTTTTAAAAACGAGGTATCATAAATGAAATCAGCATAAACAGTGCCTAGCATCGACACGAAACAAGTATCCAAATATCTCGATATCTCTATGTCGCAATCTCTGTACCTCAATATCTCATAAATCTCAATGTCTCAATCTCACTATCTAGGGCGCTGTCAGCCAGACCGGCCCCTACCATCAATCTCAAGACCACGACGGTATCCTCCGGATATCCGACGCGTCGGGTAAAATCACCGGTCGGTAGTGCTCCACTGCCAGGCTCACTCGTCAGTAACATGAGCTTCTTGCCCCGGGGTACCTTACCGGGTCCACCATGTACCCGAAACGGTTCATCCAACTCCTCGAATCGGGCTTCGAAATCCATCAGCAAACTCATGGCGGACGACTCATACATCATGGGAAAACCGCACTTTTCTTTTAGAAAGAGAGAAAGAAGTTTATAAATATTTTTGCGGTTTTCCCCCAAATCCAGGAAATCTCATGAAAATCCGAATCCAAGTCCGCAATAGCATGTAAACAGTGAATATAAGCATAAAAATCCATGAATGCGGCATAACAGTGAATAATAACATGCATGAAGTAGCGAGTAATAACTACAATGTCTAAACTAGCATATAAGGCAAGTACACTAATATCACATCTAAACTATTAGCTAACAACCTATGTCAATGAAATATTATTTTCTAAAGTGTTCGTGACATAGCAATTACCGATGAAGATGTGTGTGAGCCGGCAAGTAATTGTATGTGGTACATACGCATCATCGGTAATGGTGCTGGTGTCCTAACAGCATGATATCAACAATAGAATATGAATCATAATGTAAGCAGGCGATGCGGAGCGAACAACATTAATGAGCGGGAGCTGAATACTAGACACAACGATAACAAATCTGCATTTAAAGTAATATGAGTCATACAGCTACACTAAACTATAGGGCTGAGCTAACAGGCTTGTTGGATATAGTGCCCTCAGAGTCAATTATTGGATCACAGGCACGTGATTGCAATGATTGAGGGAGGACCTGTGCCGGTAGGACAGTCTTAATCAAGATGATAGTATGCTATCTGGTTTATCTTTATCATCGTGTACTGCTTTAGGTGACTTTACAGGTCGCTATTACACTTTGATGGAGCCCCTAGGATTCATACTTGACTGCCAGCAGTATGATGGCGATCATATACGTGGGAGCTGGGGTCTATAAGCACATCCTTAAAAGGTCCCTAGTCGTGGGAGTTTCGTGACAGGGCATCGATACTCCAGAGTAGACTAGTGTATACAGTCGAAACCCCGATGAGGGGCGGTGGCCGGTCTCACAAGCCATTGGTGTCAGTTGGTTCACCTAAGATGTATACAGGTGCTCATTGAGTTATGAGTACACCGGACAGGACTCGCCGGGAACCTGCTAGTTGGGATTATACCAGACGTCAGATAGCAGTTCCCTGGTGACATGTGTACATGTTAGTTCATCGACCTAAGATCGTTATTTGTCTCATGTGAGTTCCCACTGTACTTTGATTACTACCCTACCACGGCTCAAAGGAGTCGTGCAAACAGGTTTTAGTTGGGTACAGTCCCAAGCCACATGGAGGCAGTGAGCGGATCTGCAGGGATTCGTCTCTCCCGGTATTGGGGGTGAGGTCGCGCTGTGTCTAGGAGAGCCATTACACGAAGTCCTTGGCCAAGGCAGGAGATTTACTAGTAGGTATTCCAGTAGTATCTCAGGGTGTTCTGGGCTACACTCCGACACGACTTGTACCGCTTTTGGGGGTCTGACTTTTACCAACCCCCTAGGCCGGCCATGCGATGCTCATAGACAAATGGACCGGA
Organism: Agapanthus africanus; assembly: GCA_030015575.1. NCBI lineage: Eukaryota > Viridiplantae > Streptophyta > Magnoliopsida > Asparagales > Amaryllidaceae > Agapanthus > Agapanthus africanus. Next base: position 281,718,370 of record JASDDO010000001.1, read on the forward strand.
CTGTACGGATATTGTAACTTACAGGCTCAGTAGGGTGTCAGCATGAGTTCGCTCATCGACGTCCCTTTTGGTCAATAACTAGTAGCCCGTTACGTATGGCTAATACCTCTGACGTGCTAGTGGTTAAATCCACAGCCAAAGTATTGACGAGTCTTTAGAGTCCCCCACAGACAGTTTCTCAAGTTTTGGGCGAAACGCTATAGAGGCCGTATGGATATATGGCAGGGTTCGATCATATACATGCGGTATTGCACGGATCATGATCGGACGGATAATACTAGCAGGCTTTGGTTTAAGCCGGATCCTAGTATTGTACAGTGTAAATTTGGTTTCATTGCATTTGTATTCGATCGGAATACAAATGCGGGTATGTATATACGGTCGCGGGGTTTTCCTGTAATTTATTACGGGATCAGTTTTTTGAAGTTGCCAATTTGCATTCCGTTTCGGCCATTTTCCTTTGTTTCTTTCCTTGGCCGAATTTTTGTGATGGGAGGGGCTAATTTGCAAATGTGCAAATTAGCAATTTGGAGGGGGTTTATTTGTAAATGGAGGCTTCATGATACTTCTAGCATCTTTGATTCCATTTTTGCTCATCATGGCTTGCATTAAATGAGATGGGAATTGATATGGCTTTGAAATGATATAATTTCCTAATTATCATCACATTTTCCTTATACTCACCCTTGCCTTTTCTATTGCTCACCTCCCTTGTATTTTTTCCCTCTCTCATTAGTCATGGCCGGCCACTACTAGAGAATGAGGGGATTCATTTTTGAGTGTGGGAAAATTCTTCACATTTTGCTTACACCAAAATTCCTAAGCTCATCTCCATTTGTTCATTCCTCCACATCTATTATGGCAATTTAAATTACCCCATTGAGACAAACTATTCTACACTAGCCTACAGCATTCTTGGACACGTCGGCTTGCCAACTTCGTGTCCGAGTTGCCTTGGTCCAGAGGTGGGAGCCAGTAAAAAGACCCGACAGTGTGGTGCCCTTTTCGACGAGAAGATGAAGATCGGAGATTCCGCGAAGAGATCGGGATGGAGGCCGAAGATCGAAGGACACGGATCGCTCGGTATAGCTTTCTACCCATTTTCTAGTTTGCTAGCATTAGGTTAATGGCCCGATCCGGGTTTTTAGTACGCGGTAGCGCCAGTTTACAAGTTTAGAAAAAGTTTCGTTTCCGCATTTTGGCCTCGGAATGACGACCGGGGCGCTGCCGTGCACTTACATTGGTATCAGAGCCACGCCATTAACCTAGTCTACCTTGCTCTAACGTGTTTACAAGTTCGATCGAACGAATTTTCTAAAAACCGCATTTCCATGTCACAGTTTCTGTCGAATTTTTGCAGTGGTCAAAAAATTATTTGGTGTATTGCAAAAATACGTGCAGGGTTTTCTGAGAATTCTGTGAAAATTTGGTGCCCTAACATTACTGTTGAGCCGCGGAACCACGGCCAAACCCATGCTCTGGACGCGGTTCCGCCGCCATTTTATCTCTTCTCTGCACCAAATTTCTACAGTGGGTCTCTGTCTTGGAAATGGGGTTTTTGGTATATTCTGTTTGGGCCAAGATTTTTTTGAGTGCTACAGTTGTGCTTGGGGCCCACTTCGGAAAATTTAGTCGATCGAAAATTTTAAATTTGTTAGTTCACAGTATTTACATTATATCTACGACCGTGAATGTCACTTGATCGGTAAATCCTATCTAACTGCTATAGCCCTTTTAGACGGATTTGCGAACGTGACATTCACGTTGATGTTCTGTGTTGTGATGTGATGTTGCGGATTTGTCGTGGTGGATAGCCTGGATGCAATATTAGTACAGTTTTGGTATTATGTACATTTGATATTGCGGGGCGAGCGTCCGGCATGTGGACTGCCGTTACTGCCTGTTTGTATATTATTCTTTTGGGGCACGACCGGGCTGAGGTCGATGTACCCGTTGTATATATTTTACTTTATGTGCTAGGATTACCCCGCGGAGGGGTGCACGGGTAGTCGGGTTCTAGAGGGCAACGGGCCCGCATCTCACGGCGTTGAGACGGAAGGGGCTTTACTATAGAATTGGCGGGCTATTCGCCACACTCGTAGGGGGTATAGGTTGACCCAAGGAGGGGTGCCCAAGTTACCGGATTCCATGAAGTGCTGGGTGGTCCACTCACGTTGCTGAAGGGGGCTGCCTCGCTTCAGGTTTTGGCGGGTAACTTGCCGCACCCGTAGGGGTTTAGGATTTCATTGCACAGGCTATCCACACGACCAGGGGAACATCGGTTTTCAGTAGCGGCTCTATGAAACCCGGGGATCCCAGATATCTGTATTGCTCTGTGATGCTTATTACATTTCTGTGATGTTGCATTTTATCACGCTTTGAGCGAATATTATATATTGATATATATATACTAGTAGATGTTGTATCTGTTTTGCATCCGCGCTAGTCCAGTCCCCGCTCTGTCGTTAGTTAAGTAACCTAACGGGTGATGACGGGACCCAGTGGCGAATGCGGATGGCATATACGTACATCATTATTTTCGTTCTTTATTGGTGTGATCAATTGATGGGACTGCGTTGATTCGGATCAATGCAAGCTAAACAAACCTGTTTGATGTTGTTGGAACATTTTTCAAAAAGCTGTTATTGCAAGGACGTTCTCTTTTGTTTTGCACAGTGGTATTCGGTTATGAATATCCAGCACCTCAGTCGACGAGGCATGGGCCGAGATCCCTTCACCGGGAGTGACCCCTTGGACAGAAGTTTGCGTCAGGACAATAACTTCACTATAGTCGATTACTTTTGCTTTGCATCGTGGTATTCAGTTGGAATATCCTGCACCTCATTCTATGGGGAAAGAGCCGAGATCCCTTCACCGGGAGTGACCTCTTTAGCAAAGGTTTTCGCCACTATATTTTTATAAAAGCTATCCGGTTCCTTCAACGATATCAAGTTCATTACGTTAAAGGTTTTTTGCCAAAAACCATTCGTAGCCCTCCGTCATTTCAGACGGGTAGCACGTAGTATTCATGCTATGTTTGTTGACCTTCGTGAAGGCATAGTGTATGGTAGCTGCTTGTTACCTTTCTGCTGCATAGATAGATGCGTTGGTTTGGGACAGTCGTATGCCTTGTTGACCTTCGTTAAGGGCTTGTACGGGTGGGTTCAAATTAACTTGGACAATGACGGGTAGAACTTGACATGTGACTTATGATTTGTTGGCCTTCGTCAAGGTCATAAGAGCATGGGGTAAAAATCACATCGGGAGTTTCTAAAGAAACTGAAACTTGCCAGATATGCGCATACCTTCTGGAGTGTGATAACGTGAGTGGATTCCATCACGTTATCATGCGATGATAGTTGGATCCCGATTCCCACTGATGAGTTGGTTTAATCCTCGGGTGATCCCGACTAATTCTTCTTTCAGGTTTGGAGGAGAATTTGAGGTTACAGTGGGAGGTTTCCTGATTAGATAAAGTGACAACCATTCTGATCTAGGTTAGAGTGCACGCTGAGTGTTTCTTTTCTCTCTCTCTTTGGCAGTGACCATGACCCGACCTTTGACTATGACTCAGTGACCAAGTTAACCGAACCTTCTTAAACACTGGCTTTTGGATTGTCAGAGTTGCATACCTCATTGCCACACCTACTTTTACCCTTTTCTCCAGAACACCCCGTATTAGTACGAATGTCCACTTCGATTGGATAAAACCATCGTATGGTTATATACGAACTCGAAGGAATTTATTCGCGGATGGTTTCCCGTTCTGGAGAAAACGGATAGGACTATTCAGTTGTCTTTTCCTTTTACCTTCTCTCAGGTTGCGAGTGCTCCTTGGATTAGGACAGTACACCCGTTACGCCTAATGGATAGTCTTCTTCCAAACCTTAGGCTGGTGCCGAACGGTAGGGAATGAAGAAAGCCGATTAGCCTAAGTGTGGTGTACAGAAGGTATTAAGTTAAGACAAATAAAGGGATTAGTGAGAGGGCAAAGTAAATTGCGACTGCTATTCATGACCAAACCAAGTATTTCATTACCACTCCCACTTCACCTTTGTATTTCTCCAGAACACTCCGTATCACAACGAAGATCCACAGTTTATTGGATACTCCATCGTATGGTTATATACGAACTCGAAAGGAACTTGTTCCAGTTCGGGGATGGATTCTGGTTCAGGAGAAATAGGAATAAGGTTTATTCAGGTGTCGTTTATCTTTACCTTCTCTCGGGTTGTGAGGGCCCCTAGGATTAGGACAGTACACCCATTATGCTTATTGGATGGTCTTCTTCAAAACCATAAGCTGGTGCCGAACGGTAGGGAAGGAAGAAAACCATTTGGCCTAAAGGGGTGTACAGAAGGTAATGACTAAAGACATATAAAGGGATTTGGATAGATGGCAAAGAAATATACGGTTACAGTTGTGAATCTGATAATGGAAGAGGCATTACTAGGAATATCCGGATACCCCTACGAAACATTTCAATGTTTCAGTTTCACTGTGTATTGTTAAAAGAAAAACTGATTTCCCAATTAGCCCTTGCTCCAGGGTATGTATTTACCAGGTTTGATTCTCACATCTGTATGGTTTTACAGATGATGAGTGGGAGTAAGTTATTGGGAATTGGGTGATCATCCTCATTATATCGGAATTCGTTGTAATTGGTGGTATTTGAGGAAATCACCTGTGTTGTTTGCCGGACGTCAGATATTTGGTTTTGAATATCCGTTGCTATGCACCAATTTCAAATTGATATATCTATACGTTTATTTTTATAAAGTGAGATATAACTTTTTGAAATTATGTCTATGACATTTACCTATATCAGTTGATGGTTAGGTAAGGAGCATTAAACAACGGTGTAACTCTTCATAACCATAGTACGGTTTTCAACCTACGACACACAGGGATTGAGTATTAGACTCAGGGGACTTATATAGAGTATTGTATGTTGTCCAGTGTCCATCAGGACAGAGGGGTTGGTACTCATACTATATTCTATTTACTTGTGACTTCTCTAGTTCTTAGATATGTGTTTCGTAGAAATGCAAGGTCCAAGTTTTGAGAACTTATAGGTATATGAATAAAGTAGAGAACCGGGTGTTGCAAGTATCAGGATTCTTCAAGATGATCGAAGATGTAGATACTTGTGCATGGTATTCAGTTGATAGTAATGATTATGAGAACTTGCTTCTCTTTCAGGTTACTCATATCTGGATGTATTTCTAAGTTGAGTAATGCTGATCGGCCTCCCTCTATTTAGTTGACATGCACTGGAGACAGCTGCATGATTTGAATCTGGTTCCAATTAAATCAGTGCCTCTGTTTCTATATTGGATATAGAACAGTTCGTATCTTAACGATGTTAAGGTACGGGGAGTTATCCGGCTTATGCTTAAAACCAGACTCTGGATAACTCGAGGCACGTTTCTGTAAAGACTGTTTGTGGGTTGACCCGGGTTATGACGAGGGTTGACTTTCTACCATCTGGAAGATCAATAGTGATATTGTTCTTGACTCGCCACAGTTTTAATAAAAATGGATTTTTTCAGAAAACAGTAGTGGGAGTATGGTAGAACTGGAAGTGATTCCAGAACGCAAACGATTACTGAAAATTTGATGAGAACCTAAAGATTCAATCTGGTTTGACATTCCATTGGCCACTCCGCAGATATGGTGGGTAACCTCAGACGCCCGAGAGGTACTCCGGTAGCCTTAAGGACGGTGACAGGGAGGTTCTTGTTTATCCAAACTTGCCATTGCTGTTGATCCAGACTATGAGACCCGGCAGGAGGATGAGTATAGCGTCTTTCTAAACTAGCTTTAGATGTGTACGTGTATATTATTCTGCCAGAGGGTTGTCGTAGTCAGTGGGAGCAGCGGAAGCATAGTGGATAAGTGGCTTATGTCTATTTATAGACTTAAGAAGATATAGCGGAGATAGATCATCTGTTTCTGATATGACAGTCATACGTTTGACTTCATCAGAATAGGGGATGGACCTATTAAGAAGGTAGTAGGGTGTGATGTCCTGGTATTTGGATGACATACACAGAGTAGGAAGTGAAATTCCTATACTACGGTCGGTTATATTTTGGTTGTCATACAGTAGTTTCTCTACATAGGACTTGTATATTATATCAGTCATTCTGGTTACTAGATCTGCGGTTTTAGATCTAGATTTGGGTAGTTTCCCAATCACGGTACTTAGACAGCATTCTAAGAGTATTTAGAATGGACGACTCCTAGCACGGTAGTGTACCTGCAGGTGATGGAGTCACCCTCTCTAAAGGTGTTTTACAGACTAAAGGGGAGAGGGATGTGCATGATTGGCAGATCACTTGCTTAGGCAATTGAGTCAATCATGAAATGTCAAGTACCACACCAGATGTTGTTTTTGCACGAGATGCAATAAGTTGATATTAATCCAGTTCTAGAGAAAAGATCGGAAGCAGTTTTAGAACATAAGTAGATGTTCTAGGGATATGATAACGACAGCCTCATTCGGGAGACAGTTATCATTCCAGGCTTCCAAGGTGACCTGGATGACAGAGTGACTGTCAGAGTTATAGTTTTCCCTCTGACGAGGGGAAGTATTTTGGACAGGTGGTCCAAGCAGATACTGAGGGAGGCATAGCTCAGGATACTGATTGGTTTCAGTTGACGATACAGTCTAAGAAGTTTGGATTTGGTGTTCATTTATAAACTAGGTCCTATCAGATATCCAGACATATTCTAAGACAGGTATTGCTCATTTTGAGAGATTGATTTCTCCGTGAACTTGAAATAAAGAGAGGCATAGAAAGAAACATCAGTGCGGATCTACTCACTGAGGCTATTCCTCGAACGCAATAGTTTCGCAAACGAGCTTTATGAGACTGATTAGTAGAGGAGTTGGGTGCTCTGTATCACACGGGCTATGAGTATGCGACATCATAAAAATTAGCCTTGAGTGCAAGTGGGAGATTGTTGGATATAGTGCCTTCAGAGTCAATTATTGGATCACAGGCACGTGATTGCAATGATTGAGGGAGGACCTGTGCCGGTAGGACAGTCTTACAGAAGATGATAGTATGCTATCCGGTTTATCTTTATCATCGTGTACTGCTTTAGGTGACCATACAGGTCGCTATTACACGTTGATAGAGCCCCTACGATTCTTGCTTGACTGCCAGCAGTATGATGGCGATCATATACGTAGGAGCTGGGGTCTATAAGCACATCCTTAAAAGGTCCCTAGTCGTGGGAGTTTTGAGACAGGGCATCGATACTCCAGAGTAGACTAGTGTATACAGTCGAGACCCCGACGAGGGGCGGTGGCCGGTCTCACAAGCCACTGGTGTCAGTTGGTTCACCTAAGATGTATACAGGTGCTCATTGGGTTATGAGTACACCAGACAGGACTCGCCGGAAACCTGCTAGTTGGGATTATACCAGACGTCAGATAGCAGTTCCCTGGTGACATGTGTACAGGTTAGTTCATCGACCTGAGATCGTCATTTGTCTCATGTGAGTTCCCACTGTACTTTGATTACTACCCTACCACGGCTCAAAGGAGTCGTGCAAACAGGTTTTAGTTGGGTACAGTCCCGAGCTACATAGAGGCAGTGAGCGGATCTGCAGGGGTTCGTCTCTCCCGTTATTGGGGGTGAGGTCGCGCTATGTCTAGGAGAGCCATTACACGAAGTCCTTGGCCAAGGCAGGAGATTTACTGGTAGGTGTTCCAGTAGTATCTCAGGGTGTTCTGGGCTACACTCCGACACGACTTGTACCGCTTTTGGGGGTCTAACTTTTACCAACCCTCTAGGCCCGCCATGCGATGCTCATAGACGAACGGACCGAACTGTACGGATATTGTCACTGACAGGCTCAGTAGGGTGTCAGCATGAGTTCGCTCATCGACGTCCCTTTTGGTCAATACCTAGTAGCCCGTTACGTATGGCTAATACCTCTGACGTGCTAGTGGTTAAATCCACAGCCAAAGTATTGACGAGTCTTTAGAGTCCCCCACAGACAGTTTCTCAAGTTTTGGGCGAAACGCTGTACAGGCCGTATGGATACATGGCAGGGTCGATCATATACGTGCGGTATTGCACGGATCATGATCGGACGGATAATACTAGCGGGCTTTGGTTTAAGCTGGATCCTAGTATTGTACAGTGTAGATTTTGTCTCATTGCAATTGTATTCGGTCGGAATACAAATGCGGGTATGTATATACGGTCACGGGGTTTTCCTGTAATTTATTACGGGATCAGTTTTTTGAAATTGCCTGTTTGCATTCCGTTTCGGCCATTTTCCTTTGTTTCTTTCCTTGGCCGAATTTTTGTGATGGGAGGGGCTAATTTGCAAATGTGCAAATTAGCAATTTGGAGGGGGTTTATTTGTAAATGGAGGCTTCATGATACTTCTAGCATCTTTGATTCTATTTTTGCTCATCATGGCTTGCATTAAATGTGATGGGAATTGATATGGCTTTGAAGTGATATATTTTCCTAATTATAATCACATTTTCCTTACACTCACCCTTGCCTTTTCTTGTACTCACCTCCTTTGTATTTTTTCCCTCTCTCATTAGTCATGGCCGGCCACTACTAGAGAATGAGGGGATTCATTTTTGAGTGTGGGAAAATTCTTGTTCTCATTTTGCTTACACCAAAATTCCTAAGCTCATCTCCATTTGTTCATTCCTCCACATCTATTATGGCAATTTCAATTACCCCATTGAGACAAACTATTCTACACTAGCCTACAGCATTCTTGGACACGTCGGCTTGCCAACTTCGTGTCCGAGTTGCCTCGGTCCAGAGGTGGGAGCCCGTAAAAAGACCCGGCAGTGTGGTGCCCTTTCCGACGAGAAGACGAAGATCGGAGATTCCGCGAAGAGATCGGGATGAAGGCAGAAGACCGAAAGACACAGATCGCTTGGTATAGCTTTCTATCCATTTTCTAGTTTGCTAGCATTAGGTTAATGGCCCGATCCGGGTTTTTAGTACACGGTAGCGCCAGTTTACAAGTTTAGTAAAAGTTTCGTTTCCGCATTTTGGCCTCGGAAAGACGGCCGGGGTGCTGCCGTGCACTTACAAGGCTAACTGAAGGTAAGGAAACCGCTTAACATTTGAGTCGATACATACATACATATATATATATATATATATATATATTAGTCAGTGATCCCGCCTCGATAATATCACATCCGATACCATATCTATAATCAAATATTCCCAAGTCAAGAGTGCGGATCAAACATCAATATATAGCTCGTACGTAAATCCGTCGTACGGCATCCCCAAATCTGGGTACGGTCAATATCACATCCATCACATTATTCAGCCGGTATCCTTTTTATCAAAGATCATAATCCGGGTACTGATCTATGCCTAGTACAATAATAATATCATCAATATAATCATGATCTGACTACTGATCGACAGTCTCGTACAAACCGATATGATCAGCACATATCATCATGAAGGAGTATACATCGCCCAATACGGCCTATTATCAACATCCTAGCATATCATATCTCATATCACGATCACATGTCGACCATTTTATTTATATCACTATTCACATGGTATTATCGTCCAAAAATCCGCTATAACATCATGACGTATCTCAAATACGACTTCTGCCAAATCACCGATCTCACGGTCTCAAATCAAATCTCATCGACTCACCTCATATCCCAAATACTATCCTCAAATCTAGTATGTGAACACATAGTCCCATACCCATGTGAACACATAAATATATATATTCTCATCAAAGCACATATGAAAGAAGAATGTATGCAAGTATGGGTGTGTGTGTATGTGTGGTGCAATCACTACTTTAGGGTTTCGCAACACTGCACTAATCCAATCACACCAAATATCCATCTTTATCATCAAAAACATCAAACAATATATAATCAATATATGTGTGTATACGTATTCGTATACATCACCGCGAACTCGGGGGTGCTATACGCCAACCACCCGACTTCTCCCCGTAGATATAATTCTACTCACCTGGTCCTCGCTCGCCGGTGCCGACGTCGCCACGCGCTTGCTTGTCGTCTCGAAGTCCACATGGGGTACCTACATATCATAACGCACCGTATCGCATTAAAATCCGACTCATGACCAAAACGACACACGAATCCCACATAGGTCAAAACCTATGGTTGCTTTCACAAATCAACCCAAAAACCCTCGACGTCGGCGTACAAACGCCGAACCATCGAGAAAAACCCAAGCACACTCATTTGCACATTCACAAACACTAATTATATATGAAATAGGATTTAAATCATCAAAACATTAAAATTAATCAATTCGTTTTATTTCTCAAAAACCTAGTTAGCCAAAGTTTTCGTTTTAATTTGAAACTTGATGTTTTAACAAAACTAATGCCCAATATATTCACTAAATATCTTAATTAGGTTATATAAACCACTTCTATATTTTTATGACACTAATTTGTAAAAATTCAAAAATTCTAGTTTGCAATTATCCAATTTAAACAATTTTATAGCAAAAATTCCCAAACAACAATCTAGCTTGGATTTGCATATACAAAAATATTAAACCACAATTTATAATGTTAATAATGTGATAAAAACCCTAACCATATTTTTAATCTCCCATTCTAATTCAAATTTTTTTTAAAACTAGTAAGCATGAAAACTAGAAAATTGATGCAGCCATCGCGGATTTGCGACAAAAAGAGTACAATCTAGCATGAACAACCAATCCACACTACATGCAATCTACCACACTCAAATAATCCACATGCAATTCTTCAATTCCCATTTCCAAAACAACCCCTTCTCTTGATTTTTTTATAAACTAGCAACAACAACAATTTCACACTTTAAATAACTAATTTAGCATAAACAAGCTACAATTTAACCATTAGATAGAAATTATACCTCCAAGTTTGAAACCCTAGGTTGCGCTATCCACCAAAGACACCTCCTTTCTCCATACTTTAAACCAATTTGGGTGTGAGGAGGGATAGAATTAGGATTTACTTTGAATTTGTGAAGAAATTGTGGATTTTTTATGTGTTTTGAGATGAAATTTGAGGCCAAAAGAGATGGGAACATGGGGGAAAAATGGGGCTGCTGCAGTTCAGATTCGGCCAATGGAGGAATGGGGAAAGGGTGAGGGAATTGGTGAAAAATTTCCAAGTCAAAACCCTCCCAAATTACCATAATACCCCCACCTACTTTACTATATATAAAAACCCTTATTTTAACCCATTTCTTCACATGGATGAAGTCAACAAGAGAGGGGGAGAAAGTGGGCTGATGTTAGAGATGGTGGGGCCGGCCATGGTTGAGGGGTGAGGAATGTGTGAGGTTGCATAGAAAATTTCATGCAAAAAGAACCACTTAAGTTACCAAATTGCAAGTTTTAGTTAAATTATTTAAATTTTAGTTTTCCCTTAATTATAACCAATTAGAACTTGAAATAAATTGCTAAAAAATTATATTACAAACTAGATTTTAGTTGTCAAGGATCTATAGTGTGTAATTAGCCTATTCAAATTTGTATTTATCGCCAATTTAATGTATTTTTAACAGCTTAAAATAATATTAAAATAATTAATTTCGGAAATTTTTTCAGAAAATTAAAAATTTTACCAGTGGCTCAATAAACACTAAACACTCGCAATTTCATAGCTAGAATATGTATATTTAATTTTATAATAAAGATATTTATATTTTGACTTTTTACAGAAAACCCCCTTATTTTACCGATTTTCCGAAATTTCACCGAAACGATTTTCAAAACGTTACAATCTCCCCCCTTAAAGAAATTCGGTCCCTGAATTTAAATTAAAACTCCCCCCCAAATACTAAAATATTTCAGCGAAACCATCAAGTCGTCGGGGCTCCGAAACCATAAGTACATAAAACAAATCGTAGCGCAACGCATGCGCATGAAAAATGAGCCTATAACTCAAAATCAAACTCCATCCAGCATCTCGCAATCATCGGAGTCATGGGGAAGACATCAATGTCAACACCCAATATGAAAACCAGCATGATATACATCATTAAAATATCTGGAAGCAATGCATGCCAACCCTTTTTTTTTCAAATCGCTGTACGATGTGTGTATCACTGCACAGTGGCGGATGTCCATTGTGAGAAAATAACTATATATATATATATATCCTTTCTTTAACATACACGTCACGCCGTTTTGAAAACAATTTAGAAGGGTTTCCTTGTTTTAAAACGTTTCGTGTCATATCAGACACGTAGATAAATACTGAGACTATAGCTCGCTTTTTAGAAATCCCTTTGAAATCTATCAATGCATGCAAAATATATTCAGGTACTGTCCTCTTACTAGTCCTGCTCAGTACAAAAACTCGCAGCAAATACTATAAAAACGTACTGCTCCATAATAAATCAATCCCTAAAATGTACATATGAAAACCCTGTGTGTCTGGTGCGCACGGAAATTGAAATCCGTGAATGTACCATACATATGCACAGAAACAACATCTAAGTGTATCGGGTGTGCACGAAACATCTGTCAAGGGCAACAGGTGTGCCTGACAGCAAAACATGTGTATCTTACATGCACGAAGAATATCGATTTAGTGCATCTGGTGTGCACCAAAATCGTATCTCATAACATGCACCCAACATGCGCGAAAACCCAAATCAGGTGCACAAGGTGCACAAAACAAATATCGAACATCACCATCGAAATCGATGTCCAGTGCAACTGTAGTGCACAAAATGCGTATCACTGCACTGCAAGCATATGTGAACTATACCGAGTGCAAAAACCAAATCATGTACGTACATATGCACAAAATCAACTCACTGTATGAAACCCATAAAATCATAAACATGTGAAACCAAGGCACGAAAACGATATCAGGTGCAACATCTGTGCAAAAATCGTAAATACTCAGTAGGTGCAACCATAGTACATGAAAACAAATATCATGAAACTCAATCATCACAATCAATCATGCAAATAGACCGCCAAAAATACCGAAATCAAATATGGAGGAATAGTCTCGCTCAAGCACATCCTCTAAGAATCTCTGGCCAACTATCGTGGTCACTCATAGCATGTCTCGTCGACGATCCTGAACTCTGGCCTGCCGGTGTGCGTAACATGACCACTCCTGGGTCCAAGTCTTCTCGTAATTCATCCCAGAAAGGTCCTGTCGAGATCTCTCCCAAATCTCGTCTCTGCCGAACTGTCCGGAAGTCATCGTCCCTTACTAGATCTGTTCTCATTCCGAAACGGCTGCATACTCATCGCGACTCTTTCTGGAAGGTATATCCAAGTATAATGCCTCGGCATGCATATCGCATCTCTGATGTCGGCGGAGTGGAACGTCGTCTCATCAAGATCTCGTACGAACCTCTTACTCCACTTTCTCTAATGTCAACTGCTTCGGACTCGTCTCGTCGTGGCTGCATGGACTGAGCTCCAATGGCTATCCTCATATCTGGAGTCTCCCAAGAAATGCATCTCACCACCTAACATCCGAATGAAGTCGAACCATCCGATCGATTCGTCAAAACCTCATAATCCCCCAAGAGCTCAACATCTTAGGTACAGTTTAACAGTATCGAGTACGTACCACAGCATCGATGGTCCAGCCGTAGAAGGGCAAACCCAAGCCTTACTAATGGCGCTACGGAACAGCCGCAAACCCTAAGGTTCAAAGGCTTTCACACGGTCATTAAGTCGAGTTAGGGTTTCATTCTTCTAGAGGGTCCATAGAATTGCCTGCATGCTCTTCCGAATACTTTAAACTTAGAATAATAGGTTTCTGACATTCGATCGTCTCTGTCGACTCTCAACGTCTCCGCGTGAAGTCGTCTCTAGCTGGAATCAATCTATCTGATGACCTCGCATCGGGGTAGGCGAACGAACCACATGTCCTAGTCATTCATCCTCGGTGACTAGCGACCTTCTATCATCTCTTAGTATAACTCGTACATCAATAGCTCCAACAACTAGGGCGATATCTCATCGTTCGCAACAATAACTGGCTCACTCGTCTGCACGCTGAACAGTGCCTCGATCATCATGAATAAGCCATGCACCAATGGTCATCAAAATCTGGCTTGCCTCTATCAGTGGCTCAATCCTCTGGTGCCGATCTACACGTCCGAGAAATCTCATACAACGATCCATCAAACGCTCATGGCATGAAAACACAATAAAAAGACACATCTCTGCAATCGTGTGTCACCGGAATCACGCCCTGGTCAGTCCTCGTTCGTGACGAGCTCGTGCTGACCGCAACTCTAGCCGAAGCTCTCCCTGCCCGTAATCGTGGCAGCAAACCATAACTGGTACCGATGAGACTAGATCAGGAATGAATATAATGTTAGTTATATGTATGCCCTAGAGGCCATTGCTATACATAGGATGTATATTGCAGTGGATGCTGGGACATATATAGGGAGGACTTTCTAGCTCGACATGATAGTATGCTATCTGGTTACTCTTTACCTTAACGTGTATACTGATTGTCTCTCTGTTACATGTTGGTAAAGCCCTTAGGATGTGTACTTGACTACCTGGACTATGATGCAGATCATACTAGTGGGGACATGGTAGTCCATAAGTACATCCTTCAAGGTTCCTAGTCGTGGGTGTATCGAGATGGGGCATCGATATACCAGAGTAGACTAGCGTATACCTGCTCGACCCATACAGATGGGTGATGGATGATCCCATATCCATTGGTGTTTGACATCAGAGATGATATACGGGTGCTCAGTGGAGACTGGGTACACTGGACGGACTCGCCGAGAACTCCCAGATGGTATTATACCTTACGTCAGATGGCAGTTCTCTGGTGACACTGGTACAGAGTAGTCTGTTGACCCGAGATCGTCATAGAGTCTTGTGTGATTCCCACTGTGCTTTGATTTCCACCTTACCACGTCCAAGAGGGCATGCAAAACGGTGGTTTTTGGGTACAGTCCCGAATCACATGGAGGCAATGAGCGATAGGAGGGGATTCGTCTCTCCCGGTATAGGGAGTTGATGTTGCGCTGTGTTCGATTGGCTATAACCGGAAATCCCTGGCCAGGGTTGCTGAGATTTACTGGTAAGTGTTACCAGTAGTTTCTTGAATTGTTATAGACCCCATATCGACACGACTTATCGAGCTATTGGGGTCTGACGTTTACCACCCCTAGGCGAGATATGCGACATATCAGACGATCAGACCGGACTGTACAGTAAGTGTTACTGGTTGGATTCATAGGAGTATGAGCGGGCTTGCTCGTCGATCTTCTGATCGCTCAATACCCGGGTGGCCGTTACGTTTAGCAGACCGCTTGCGGCTTGTGGGTGTTTGATATGATCATCATCCGCTGCCGGCGTATTGACGAGTCTTTAGAGTCCTACACAGAGGTTTCGTGGCTCAAGCGAAACGAAATAGGTGCGCATATGAGATATGTGCGGGACCGAGAATAATGCGTGTATGTGATACCGTATTCCATTCTCGCGATGAATGTATCGAAAGGTTGTATGCGATATAACCTAGTTATCGAATCAAGGATTGATTCGGTAAGCCGATACATAGGATACTAGTCGGTTATATGCGATATGACCGGATCGTTAAATCAAGTGTTGATTTAATGATTTAATGTATAATTATATATTTGATATATTACTTTGCATTAACTAGTATTGGTTCACTTTAAGTGGATTTTCTCACTTGATTTGTGCAAGTTGTATATGTGATATACTTTTGTGCACTTCATTGTATCATGTTTGATGATACATGCTTTTTTGGTTAAGTGTAAAGAGTTAAACCATGGTTAAGTTGTTGATTAGGGTTTTACTTATTCATTTATCTTATTTATTTATTCATTTTGAATAAATTGAAAGATAAATGAATGGTGGCTTGATTTGTTTTTAGTTGAAGCTTCATGAAGCTTTGACTAAATGACCTTTTTGTTCTCATCCTTAACCCTAACCATTTAAACTAACCCTAGTCTATTCTCTACACTTAACTAATGTTAGAATATGATAAGAATCAATTCTTTTTCAATTATTATATAACACTTATCATATTCTTTCTTCATCTTCTTCTTCATGAGCAAGAAAGAAAAGCTTGCCTCATCAATGGCAAGTGATGAAATCAAGTGAGAAATCCAATTCTAAAGTGAACCCACTTCCTATTTCTTCATCCTCTACCTCTTGCCAAGTAGTATAGGGTGTTTCCTTCACAAGTTTCATGACTTGGTGAAGTGGGAGCTTGATCTTGTGATGCATCGACGTAGATCATCTTCGGCATCGTTGTCGATGACCTAGCCCGCCCATTTCTCCGATGAAGCCGACGCCAGAGCCCGAGATTGGATTTGGACAGCAAGGGGACTTCATCATGGAGCTATAGAGGTGGAGAACCGGATCTACAAAGGTTGTATTTCCGTTCACTTAGTTAAATTGTTAACTAGCTTCTTGTTTCGCCTAAAATTCTAGTTAACGATCCGTATTAGGGTTTCTCGGCACTTGTAAAATTTGAAATTGGCATAGTTGATGCCTTGTGAAACCTCATTAGTGTGCCTAGGAACCCTACAGTGGTATCAGAACCTAGCTAGAGCCTTAGGCGAAGTCTAGACGACGTTTGAAATCCGAACGAACCCGAAAACCTAACTCTAAAATGCTCTCTGGAAATTTTCTGAAAATTTGGATTTTTGTGAACTAAAAATTGCTAAAAAATTCAGCAGGGTGTTATTTGAATTACTGTGAAATTCGAGGGGCTGATTCAACTAAAGCGCGGCGGAACCGCGGCACAAGCATGGCTTGTGCGGCGGTTCCGTGGCCATTTTGTCGCATTAATTTATGAATTTTGCACAGTAATTCTTGTTTTCAGGTGCTGAGTTTTCTGGGAATTTTTAATTTGAACTCAAGAGTTGAGTTTTCTGGGGTGTTTTGGAGCTTGGATGATTCGATCGGATTATCAGACTTTGTCTATGTGGCTTTCCGGATATTTTAGAATATGTTAAAAAGTTCGACCGGATATAAATACCCACTTTTTCCCCTGCCGGGAAATTTCCAACTGTTGGATTTTTCTGTAGTTTAATCACGTTCTAAGTAGTGCAAGTAACGCGATGGTCCTTCTAGAAGATAACAAACCTTAACTCGATTATGTGACCGTCTTGAACTGCCCTTTGAACCTTAGGGTTTGGGGCAGTACGGCGTGCCACATGTGAGGCGTTGGCTTGACCCTTCTACGGCTGGACCGTTGGTACTGAGGCACGAAGTGAATGTCTTTGAACTTATTTCATGAGTTGAGCTGATTCGGGAAAACTTGGGTGTTCGATTGTTCGATCGGAAAGTTTAACATTTTCTATTTATCTGGAATGCGATACAATAATTGGAATTCACAAGTTGTTATGAGATAACTGAATGAATGTTATAAACATAGCAGTTTAGTCTCACTTGATCGGTTGCCACGGAATTTTGATGTGATCAAAAGTCTGTCGCAATCACGTAGCGTACGCGGATACTCGCCGGGTAAACATAATAGACAGCCTCGCTCCATAGCCCCGGCCAAGTGACTGTAGGAGAACCCCGTCGCCGAAAGCATCCGTTCGGGTGCTCGCGGCAGCGGTGTTCCGCCTTGGTGCACTTCGTCGATGGCGTCGGGGGTGCGGCCGTCTACTGAAGTTTGCGACGAGTATTCGATCAGGATGTCGGGAATCTTGTTGAATTGCCCGACTTGATATTGAAAAGTGTTTTCGATTTTTGAGACTAAAATGCGGGGTTTATAAATGTTAGGCATGCGATGTCTAAGTAATTCATTTGATTAAGCATGTGATGTCTAAAGAGGTTGCGGATTCCAACTGTTGTAGTTTTACACTTTCTTTTTTGTGACCGTAAGTGTAATATGTGATATCGCCGGTTTCGTTGCTATATGTCAACGAAAATTGGGATGCGCATATTTACTTACGTTGATGACATGTGATGTTATGTGTTGCTGGATATGTTATATTGGATCGTCATGTTTGAATAGCCGGGGTTTTTTATGTGAGATGAGTGTTTTTTCATTTTCATTCATGTAAAAACTTGTATGTAATATTCTTTTATTGGGGCACTTCCAGGTTGCGGAAGATGTCACCCTTTGTATATTATTTACTTTTCCGCACTAGGATAGACCCAAGGAGGGGAGCACAAGTAACCGGGTTCTGGAGTTCAGTGGGAGACCAACTCGAGGAGTCGAGTCCGGGTCTCCTAACTCTAGAATTGGTAGGGTTGCTTGCCGCTCTCGTAGGGGTCTAGGGGTGTGGGTTTGGCTATTCATCACGACCGTGGAATCCGTGTTTTATACTGGCTCGTATTGAAAACACGGACGTCCTAGTATATCCAATATTTCATATGACTCTTCTGCTGCCATATCTGTGATGTGATCATGTGATATGTTCTGTGATGAATACTTTATATAGTATATATATGATATATTATATAGGCGTTACTTATGTTTTACACCCGCGCTAGCCCTGCCCCGCTCTGCCGTTAGTTACCTAACCTAACGGTGCACGAGGGGACATCGAGGCGAATGCGGATGGCATAAGTGTACGTCGTATTTATCTGTGATGTTTAGGTACTTAAATGATGGGACTTCATTAATATGATTAATGAAAGTAAAAGAAGCCTAAAGATGTTGTAGAATTGAATTTCAAAAAATAAAACAGGTAGCTACAGTTCTTGCTTTGCACAGCGGTGTATATGATATATCCTGCACCTTATTCGATGAGGAAAGGACCGAGATCCCTTCACCGGGAGTGACTCCTTTAGCAATAACTGGCAGATGCTACACATTCGGTTTGTCTTTTGATTGCTTTTAAGAGTTTTTGCTTTGCATAGTGATATATATGATATATCCCGCACCTCATTCGACGAGGAAAGGACCGACGATCCCTTCACCGGGAGTGACTCCTTTAGCAAAACTAGAAAAGCCTCAAAAACACTCCATTTTAAAAACATTTGATTCTACAACGATATCAAGTTCATTACGCAATAGGTTTTCAGAAAAACCTGTCGTAGCCCTCCGTCATTTCAGATAAGTAGTAGTTAGTATTCGTGCTGCGTTTGTTGGCCTTTGTCAAGGCGCAGTGTGCGGTAGGTAATTGGAGCTTATCTGCTTATGCATATGATGCAGATTGGGTTAGGGTAGTCGTGCGACCTTGTTGGCCTTTGTCAAGGGTCGTGCGGGTGGGTTTAATTCAATCAGGAAATGACGGGTTGAACTTGACTAGCATCCTATGGTTTGTTGGCCTTTGTCAAGGTCATAGGAGGTTAGGGGCAAAATATTATCGGGAATTTCAAGTGTTGAAATTTGCAATGAGATTGCATACCTTCTATGAGATAGTTGGATCCCGATACCCGCTGCGAGTAATTGTTACTCCTGGGAGAGTTTTACACATTACAATTAGCCGATCAAGTAGGTGTCTAGAAAGGTGTCAACGAGGTTACGCCTCTGGGAAAATAAGGTTTACATTAATTAGGTTCGTGCAAAAGCACGGGGGACCTCCCTTAAAGTACCGACACTGGCCTTGCTGAAAGATTGGCGAACTTGTAGTGTGTAATTAATCCTGGCTAGTCTTTCCTTTTAGGGTTTGAAGGAAGATTTGATAAAAAGCAGTGGGAGCCATCCTGACTAGATAAAATAATAACCAATCTATTCTTGCAAGAGCGCACGCTGAGTGTTTTCTTCTCTCTCTCTCCAGATAGCGACCATATCATGCCTTAATTAAGATAATAATATGGAATATTGACCGAACCCGCTTGTTATACTGAGCTGGGGAACGTTGGTCCCGCTCCAATTTATAATTGTTATAAGACAGAGCAGGAAATTGGGGATTACCAGAATTCCCGTGCCGCCCAAACGAAGAGAGTGCATGCCGATGCATCATCTTCGGGTGTGTTCATTACAAAGAACTGTTTCTCAGTATCCTCTACGTCCTGGGTATGTGATACCAGATCAGGATCCCAGATATGTAATCTGTTACGTAGGGCTACAGAAAGGTAGAGGACTGAGAATGGGTGATAAGTTTCATGAGGCAGAAAACGGGGCAAGAGTTGCAGCCAAGTCTGTTGGTCACTGTCACCCTGTATTCCAAATACATTAATTCTGAACGAATGTTATTAGATACCGAACCTGATATACAAAATCATATCAGTCTCTTTATTAGTAAAGAAAGGATATAATTTTGTATTGTTGGATAATGCTTTGAACATTTCCTATATCAAAAGTTGATCGGTTCAGGCACGTTATCTAAAAGCATTAATGTTCTAAATCAAATTATAGTTCTTTAGTATACGGAACACACACAAGAGGATGTGTTCAGAAATGAACGAATCCTTCTTGAGGCATTGTAGACTAGGTCATATCAATGCGATTCGACTGGCTGAAGTTACATTTTAGATGCATATTTAAATCAGTTTGAATTTACATCTTATGAAACTTGCCAGTCATGTCACAAAGATACGATGACCATAGCTCTGTTTACTGGAAACAGAGAAAGAGTTAGTGAACTCTTGGGATGATACATGTTGATGTATAAAGGTCCCCTGTCTACACATGCCAAGACCGGTTCTTTGTACTTCATTACATTCTTTGATAATCTCTCAAAATTCAGACATATGTTCCTGTTGAAACACAAGTCCGAACCTTTTGAGATATTCACAGAATATGATTTAGAAGTAGAGAACCAAAACACGGGTCTAAGTATTATGTCCTTTGATGAGATCGAGGAGGAGAATACTTGAGCACGGAAATCCTGGATTATTCTAAAGGAGAATGAGATTCTCTCTCAGCATTACTCCTCCGTATACACCATAGCACGATGGTATATCGGGGTGGAGCAGTTGCACCCTATTCGATATAGTGCGCTCTATGATGGGTACTACTGAGTTACCTGTTTCCTTTTGGGAGTTATGCACTTGAGAAGCTGCATACCTATTGAATAGGGTTCAAATCAAATCCGTTGCCTACCGCTTCATATGTGATATTGAAAGGGAAGAGCCCATATCTTAAGTTGGTTAAGATTTGGGGTTGTCCGGGCTATGTCTAAAAGCATAATCCGGACAAGCTCGAGGCAAGGTCTGTTATGTAGAACTGGAAATGTTCCAGCTATACAAACTGCAGCTGATGATTTGAAAGAACCAAAGGATTCAATAGTTACCAACGAATCTCAGCCTCTCCGCCGATCTAGTAGGGTTCCTCACCCACCTGAGAGATACTTCGGTTTCTCTATGACAGTGGGAGCGAGGATTGCATCATGAGATGATGACCCAACTAGTTTCGAGCAGGCCATCGAGAGTAGGGACTCTGTAAGAATGGCTGGATGTTTAGCGATCTGAGATGGAATCCTTATACACCAACAAAGTATGGACTTTGGTTGCTATATCTGAAGGGTTAAATCCCCATCAGGAGCAAGTATATCTTGAGAAGATTACTTGGTGTACTTGGAAAAGTTGAGACTTTCAAAGCTAGACATGTTAAAGGTTTTCATCATCGACCAGGCGTGGATAATGATGAATCCTTTTTCAGTGGCTATGCTTAAGTCCATCCAGATCCTACTTGCCACGGCTACATACCATGACTACGATATCTGGCGGTTGGGTGTCATGACTACTCTTCTAAAATGATGTTTTAGAAGAGAACGTCTATAAGTACACAGCTAGAGGGCTTCGTAGACAGTGGGAGCAGCGGAAACGTGTACAAGATGCTTTATAGGATAAAGCAGGTATCGCGGAGTTGGAACATCTGTTTTGATATAGTAGTCAAACAGTTTGACGTCATCAAAATGATAGATGAACCTTGTGTATACAAAAGGTAGTAAGGAGTATGGTGATGATCCTCGTAGAGTACGTGGATGACATACTCTTGATAAGAAAGGAGTTTCCTATGCTACGCTCGGTCAATCTCCGCTTATCACAATGATTCTCCATATAGGATCAAAGTGATACCTCCTAAATCCTGGATTTTGGATCTATGAGATAGATCTAATTGGATATTAGGATACTCACTAGTTGTAGTGTATCAATCGATCCTGGGGAGAATCACTGGAAGGGTTGCAGGGTGATAAGGACGACTGAAAGTCAGTCACATGCATTGTCTTTACCCTTGGTAAAGGGACGGTATGTTGGAAGAGTTCCAACCTAGATACCGTGGCTAACTAGACGATAAAGGCAGGATACATCGCTACTTAAGATACTACCAAAGAGGCTGTTTGGGTGTATATTGGTTCATGAGATGAACTACGTTCCTCCCATTGTGAGACGATGGAGTTGTGGCTTATGACAAGGAACGTCCGTCCCATCAGTGATCCAGACATATTCTAAGGCAGTATCACCTGATCATGGAGATGGTTGATCTCCTAGGGGATCAAGGTTAGGAGAGTAGACTCAGAGGACAACACGGCGGATCCACTCACAAAGGCCTTTTCCCAAAAAGAGACTATTATGGGATGGTTGAGTATGAGATACTACAACTACTGCTATCAGATGGCCCTAGTGCAAGTGGGAGATTGTTAGTTATATGTATGCCCTAGAGGCCATTGCTATACATAGGATGTATATTGCAGTGGATGCTGGGACATATATAGGGAGGACTTTCTTGCTCGACATGATAGTATGCTATCTGGTTACTCTTTACCTTAACGTGTATACTGATTGTCTCTCTGTTACATGTTGGTAAAGCCCTTAGGATGTGTACTTGAATACCTGGACTATGATGCAGATCATACTAGTGGGGACATGGTAGTCCATAAGTACATCCTTCAAGGTCCCTAGTCATGGGTGTATCGAGATGGGGCATCGATATACCAGAGTAGACTAGCGTATACCTGCTCGACCCATACAGTTGGGCGATGGATGATCCCATATCCATTGGTGTTTGACATCAGAGATGATATACGGGTGCTCAGTGGAGACTGGGTACACTGGACGGACTCGCCGAGAACTCCCAGTTGGTATTATACCTTACATCAGATGGCAGTTCTCTGGTGACACTGGTACAGAGTAGTCTGTTGAACCGAGATCGTCATAGAGTCTTGTGTGATTCCCACTGTGCTTTGATTTCCACCTTACCACGTCCAAGAGGGCATGCAAAACGGTGGTTTTTGGGTACAGTCCCGAATCACATGGAGGCAATGAGCGATAGGAGGGGATTCATCACTCCCGGTATAGGGAGTTGATGTTGCGCTGTGTTCGATTGGCTATAACCGGAAATCCCTTGCCAGGGTTGCTGAGATTTACTGGTAAGTGTTACCAGTAGTTTCTCGAATTGTTATAGACCTCATATCGACACGACTTATCGAGGTATTGGGGTCTGACGATTACCACCCCTAGGCGAGATATGCGACATATCAGACGATCAGACCGGACTGTACGGTAAGTGTTACTGGTTGGATTCACAGGAGTATGAGCGGGCTTGCTCGTCGATCTTCTGATCGCTCAATACCCGGGTGGCCGTTACGTTTAGCAGACCGCTTGCGGCTTGTGGGTGTTTGATATGATCATCATCCGCTGCCGGCGTATTGACGAGTCTTTAGAGTCCTACACAGAGGTTTCCTGGCTTAAGCGAAACGAAATAGGTGCGCATATGAGATATGTGCGGGACCGAGAATAATGCGTGTATGTGATACCGTATTCCATTCTCGCGATGAATGTATCGAAAGGTTGTATTCGATATAACCTAGTTATCGAATCAAGGATTGATTCGGTAAGCCGATACATAGGATACTAGTCGGTTATATGCGATATGACCGGATCGTTAAATCAAGTGTTGATTTAATGATTTAATGTATAATTATATATTTGATATATTACTTTGCATTAACTAGTATTGGTTCACTTTAAGTGGATTTTCTCACTTGATTTGTGCAAGTTGTATATGTGATATACTTTTGTGCACTTCATTGTATCATGTTTGATGATACATGCTTTTTTGGTTAAGTGTAAAGAATTAAACCATGGTTAAGTTGTTGATTAGGGTTTTACTTATTCATTTATCTTATTTATTTATTCATTTTGAATAAATTGAAAGATAAATGAATGGTGGCTTGATTTGTTTTTAGTTGAAGCTTCATGAAGCTTTGACTAAATGACCTTTTTGTTCTCATCCTTAACCCTAACCATTTAAACTAACCCTAGTCTATTCTCTACACTTAACTAATGTTAGAATATGATAAGAATCAATTCTTTTTCAATTATTATATAACACTTATCATATTCTTTCTTCATCTTCTTCTTCACAAGCAAGAAAGAAAAGCTTGCCTCATCAATGGCAAGTGATGAAATCAAGTGAGAAATCCAATTCTAAAGTGAACCCACTTCCTATTTCTTCATCCTCTACCTCTTGCTAAGTAGTATAGGGTGTTTTCTTCACAAGTTTCATGACTTGGTGAAGTGGGAGCTTGATCTTGTGATGCCTCGACGTAGATCATCTTCGGCATCGTTGTCGATGACCTAGCCCGCCCATTTCTCCGATGAAGCCGACGCCAGAGCCCGGGATTGGATTTGGACAGCAAGGGGACTTCATCATGGAGCTATGGAGGTGGAGAACCGGATCTACAAAGGTTGTATTTCCGTTCACTTAGTTAAATTGTTAACTAGCTTCTTGTTTCGCCTAAAATTCTAGTTAACGATCCGTATTAGGGTTTCTCGGCACTTGTAAAATTTGAAATTGGCATGGTTGATGCCTTGTGAGACCTCATTAGTGTGCCTAGGAACCCTACATATAACACTGAACAAAGAAATGTACATCCTAAGGCTTCTTAAGTGGAGTAGCGTATCGTAAGTATGCCGCGGAACATACCCACCGTACGTCACTCTACTTTAGTCACCAATTCCATCAACCAAGGGTCATCCTACGCTCCGAAAGTAAAACCTAACGCTTTGATACCAACTTTGTCACGACCCGAAAAGTACGGAACATTACCGGCACTTAAATTACGGACGTCTCGAGGCGTACGTAATCTAAGTAAGCCAAAACCCAGAAATCAAAACCAAAGAGGCAGTAGAGTGAAGGAAAAACCAACTTAAAGCAAGTATTTTTAATATCATAAGTCGAATTATGCGTTTTTTAAAAACATCAAATATTTCCTGAAAATTTCGGCAGAGTCTCCTTTGTAAATACTGGCCACCAAACGGGATACAACATGAATAGTATACGAAATGAATAAAAAGGTCATCCCCAAGTGGGAGCTAGCTCTTCGTCAATCGACGGTCACAACCACGGAAGCAATATAATATACAACGCCAAGGGCGAGGATCAAAACTCAAAAGGAAACTCAAAATAGCAAGAAATCCTTAGAAATACAATGCGCGACTTTAAGGTCGAAAGAATAAACATCACTGGTCTCTATCCCTGAAATAAATACATGTTTGGTTGATGGAACTTCAAGATACAACAGAATAATAATATACAAAGTATAATGATGGATACGATACAAATAAACCCACCTACTAGCAAGTCACCCGAAACGAAGCAATGCCAGAAAAGCCGTAAAGAAACCTGTACGGCAAAAGCTGCAAGAAACTGTGGCACAACGGGGGTGAGTTGCCAACTCGTGAGTAGAAAAACATCTACGAACAGAAATCGCATGAACAACGCAATCCTAGGTCAACGATCATAATATATCCTCAAATATATAACCAGCAGCCTATAACAATGGCTAGGGTAAATGTCTAACCCAAGAATAATCCCATGTGCCCGTGTCAGTGCCTCAGGTAGCAACATATCATATGGCTGAAATATGAATGCATGAAACAGAATGCATGTACTGAAGAAAACTGCTTTCATAAATTAGTGAGATTCTGTATCCTTTTTTTTAAAAACGAGGTATCATAAATGAAATCAGCATAAACAGTGCCTAGCATCGACACGAAACAAGTATCCAAATATCTCGATATCTCTGTGTCGCAATCTCTGTACCTCAATATCTCATAAATCTCAATGTCTCAATCTCACTATCTAGAGCGCCGTCAGCCAGACCGGCCCCTACCATCAATCTCAAGGCCACCACGGTATCCTCCGGATATCCGACGTGTCGGGTAAAATCACCGGTCAGTAGTGCTCCCCTGCCAGGCTCACTCGTCAGCAACACGAGCTTCTTGCCCCGGGGTACCTTACCGGGTCCACCATGTACCCGAAATGGTTCATCCAACTCCTCGAATCGGGCTTCGAAATCCATTAGCAAACTCATGGCGGACGACTCATACATCATGGGAAAACCGCACTTTTCTTTTAAAAAGAGAGAAAGAAGTTTATAAATGTTTTTGCGGTTTTCCCCCAAATCCAGGAAATCTCATGAAAATCCGAATCCAAGTCCTCAATAGCATGTAAACAGTAAATATAAGCATAAAAATCCATGAATGCGGCATAACAGTGAATAATAACATGCATGAAGTAGCGAGTAATAACTACAATGTCTAAACTAGCATATAAGGCAAGTACACTAATATCACGTCTAAACTATTAGCTAACAACCTATGTGAATGAAATAGCATTTTCTAAAGTGTTCGTGACATGGCAATTACCGATGAAGATGTGTGTGAGCCGGCAAGTAAGTGTACATGGTACATACACGTCATCGGTAATGGTGCTGGTGTCCTAACAGCATGATATCAACAATAGAATATGAATCATAATGTAAGCAGGCGATGCAGAGCGAACAACAATAATGAGCGGGAGCTGAATACTAGACACAACGATAACAAATCCGTATTTAAAGTAATATGAGTCATATAGCTACACTAAACTATAGGGCTGAGCTAACAGGCTAACTGAAGGTAAGGAAACCGCTTAACATCAGAGTCGATACATATATATATATATATATTCGTCGGTGATCCCGCCTCGATAATATCACATCCAATACCAAATCTATAATCAAATATTCCCAAGTCAAGAGTGCAAATCAAACATCAATATATAGCTCGTACGTAAATCCGTCGTACGGCATCCCCAAATCTGGGTACGGTCAATATCACATTGATCACATTATTCAGCTGGTATCCTCTTTATCAAAGATCATAATCCGGGTACTGATCTATGCCTAGTACAATACTAATATCATCAATATAATCATGATCTGACTACTGATCGACAGTCTCGTACAAACCGATATCATCAGCACATATCATCCTGAAGGAGTATACATCGCCCAATACGGCCTATTATCAACATCCTAGCATATCATATCTCATATCACGATCACATGTCGACCATTTTATTTATATCACTATTCACATGGTATCATCGTCCAAAGAACCGCTATAACATCATGATGTATCTCAAATACGAATTCCGCCAAATCACCGATCTCACGGTCTCAAATCAAATCTCATCGACTCACCTCACATCCCAAATACTATCCTCAAATCCAGTATGTGAACACATAGTCACATACCCATGTGAACACATAAATATATATATTCCCATCTAAGCACATATGAAAGAAGAATGTATGCAAGTATGGGTGTGTGTGTGTGTGTATGTGTGGTGCAACTACTACTCTAGGGTTTCGCAACACTACACTAATACAATCACACCAAATATCCATCTTTATCATCAAAAACATCAAACAATATATAATCAATATATGTGTGTATACGTATTCGTATACATCACCACGAACTGCTGGGGTGCTATACGCCATCCACCCGACTTCTCCCCGTAGATATAAATCTACTCACTTGGTCCTCGCTCGCCGGTGCTGACGTCGCCACGCGCTTGCTTGTCGTCTCGAAGTCCACATGGGGTATCTACATATCATAACGCATCGTATCGCATTAAAATCCGACTCAAGACCAAAACGACACACGAATCCCACATAGGTCAAAACCTATGGTGCTTTCACAAATCAACCCAAAAACCCTCGACGTCGGCGTACAAACGCCAAACCATCGAGAAAAACCCAAGCACACTCATTTTCACATTCACAAACACTAATTATATATGAAATAGGATTTAAATCATCAAAACATTAAAATTAATCAATTCGTTTTATTTCTCAAAAACCTAGTTAGCAAAAGTTTTCGTTTTAATTCGAAACATGATGTTTTAACAAAACTAATGCCCAATATATTCACTAAATATCTTAATTAGGTCATATAAACCACTTCTATATTTTTTTGAAACTAATTTGTAAAAATTCAAAAATTCTAGTTTGCAATTATCCAATTTTAACAATTTATAGCAAAAATGCCCAAACAACAATCTAGCTTGGATTTGCATATACTAAAATATTAAACCACAATTTATAATGTTAATAATGTGATAAAAACCCTAACCATATTTTTAATCTCCCATTCTAATTCAATTTTTTAAAAAAACTAGTAAGCATGAAAACTAGAAAATTGACGCAACCATCGCGGATTTGCGACAAAAAGACTACAATCTAGCATGAACAACCAATCCACATTACAAGCAATCTACCACACTCAAATAATCCACATGCAATGCTTCAGTTCCCATTTCCAAAATAAACCCCTTCTCTTGATTTTTTTATAAACTAGCAACAACAACAATTTCACACTTTAAATAACTTATTTAGCATAAACAAGCTACAATTTAACCATTAGATAGAAATTATACCTCCAAGTTTGAAACCTTAGGTTGCTCTAGCCACCAAAGACACCTCCTTTCTCCATGTTTTAAACCAATTTGGGTGTGAGGAGGGATAGAATTAGGATTTGCATTGAATTTGTGAAGAAATTATGGATTTTTTTATGTGTTTTGAGATGAAATTTGAGGCCAAAAGAGATGGGAACATGGGGGGAAAATGGGGCTGCTGCAGTTCAGATTCGGCCAAGGGAGGAATGGGGAAGGGGTGAGGGAATTGGTGAAAAATTTCCAAGTCAAAGCCCTCCCAAATTACCATAATACCCCCACCTACTTTACTATATATAAAAACCCTTATTTTAACCAATTTCTTCACGTGGATGAAGAAAACAGGAGAGGGGGAGAAAGTGGGCTGATGTTAGAGATGGTGGGGCCGGCCATGGTTGAGGGGTGTGGAATGTGTGAGGTTGCAAACAAAATTTCATGCAAAAAGAACCCCTCAAGTTACCAAATTGCAAGTTTTAGTTAAATTATTTAAATTTTAGTTTTTCCTTAATTATAACCAATTAGAACTTGAAATAAATTACTAAAAATTTATATTACAAACTAGATTTTAGTTATCAAGGATCTATAGTGTGTAATTAACCTATTCAAATTTGTATTTATCGCTAATTTAATGTATTTTTAACAGCTTAAAATAATTAATTTCGGAAAAAATTTCAGAAAATTAGAAATTTTACCAGTGGCTCAATAAACACTAAACACTAGCAATTTCATAGCTAGAATATGTATATTTAATTTTATGATAAAGATATTTATATTTTGACTTTTTACAGAAACCCCCCTTATTTTACCGATTTTCCGAAATTTCACCGAAACGATTTTCAAAATGTTACACTTGCCAATCATGTCTCAAGGGTAACATGATCAAAACTCCATTTACTAGACACAGAGAAAGAGCTACTGAACTCTTGGGACTGATACATAGTGATGTATGTGGTCCTATGTCTATACATGCCAGGAATGGTTTCTTGTACTTTATTACATTCACCGATGATCTC
Organism: Agapanthus africanus; assembly: GCA_030015575.1. Lineage (NCBI taxonomy): Eukaryota > Viridiplantae > Streptophyta > Magnoliopsida > Asparagales > Amaryllidaceae > Agapanthus > Agapanthus africanus. The sequence goes on from JASDDO010000001.1 coordinate 281,748,003, forward strand.
TCAAGATACGGAAATGTGTTCCTGATGAAACATAAATCTGAATCTTTTGAGAAATTCAAGGAATATAAGTGCGAAGTCGAGAACCAAACGGGTAAAAGTATTAAAATTCTTCGATCTGATCGGGGAGGAGAATACTTAAGCACGGAATTCCGTGACTATTGAAAAAAGAATGGAATTCACTCTCAGCTTACTCCTCCATGTATGCTACAGCACAATGGAGTATCGGAGTGGAGGAATCGCACCCTATTAGATATAGTGCGCTCTATAATGAGTATTGCTGAGTTACCTATTTCCTTTTGGGGTTATGCACTTGAGACAGCTGCATACCTATTAAATATGGTTCTGACCAAATCTCTGCCTACCACTTCATATGAGATATAGAAAAGGAAGAGACCATATCTTAATTTTACTAAGATATGGGGTTGTTCTGGTTACGTTAAAACGCAAAATACGGACAAGCTCGAGGCAAGGTCAGTTCTGTGCAAGTTTGTAGGATATCCCAAGCATTCACGAGAGTATATCTTCTACCATACTGAGAAACAAAAGGTGAATGTTTCTCGACATGCCACCTTTTTAGAAAAGGAATTTATTTTGAAAGAAATTAGTGGTCATGAGGTAGAACTGGGAGAAGCTCCAGCTACACAAACTATAACTGATGATTTGGCAGAAATGGAGAATTCGATAGTTTCCGACGAACCTCAGCCACTCCGCAGATCTAGTAGGGTTCCTCATCCACCTGAGAGATACTACGGTTTTCTTATAGACGGTGGGAGTGAGGATTGCATCATGGAAGATGATGACCCAACTAGTTTCAAGCAGGCCATCACAAGTAGGGACTCTGTGAAATGGCTGGATGCTATGAGATCAGAGATGGAATCCATGTACACCAACAAAGTATGGACATTGGAAGTTGCTCCTGAAGGGGTAAAACCCATTTGGAGAAAGTGGATCTTTAAGAAGAACTTAGTGTAGATGGAAAGGTTGAGGCCTTCAAAGTTAGACTTGTTGCAAAAGGTTTTCATCAATGACCAGGTATCGACTATAATGAAACCTTTTCTCCAATGACTATGCTTAAGTCCATCAGGATCCTACTTGACATTGCTGCATACCATGACTATGAAATCTGGCAGATGGACGTCAAGACCACTTTTCTAAATGGTGATTTAGAAGAGAGCGTGTATATGACAAAACCAGAAGGCTTTGTAGACAGTGGGAGCAGCGGAAAGGTGTGCAAGCTGCTTAAATCAATCTACGGATTAAAGAAGGCATCGCGGAGCTGGAACATCTGTTTTGATGTGTCAGTCAAAGAGTTTGACTCCATCAAAAACGTAGATGAACCTTGTATATACAAAAAGATTGTAGAGAATAAGGTTGTCTTCATCGTATTGTACGTGGATGACATACTCTTGATAGGAAATGATATTCCTATGCTACACTCAGTCAAGCTCTTCTTATCACAAAAGTTCTCCATGAAAGATCTAGGAGATGCCTCCTACATCCTGGGGATTAAGATCTATAGAGATAGATCTAAGCGGATGTTAGGATTTTCCCAATCCAAGTACATAGACACCATACTAAAGAGCTTTAGTATGGATGAATCTAAGCGTGGTAATTTACCCGCTTGTTCAGGAATCACCCTCTCCAAAGAGATGTCTCCTAAGACTGATTTGGAGAGGGCTCGTATGCAAGGGATACCCTATGCTTCTGCAGTTAGGTCAATCATGTACGCGATATTATGTACCAGACCGGATGTAGCTTACGCACTTAGTGTGGGAAGTAGGTATCAATCAGATCCTGGGGAGAAGCACTGGACAGCTGTGAAGAACAATCTTAAGTACTTGAGAAGGACTAAAGAGATGTTCTTGGTGTATGGTAACGGAGAACTCCAGGTGGAGTCCTTTACCAATTCAAGCTTCCAGAGTGATAAGGACGATAGTAAGTCAGTCTCGGGTTTTGTCTTTACCCTCAATGGAGGGGCGGTATGTTGGAAAAGTTCCAAGCAAGATACCGTAGCAGACTCGACGATGGAGGCTGAATACATCGCTGCCAAAGAGATTGTCTGGATGAAAAAGTACATAGATGAACTTGGTGTGGTTCCATCCATTGAGCATCCAATACCTTTGTATTGTGATAACAATGGAGTTGTGGCTTTGGCCAAGGAACCCCGGTCCCATCAGCGATCTAAACATATTCTTAGACGGTATCACCTGATCCGGGAGATAGTTAATCGCCGGAAGATCGAGGTCAGGAGAGTTGACACGAAGAACAACACGGCGGATCTACTCACGAAGAACCTCCCCCAGATGCAATTTGAGAGACATTTTGGGATGTCAGGTATGCGATACTACAACAACTGGTCTTAGTGCAAGTAGGAGATTGTTAGTCATATGTAGGCCCTAGAGGCCATTATTGTATATTATAGTGGATGCTTGGACATATATATATATATATATATATATATATATATATATATATATAGGACTTTCTTGCTCGACATGATAGTATGCTATCTGGTTGCTCTTTATCTTAACATGTACACTTATATTATACTGTCTCTCTGATACATGTTGATAAAGCCCTTAGGATGTTATCATGACTACCAGGACTATGATGCAGATCATACTAGTGGGGCTTGTATAGTCCGTAAGCACATCTTTTAACCGTTCCTATTCGAGGGAGTATCGAGACAGGGAATCCATATTACAGAGTAGACTAGTGTGTACGTTTCTTGATCCTGTATGGGGGCGATAGTTGATCCCATAACCATTGGTGTTTGAGATCAAAGATTGTACACAGGTGCTCATTAGAGAATGGGTACACCGAACAAGACTCGCCAAGAACTCCTAGATGGTATTAAACCTATCGTCAGATAGCAGTTCTTTGTTGACACATGTACAGGTTAGTCTGTAGACCCATGATCATCATAGAGTCTTGTGTGGTTCCCACCGTGCTTTGATTTTCTCCCTACCACGGCTCAAAAGAGTCATGCAAACAGGTGGATTTTGGGTACAGTCCCGAGTCACATGGAGGCAATGAGCGATAGGAGGGGTTTCGTCTCTCCTGGTATTTGGAGTTGATGTTGCGCTATTCTCGATTGGCTATAACAGCAAGTCCCTGGCCAGGGTAGATGAGATTTACTGGTAAGTGTTATCAGTAGTTTCTCTAACTGTTATAGGTCACACATCGGCATGACTTATCGAGTTACTGGGGTCTGACGATTGCACCCCTAGACTCGATATGCGACATATCAGACGAAGAGACCGGAATGTACGGTAAGTGTTGCTTATAGGCTTTGCGGGAGTTTGGACAAGCTTGCTTGTTGATTTTCTATTCGCTCAACGCCTGGGTAGCCGTTACATCCGACTAGTACCGCTGACAGCTTGTGGGTGACTGATGTGATCATTACCTACTGCTGGCGTATTGATGAGTCTTTAGAGTCCCACACAAAGGATTCCTAGCTCAAGCGAAACGAAGTAGGGCACATGTGTGATGTGTAGGACCTTGATTAAATACGTGTATGTGATACCGTATCCTAATATCGCGATATATTATACGGTCGGTTATATGTGATATGACCGGGTTATCGAATTAAGTGTTGATTCGATAATATGATATACATATAAATGATATTAGTCGGTTATATGTGATATAACCGGATTATTAAATCAGGTGTTGATTTAATAATTTGATATATATTAATATATTTGATATATAAATATATTAACTAATATGATGCTCACTAAATATTTTCTTCTCTTTAAAATACATTTAATATATATGTGATATATATTAATATATATGTGTTTATATATTGTGTCATGGTGGATGATACATTGGACATGGGTGTATGAGACTCACTGTAATATTTCAGAAAAATAAAATATTAATTTTGGGAATTTTTATGATTAAATAATAAATATAATGAATATTTTAATATTGCGGTGTAATTAAATACCGATAAATTGGGGAAAATTTTGGAAAATTATAGAAATTACTAAAAAGAGGGTGTTTTATTAAATTTATGCAAATCATGAAATTTTATGATTTAATATACACTATTTTAGTGCTAATCACGATTAAATATCGCTAATCGTGCATTAAACGTGTTTTGTGCACATGACATGCACATGTCATTTTTAGCACTTGTTACATTTATCTATCATGGATTCTTCTTCTTTTCATGCATGGTTGTTGATTTTAATAGAGAGAAGAAAAGAAAAGAAAAGAAAAGAAAAGGGATTAGAATATTGGGTATGGGCATGAGAGAGAGAGAGGGTGAGGGGTCAAACCTAGGTCTTGGCCATTCCTTTCTCTTCTCATTTCCTTCATCATCTTTGTCTCCTCCCCTCTCATGGCAGCACCTCCTTCCCTCTCCTCTACAACCCCCATAAACACCCTCAAATCTTCATCAAAAGTTCATCCCCACTTCACAAAAAGCATGTATAAGCTCACAATCTACACTTTGGACCAAGAAAGTTTGCATTTTGGAGGCTTGGGGCAACTCAAGAAAATTCTTGAGCTGCCAAATGAGATAATTTCTGCACCATTAGAGTTATATTTCAGTTCCTTTAGCACCCATACAAGTTTAGAAGTGTGTTAATGCGGTTTAGTGAGGTTTGGAAATTTCTAGTTAGGGTTTGAGGAATTCTTGAGTTGTGAAATGTGTTTGAGCTTAGTAGAGGCCACACAACCCCCCTAGTGCTAGAATTCAGACCCAAACCTGAGACTTAAGCCCCTATTAGGGAACTTAGAAATCCCCGATATACGTATTTTTGTAGAATTCTGTAGGGAATATGAAATCTGCTATCACCCCGGACACCTGAAAAATATTTAGCAAATACAGAGACACAAGCAGGCAACCTAGAACCTACACCCAAAACCTAGGACCCCAATTCCTTCCCTTGGCCGCAGATTTAATCATTCTGGCCGCAAATTGCAGCCAGAGCAGGGACTTAGGGCTTCGTGTTTGGTCCAGGGCCTTATCTCCAGTAAATTAGACCCTCCATATATGCAAAATTGGCTAATTTCACTTAGGGTAAAATCTAGGACCATTTTCTTGTGTTGCTGCATTGCATTGCGACTTCGTATTAATTTGGGATTTGGTATTTGATTTTTTATTCTGTCGTCTGATGTTTGTACATCAGCGACGGGGGTTGTTTGGTGATTCTGCAGGCGTAGGCTATAGGTTTTAACCTATGAGCGAAACATGTGCCGTTTTGGTTTTCCGACTTGATTTTAATACGCATTTGCGATGTGTTATGATATGTAGGTACCCCATGAGGATTTCGAGATGATGAAGAAGAGGATGGCGACATCGACATCGGCAAGCAAGAGCAATGTGAGAAGATATATATCTACGGGGGAAGTCGGGTGGATGGCGTATAACACCTCCACAGTTCATAGTATAACTTATATATATAAATGGTTATATATGTGTTTTATGATACGTAGATAATTATCAAGATATGTTTATGTGTTCATAGTTTAGTTCAAGGAAATTAGAAGTAACTTAGTTTAGCTTCTTAGTCGCGAACCCTAGAATAGGTTTTCACCCACACGCGCGCACACACATGCTTACATTTTATTACCTGTGCGTATATGGGGATATGTATATATATATATACGCACACACATGGGTATGGGACTATATATATATATATATATATATATATATGGATTATGAGGATAGTACATGATATTTGGAGATGAGTCGATGAGTTTGGGGTTGAGGCCATGAGACCGGTGATGTGACATGGTTCGTATTTGAGATACGACATGATATTTTTAGCGGGTCCTTTAGGCGTGGTGTTTTCATACACACGCATGCATATACATAGATGGTATGAGTATTTTAATAGACGTAGGTCAGTATCCCAGATCATGATATATGATAAAGAGGATACCAGATGAATAATGAGATAAATGTGATATTTGACCCTACCCAGATTTTGGAGGCCGTACGACAGATTTACCGTATGAGCTTTATATTGTTGATAAATCCGCACTCTTGACTCGAGGATGTCATATTGTATATTGTATCGTATGTGATAATATTGAGGCGGGATCACCGACTATTATATTTATATGTATCGACTCAGATTTAGGTGGTTTCCTTACCTTATGATTAGTGATGTAGTTTACTTATAGATGTTAGACAAGATCCGAGTCATACCTATTTCAAAACTAACGAATCGTAAGTATTTTAAAGACAGGCCAAGGGACTCTATGGATATTTTCAAAAGACTCATCTTTTCTTAAAAACACCGTAGCCCTTATTTTTTCTAAACACCACGATTCGTCTTATTTCAAATGGCAAAACTGCATGACATATATATATTGATGTATATTCTTCACTGTTGTGTTTAGTATTCATTTTCCGCATATTATCGCTGTTCGCATCGCATTTGCATGCTTATATTGTGTTTTCATATGCCATTAATGAGATCATGCTGTTAGGACACCAGCACCATTACCGATGATGCGTATGCTCCACGTACACTTGCTTGCCGGCTCACACACATCATCATCGGTAATTGCCATGTCACGTACACTTTAGTGAATATTATTTCATTGACAAAGCTTGCTAGCTGATAGTTGCAATATATTATCGGCTTCATATGCTTATTTAAGTATTGCACTCATTGCATGATATCAGATGCATTCATATATTCATTGGTTATGCAGTATTTTGGGGTTTTATGCCGATATTCACTGTTTATTTTCTCTTGATTTTTGGATTTCGGATTTTCATAAGATTTCGGGATTTAGGGGAAAACTGCAAGAATATATGTAAACTTCTCTCTCTCTCTCTCTTTTTAAAATGCAAGTTGCTGTTTTCTCATGATGTATGAGTCGTCTACCATGACTTTTCATGATAGCTGTTGGATTTCGAGACCCGATTCGAGGAGCCGGATGAACCATCTCGGGTACATGGTAGACCCGGTATAGTACCCCGGGGCAAGAAGCGAGTGTAGTCGATGAGCCCAGCAGGGGCAGACTGCCTACCGGTAATTGTTTGACGCGGCGGATATCCGGAAGATACCTTCCGTGGTCGTGTGATTTGATGGTATGGGCCGATCCAGACTGACGGAGCCCGAGGTATTGAGACACTGTGATATTGAGATATTGGGATTTATGTTTTGTGTCGATACTAGACACTGATTGTATTGATTTCATTGATGATACCTCGTTTTATATAAACAGAAATTTCACCGGAACAAGAAAACGGTTTCTTCATTTACATGTATTCTGTTTTCATTACATTACATTACATTCATACCTCATACACATGATATATTGCTACCTGAGGCACTGACACGAGCACATGGGATTACACTTATGTATAGCTGGTTACCCTTGCCACCTTTTCATGCTTCAGACTTTATCATTTTGAGGTTATATATATTTGATTGTATTGACCTAGGATTGAGTCATACATACGATTTCTGATCGGTGATGTTTTCTACTCACGAGTTGGCAACTCACCTCTGTTGTGCTACATTTTCTTGCAAGTTTTGTTGTACAGATTTCGTGCGGCTTTGCTGGCACACTGCTTTCTTCCGGGTGATTGCTTGGTAGGTGGGTTCACTTGTATCGTGACCACCATTGTACTTTATTTTATTCATTGTATCTAGTAAACTCCATCAACCAGACATGTATTTATTTCAGACTAGAGACCAGTTGTATATTCTTTCGAAATTAGAGTCGCGCGTTGTATTATTATGGATTTCATGCTGTTTTGAGTTTCCTTTTGAGTTTTGATGCTCGCCCTTTGGCGTTGTATATTATATTGCTTGTGTGGTTGTGACCGTCAATTGACGAAGAGCTAGCTCCCACTTGGGGATGCCTTTATTCATATTATGCATGTTGTACCCCTTTTGGGGCCAGTATTTTACAAAGGAAACTCTGACGAAATTTTCAGAAAAGACTTGAGATTTTAAAATGCATATTCGGCTTATGTTGTTTAAAAACCCCTTGTTTTAAAACTTGTTTTCTTCACTTATTTCTTTAAATGGTTTAGATTTCTGGGATTTCTTGGATTACTTGAATTAGATGGGGTCCTATAGACTTCATATACTTCATATGATTCAAGTGCCAGTCGCGTGCCATTTTGGGTCGCGACAAAGTTGGTATCAGAGCGCTAGGTTAACCTTGGTTCGAGTCTATGTTTGACTATGCGGAGCCTAGAGCGTTTGTATATATTCGGAATCTAGGCTTGATCTTACGGAACTTAAACTTAGTCGAGGGGGTATTAGACCCGAACTTTCGTCATGTAGATTGACCTTGGTTAATGGAGTAGGTGACTTAAGGAGAGTGTCGTACCGTGTGTATGTTCCACGGCATACTTACGATATGCTACTCCGCTTAAGAAGCCTTAGGATGTACATTTCCTTGCACAGCATTATATTCATTCCTATCATCTATTCTCATCAATTTTGGTTTATGGTTTTGCTGCCACGATTTCACGGGCAGAGAGAGAGAGAGCTACGGCTAGAGTTGCGGTCAGCACGAGCTCGTCATGAACGAGGACTGACCAGGGCGTGATTCCAGAGACATACGATTTCATAGAGAGGTATCGTTTATTTGTGTTTTCAAACCGTGAGCGTTTGATGGATCGCTGTTATGAGATTTCTCGGACGTGTAGATTTGCACCAGAGAATTGAGCCACTCGTAGAGGCCAGCCAGAATGTGATGACCATCAATGCACAGATTATTCTTGATGATTGAGGCACTGTTCAACGTACAGACGAATGAGCCAGTTGTTGCTACGAATGACGAGATATCGCCCCAGATGTTGGAGCTACTGCAGCACGAGTTTATACTCAGAGATATGATAGAAGGTCGCTAGTCCTCCGAGGATGAATGACTAGAACATGTGGTTCGTTCGCTTACCCCGATGTGAGGTCATCAGATTAATTGATTTCAGCTAGAGACGACTTCACGCAGGTACGTTGAGAGTCGATAGAGACGATCGAATGTCAGGAGCCCATTTTCCAAGTTTAATGTATTCAGAGACAAAAGCAAGTAATGCTATGGACCCTCTATAAGAATGAAAACCCTAACTCGACATAATGACCATGTGAAAGCCTTTGAACCTTAGGGTTTGTGGCAGTTCCGCGGTGCCATTATTGAGGCTTGGGTTTGCCATTCTACGGCTGATCTACCGATGCTGTGGTATGTACTCGATACTATTAAACTGTACCCAAGATGTTGAGCTCTTGGGGGATTATGAGGTTTTGACGAATCGATCGAAAAGTTCAACTTCATTCGGATATCATGTGATGGGATACATTGCTTGGGAGACTCCAGATACGAGTATAGCCGTTGGAGTGCAGTCCATGCAGCCACGAAGAGACGAGTCTGAATCAATCGACATTAAAGGAAGGTGGAGTAAGAGGTTCGTACGAGATCTTGATGCGATGACATTCCACTCTGCTGACATCAGAGATGTGATACGCATGCAGAAGCGTTGTTTGTGGGTATATCTTCCAGAAGGAGTCGTGATGAATATGCAGCCATTCCGGAACAAGAAATAGATTTTGTAAAGGATAATGACTTCCGGGCAGTTCGACAGAAATGAGATTCGGGAGAGACCTCGACAGGACCTTTCTGGAATAATTTACGAGAAGACATGGACCCATGAGCGGTTATTTTACGCACACCCAGCAGACCAGAGTTCGGCACCATCGACGAAACATGTTATGAGTGACCATGACAGTTGGCCAGAGATTCTTAGAGGATGTGCTTGAGCGGGACTATTCCGCCATACTTGATTTCGGTATTTTGGGCGATCTATTCGCATGACTGAGTTTTGATGACTGAGTTTCATGATATTTGTTTTCGTGCACCATGGTTGCACCTACTGGGTATTCATATTTTATGCATAGTTATTGCACTTAAGATATGCTTTATACACCGTTGTGTTGATTTATGATTTGTACACAGTTATTGCACTTGATATCGTTTTGTGCATTGGCTGCACATGTTTATGATTTCATGGATTTCATATAGTTGGGTTGATTTTGTGCATATGGTATGCACCCGATTTGGTATTTTGCACTCGATATAGTTTACATATGCTTCAGTGCATTGATACGTATTTTGTGCACCACAGTTGCACCTGACTTCGTTTTGATGTCATTCGAGTCATTGATTTTGATTTCAAGCCTATGTTATGCATGTGATTTGACTTATGCTTCGGTATAGTCTTCATGCACTTTTAGTATTTTGATTGGCTTTGTGCACGCTGATGTACATGGTTGTGAGATTATATACAACGGTATGCCTGATTTGGATTTGGATTTTCGCGCGTGTTGGACGCATGTTATGAGATGCGATATTGGTGCACACCAGATGCACTAAATCGAGATTTTTCGTGCATATCAGATGCACCTGATATTGCTGTCAGGCACACCCGTTGCCTTGACAGATGTTTCGTGCACACCCGATGCACTTAGATGTTGTTTCTGTGCACATGTATGGCACATTCATGGATTTTGATTTCCGTGCGCACCATACGCACGCGGCATTCTTATGCAGATTTTGGGATTGATACTTATGGAGCAGTATGTTTTTATGATATTTACTATTTGTTTTCGTACCGAGCAGGACTAGTCAGAGGACAGTACCTAGATATATTTTGCATGCATTGATAGTTATCGAAGGGAGTTCCAAAAAAAGGGAGCTATAGTCTCAGTATTTACCAACGTGTCTGATATGACACGAAACGTTTAAAAACAAGGAAATCCTTCTAAATTGTTTTCAAAAACGGCGGGACGTACATATTAAACAAAGGATAAGTATATATATAGTTATTTTCGTACAATAGACGTCCGCCACTGTGCCGCGATACGCGCATCGCACAGCAACATGAAAGGTTTGGCATGCATTTCCTTCAGATGTTTATATGTATAGTTTGATTTATATCATATTGGTGTTCATATTGAATTTGACATTTGTGTCTCCACCATGACTCCGATGATTGCGGGATGCTTGACGGAGTTTTGATTTTGAGTTATCTGCTCATTGTTCATGCGCAAGCATTGCCCTAAGATGCGTTTTATGTATTGATGATTTCGGAGCCCCGTCGACTTGATCTTTTTACTGAAATGTTTTAGAAATTGGGGGAGTTTAAATTTGAATTCGGGGATCGAATTTCATTAAGGGGGGAATATTATAACATTTAAGAAAAATAAAATATTATTTTTGGATATTTTTATGTTTAAATAATAAATATAATGAATATTTTAATATTGTGGTATAATTAAATACCGATAAATTTGGGAAAAAATTGGAAAATTATAGAAATTACTAAAAAGAGGGTGTTTTATTAAATTTATGCAAATCATGAAATATTAAGATTTATTATACACTATTTTAATGCTAATCGCGATTAAATATCGCTAATCGTGCATTAAACGTGTTTTGTGCACATGGCATGCACATGTCATTTTTAGCACTTGTTACATTTTTCAATCATCGATTCTTCTTTTTTTCATGCATGGTTGTTGATTTTAATAGAGAGAAGAAAAGGGATTAGAATATTGGGTATGGGCAGGAGAGAGAGAGGGTGAGGGGTCAAACCTAAGTCTTGGCCATTCCTTTCTCTTCTCATTTCCTTCATCATCTTTGTCTCCTCCCCTCTCATGGCAGCACCTCCTTCCTTCTCCTCTACATCTCCTACAAACACCCTTAAATCTTCATCAAAAGTTCATCCCCGCTTCACAAAAAGTATGCACAAGCTCACAAGCTACACTTTGGACCAAGAAATTTTGCATTTTAGAGACTTGGAGCAACTCAAGAAAATTCTTGAGTTGCCAAATGAGATAATTTCTGCACCATTAGAGTTATATTTCAATTCCTTTAGCACCCATACAAGTTTAGAAGTGTGTTAATGCGGTTTAGTGAGGTTTGGAAATTTCTAGTTAGGGTTTGAGGAATTCTTGAGTTGTGAAATGTGTTTGAGCTTAGTAGAGGCCACACAACCCCCCTAGTGCTAGAATTAAGACCCAAACCTGAGACTTAAGCACCTATTAGCGAACTTAGAAATCCCCGATATCCGTATTTTTATGGAGTTCTGTAGGGAATATGAAATCTGCTATCACCCGGACACTTGAAAAATATTTAGCAAATACAGAGACACAAGCAGGCAACCTAGAACGTATACCCAAAACCCAGGACCCCAATTCCGTCCCTTGGCCACAGATTTAATCATTCTGGCCAAAAATTGCAGCCAGAGCAGGGACTTAGGGCTTCGTGTTTGGTCCAGGGCCTTATCTCCAGTAAATTAGACCCTCCATATATGCAAAATTGGCTAATTTCACTTAGGGTAAAATCTGGGACCAATTTCTTGAGTTGCTACTTTGTTTTGCGACTTCGTATTAATTTGGGATTTGGTATTTGATTTTGTGTTCCGTCGTCTGATGTTTGTACATCAGCGATGGGGGTTGTTTGGTGGATTTGCAGGCATGGGCTATAGGTTTTAACCTATGAGCGAAACGTGTGCCGTTTTGGTTTTCCGACTTGATTTTAATACGCATTTGCGATGTGTTATGATATGTAGGTACCCCACGAGGATTTCGAGACGATGAAGAAGAGGATGGCGACATCGACATCGGCAAGCAAGAGCCATGTGAGTAGATATATATCTACGGGGGAAGTCGGGTGGATGGCGTATAGCACCCCCGCAGTTCGTAGTATACCATATATATATAAATGGTTATATATGTGTTTTATGTTACGTGGATAATTATCAAGATATGTTTATGTGTTCATGGTTTCGTTTAGGCTAATTAGAAATTACTTAGTTTAGCTTCTTAATCGCGAACCCTAGAATAGGTTTTCACCCACACGCACACACACACATGCTTACATTTTATTACCTGTGCGTATATGGGGATATGTATATATATATACACACACACATGGGTATGGGACTATATATATATATATATATATATATATATATACGTGTACATATACATGGATTATGAGGATAGTACATGATATTTGGAGATGAGTCGATGAGTTTGGGGCTGAGGCCATGAGATCGGTGATTTGACATGGTTCGTATTTAAGATACGACATAATATTTTTAGCGGGTCCTTTAGGCGTGGTGTTTTCATACACACGCATGCATATACATAGATGGTATCAGTATTGTACTAGATGTAGGCCAGTAACCCAAATCATGATATATGATAAAGAGGATACCAGATGAATAATGAGATATATGTGATATTTGACCCGTATCCAGATTTGGGAGGCCGTATGACGGATTTACCGTACGAGCTTTATATTGATGATAGATCCGCACTCTTGACTCGAGGATGTCATATTGTATATTGTATCGTATGTGATACTATTGAGACGGGATCACCGACTATTATATTTATATGTATCGACTCAGATTTTGGTGGTTTCCTTACCTTACGATTAGTCATGTAGTTTACTTATAGATGTTAGACAAGACCCGAGTCATACCAATTTTAAAACTAACGAATCGTGAGTATTTTAAAGACAGGCCAAGGGATTCTACGGATATTTTCAAAAGATGCATCTTTTCTTAAAAACACCGTAGCCCTTATTTTTTCTAAACACCACGATTCGTCTTATTTCAAATAGCAAAACTGCATGACATATATATATTGATGTATATTCTTCACTGTTGTGTTTAGTATTCATTTTCCGCATATTATCACTGTTCGCATCGCATTTGCATGCTTATATTGTGTTTTCATATGCCATTAGTGAGATCATGCTTTTAGGACACCAGCACCATTACCGATGATGCGTATGCTCCACGTACACTTGCTTGCCGGCTCACACACATCATCATCGGTAATTGCCATGTCACGTACACTTTAGTGAATATTATTTCATTGACATAGCCTGCTAACTGATAGTTGCAATATGTTATCGGCTTCATATGCTTGTTTAACTATTGCACTCATTGCATGATATCAGATGCATTCATATATTCATTGGTTATGCAGTATTTTGGGGTTTTATGCCGATATTCACTGTTTACTAACTCTTGGTTTCTGGATTTTGGATTTTCATGAGATTTCAGGATTTAGGGGAAAACCGCAAGAATATATGTAAACTTCTCTCTCTCTCTCTCTTTTTAAAATGCAAGTTGCGGTTTTCTCATGATGTATGAGTCGTCCACCATGACTTTTCATGATAGCTGTTGGATTTCGAGACCCGATTCGAGGAGCCGGATGAACCGTCTCGGGTACATGGTGGACCCGGTATGGTACCCCGGGGCAAGAAGCGAGTGTTGTCGATGTGCCCGGCAGGGGCAGACTGCCTACCGGTAATTGTTTGGCGCGGCGGATATCTGGAGGATACCGTCCATGGTCGTGTGATTTGATGATATGGGCCGATCCGGACTGACGGAGCCCATGGTATTGAGACACTGTGATATTAAGATATTGGGATTTATGTTTTGTGTCGATGCAAGATACTGATTGTGTTGATTTCATTGATGATACCTCGTTTTATATAAACAGAAATTTCACCGGAACAAGAAAACGGTTTCTTTATTTACATGTATTCTGTTTTCATTACATTACATTACATTCATACCTCATACATATGATATATTGCTACCTAAGGCACTGACATGAGCATATGGGATTACACTTATGTATAGCTGGTTACCCTTGCCATCTTTTCATGCTTCAGACTTTATCATTTTGAGGGTATATATATTTGATCGTATTGACCTAGGATTGAGTCATACATATGATTTCTGCTCGGTGATGTTTTCTACTCACGAGTTGGCAACTCACCCCCGTTGTGCCACAGTTTCTTGCAGGTTTTGTCGTACAGGTTTCGTGCGGCTTTGCTGGCACACTGCTTCCTTCCGGGTGATTGCTTGGTAGGTAGGTTCATTTGTATCGTGACCACCATTGTACTTTATTTTATTCATTGTATCTAGTAAACTCCATCAACCAGACATGTATTTATTTCAGACTAGAGACCAGTTGTATATTCTTTCGACCTTAAAGTCGCGCGTTGTATTATTATGGATTTCATGCTATTTTGAGTTTCCTCTTGAGTTTTGATCCTCGCCTTTTAGCGTTGTATATTATATTGCTTGCGTGGTTGTGACCGTCAGTTGACGAAGAGCTAGCTCCCGCTTGGGGATGCCTTTATTCATATTATACATGTTGTACCCCTTTTGCGGCCAGTGTTTTACAAAGGAAACTCTGCCGAAATTTTCAGAAAAGACTTGAGATTTTAAAATGCATATTCGGCTTATGTTGTTTAAAACCCCCTTGTTTTAAAACATGTTTTCTTGACTTCTTTCTTTAAATGGTTTAGATTTCTGGGATTTCTTGGCTTACTTGAATTAGATGGGATCCTATAGACTTCATATGATTCAAGTTCTAGTCGTGTACCATTTCGGGTCGTGACACTCACACCAAGACTAAGGATATCTGGGAGATTATTTATTAAGAGTTATTTAAAAATTAGGTGGAAAATGAGCATATCTTAGATTCTTGTAGAAGCATGTAGAATCCATGACTCATTCCACTAATTTTTCCTTTACTCTAGATATTTTATAACTCAACCATTATCTTTAGCCCATGGTTAACTCTCTACATGATCACTTGAGATATTTCCCTCTCCCAAGTTCATCTTCTTCATCTCATTTTTTGCTCTCTAGCTTTTCATGAGGTGAGAAAGAAAAATAGAATGTGAGTTCTAAAGTGAGCAAAATTCCTACTTCATCAACTTACACTCATCTAGCCCATAAGATTAGATTGTTTGCTTCACTAATTCCTTGATTAGTGAAGAGGTAGTTTGAGTTAGAGTAACTTCAAGGAGGATCATCTTCGGCCTCGAAAATCCTTAAGCAAATTCGTTCCTTTCACCAAGTGGGGCCTAAGAAAAGTTACTACTTGGAGCTAAGGGACTACTACTTGGAGCTTTAGAAGTGAATGACCGGTCTACAAAGGTTGTATTCTCTATTCACTTAGTGTCAAGTTTGTTTACATGCATAGAAACCCTAATTTTCTAGTTCGATTCTATGTTAGTGTAGCTTAGACCTCTAGATTTTTTAAAATTGCATACTTGATGCATGTGGAAACCTAGTAGAGGTACTAAGACACACTTTCAATGGGATGCACACTATGATACTCATGCACAATCACAAATGTATAAGCATGCAGTATAGAATTTGTAGCTAGAATCTCGCCATCGGCGCTTGACGCCATACAAGTGATTCCCCTGTAGATGTTAAATCTACTCACCGGAACGGTCTCGAGCTAATGGAATCCGACCCCTCCTTCCCCTTCCTAGCTGTGTCCGAAGTCCCCGCAAATGATCCTAGCATCGCACAAAACCTTAACACGTGAGGCTAATAAAATTTTTGATAAAACACGGACACATACGTTACACGAACGAACCAACTCCCACAAGCTATCACGTGTGAGCTTAGCGTGCTAAACGTGTGCAGCAACATCCAAGACTACCCCCTAAGAGCTGCTAACCACACAAGACCCTAAACGAGAGTCGAATAAATCCGTATTGCACGTTAACGAAACACTTGAAATATAGTAAAACAACCCCAGATTTTCCTATACAAGCAATTGGAGAAAGTTGCACATGCCATAAGCCTACATGTAGTCCCAGAGAACACTCGACCAAGACTCACACCCAACATTCCCATACTGGCCGCAATTTGCAGCCAGATCTATTAAATCTGCGGCCAAGAAAAAGAGGGAGGGCTCAAGTTTTAGGGTTGTGTTTGTGGCTCCTAGACTAGCTCTCGGTGATGGAAACTTCCCAAAAAGGTAACTAGGTTGATAGCAGATTCGAACAGAACCCTAATCTTAAACAAATACGATATTTAACACTAAACCCAAAACATTAAGGTAGTTTAGTGAAACTTGTAACATGAAAACTTTCCTTAGAGCCAAAATAAGAGTTTTAGATCATTACCTCACCAAAACTTGGAAGAAACCCTAGCCATGCAAGCTACATGATTCTCAAGAGAGGCTAAACATGCTTAATTGAGAGCTTAGTGAGGTTTATGTGGTGATCTAGGCTCAAAGTTGAAGTGGGAAATTTTGCAAGAGGAAATTTGAAAGAAGAAGAGGAAGAGAAGAATGAGAGAGAGAGAGAGAGAGAAAGAGAGAGTTGAGGGTTGAGAGAGAGATGAGGGGAGAGGGATGGCTCTTGAGAGCTATGCTCTCTCTCTCTTCAATAATTTCCCCCTTACCCTCTTGTTTCCCCCATGCCTTCATTCTTTATCTTTTTTTTAAACCCTTTTATTTACTTAATTTATTAATAA
The DNA here is from genome assembly GCA_030015575.1 of Agapanthus africanus. Taxonomy (NCBI): domain Eukaryota; kingdom Viridiplantae; phylum Streptophyta; class Magnoliopsida; order Asparagales; family Amaryllidaceae; genus Agapanthus; species Agapanthus africanus. Next base: position 281,765,308 of record JASDDO010000001.1, read on the forward strand.
GAACATAAAGATATGGTTAATGTGCCATGGCTAGCCAAACATGATTAACATATCCTTAATACTAGATTAGCATGCACATGTGTGCGCATAAATATAACAAGTACATAAATAATTAAATAAAATATTAATTAAATAAAATAGGTGAAAAATAATTATTAGTTAAGTTTATCAAAAACCCACGTTATATTGCTTAATTAACTTTAAACGCGTTTTAAGGTGTTACATTTAAGTAGGTCCATGCAAAAGCACGGGGAACCTCCTTCCGAAGTACCAAACACTGGTCTGGCCGAAAGATAAGCAAACTTTTAGGGTGTAATTAATCCTGACTAATTCTTCTTTTAAGGTTTGAAGAAGAATTCGAGAAAACAGTGGGAGCCATCCTGTTTAGATAAACTAATAACCAATCAATACTTGCAAGAGCATATGCTGGGTGTTTCTTTTCTCTCCCTCCTAACTGCAGCAACCATGACGTGACTTAAGCTAATACTAGATAAAAATAAACATGTTGGGCCAAATTATAAAGACTTGTTGAGGAATGTCCATATGGCCCTTACATATGATAAGGTCGCATACGTCCTCACGGCAAAAACTACCCCTGTTCCAGGTCCAGAATCCTCGGCGCGGACATTGAGGTCCGTAAGACCTGGGATCTTGATTATGCGAAAGCAAGTACCTCGCGCTGGCCTCCATGGATAATAAACATCAGAGGAGTCACGAGAAGATGGACATTTCTTCCATCTTCTTCCATACCAAAGATTTATATGGAGAGCAATATCGTATCGCAAGATATGAGACCTCGAAGAAATTATTTCAAGCGAGGTTGGCTATCAGATCATCTGTTGGGGACCACGTCCTAAAGATGATTTCTCTCATAGAAGAGCTCGCGGACCTGGGAACTACATTGGAGAATGAGTTGTACATCGACTAGATTCTACAGTCCCTTCCCTCCACCTATGCCCAATTCATATTGAACTTCAATATGCAAAAGATGGAACTTTCACCTCCTGAGCTCCTCAACATGTTGAGGGTGGCAGAGGGCACCTTGAAGAAAACCAAAGAAACACCCGCTCTTTTATTGGGGAATCTTCTTCTGCTTAAACCAAGGCTAAGGCCAAGGGGAAGAAAAAGAAGGCCCCTACCAAACTGAGGGGAGGTGTGCAGAAGGTGCAGGGAAAGGGAAAGGAAAAGAATGAGGGCAGCCACAAAAGAAGAATGCTTCTATTGTCGGAAAAAGAGACATTGGAAGAAGGACTGCCGGGTTCAGGTGTGTTCATGATTGAAAACAGTTTCTCTATAATCTCTACTTTCTGTATATTGGATACCGGATCAATATCTCACATCTGTAATTCATTGCAGGCACTGAGAAGCCGTATAGTTTTGAGAAAATGTGATATGAACCTCAGGGTTGGCAATGGAACTAGTGTGGATGCTGTTGCAGTAGGAGAATATCACCTAGGATTGGCGAGTGGACATATTTTGTTGTTGCGTAACTTCTTTTGTGTACCCAGTAAGATGTGTAATATTATATCTGTATCTTTGTTATCAAATGAAGGATATAATTTTTCGCTTGAAAGCAATGTCATAAACATTCACCTAAATCATGAAATGGTTGGGTCGGGTACACTTAATAGCGGAATATACATTCTCAATCAACATCAAGTTTTCAACGTCCAAAACACACTAAAAAGAAAGACTTCAGAATCAAACCAAGCTTTCTTATGGCATTGTAGACTTGGTCATATCAATAAAACACGGTTGACCAAGTTACATAAAGATGGATACTTAGATCCGTTTGAGTATTAATCATATGCAACTTGTCACTCATGTATCAGAGGAAAAATGACAAAAACTCCATTCACTGGACATGGAGAAAGAGCTACTGTGCTCCTAGGACTCATAGACAGCGACATGTGTGGGCAAAAGTATCATGATGCTCCGATCTATTCGGGATGGTGAATACTTAAGTGCCGAGTTCCTGGAATATCTAAAAGAGAATGGAATTCTCTCTCAGCTTACTCCTCCATACACACCACAACACAACGGTGTATCAGAAAGATGGAATCGCACCTTACTTGATATGGTGCGTTCCATGATGAGAAATGCTGAGTTACCGCCTTCATTCTTGGGTTATGCACTAGAAACTGCTGCGTACCTATTGAATAAGGTTCTAACTAAGTCTGTGCCTACCACTCCATATGAAATGTGGAGTGGGAAGAAACCCTGTCTTAAGTATCTAAAGATATGGGGTTGTTCTTCTTTTGGCAAAAAATTTCATCCGGACAAGCTCGAGGTACGTTCAGTATTGTGTAAGTTTGTGGAATACCCCAAGAATTCTAAGGGTTATTATTTGTATTACGCTGAGGAACAAAAGGTCTTTGTTTCTCATCATGCCCGCTTCATGGAAACTCAATTTCTTGAAAATGAGATAAGTGGGAGCGCAATAGAGCTGGAAGAGATTCCAAAACCACAAACTTTTACTGAATACTTAGTAGAACCTGAGATTTCGATGGAACCGGACGTACCTACGCCACTTCATAGATCTAGTAGGCAGTCTCATCCGTCCGAGAGATACTACGGTTTTCTTGTAGATGGGGATCGAGAGGATTTCATCATCGACAATGATGAGCCGACTAGTTTTCAGCAAGCCATCACGAGTAAAGACTCGGAGAAGTGGCTGGATGTTATGCAATTCGATATAGAATCCATGTACACAAACCAAGTACGGACTTTGGACTTTGGATTTTGCTCCTGTTGTGGTAAAACCCGTAGGATGCAAATGGATTTTGAAAAAGAAGATTGGTGCAAATCATACTAGTGGGGCAGAAGTAGTCGGTAAGTACATCATTCAAATGTTCCTAGTCGTGGGAGTATCGAGACGGGGCATCGATATTCCAAAGTAGACTAGCGTATACGCTTCTAGACCCATGTGATGGGCGATGGATGATCACACATCCATTGGTGTTTGACATCAGAGAAGGTATGCGGGTGCTCAGTGAAGAATGGGTACACTGGACGGACTCGCTGAGAACTCCTAGATGGTATTATACCTCACTTCAGATGGCAGTTCTCTGGTGACACTGGTACAGATTAGTCTGTCGACCCAAGATCGTCATAGAGTCTTGTGTGATTCCTATTGTGCTTTGATTTCCACCTTACCACGTTCAAGAGATCGTGAAAAACGGTGTTTTTTGGGTACAGTCCTGAGTCATATGGAGGCAATGAGCGATAGGAGGGGATTCGTCTCTCCCGGTATTGGGGGTTGATGTTGCGCTATGCTCGATTGGCCATAACAGGAAATCCCTGGCCAGGGTTGCTGAGATTTACTGGTAAGTGTTATCAGTAGTTTCTCGAACCGTTATGGACCTTGCATCGACATGACTTATCAAGCTATTAGGATCTGACGTTTACCACCCCAGGAGAGATATGCGACATATCAGACGAAGAGACCGGACTGTACGGTAGTGTTACTGATTGGATTCGCAGGAGCATGAGAAGGCTTGCTTGTTGATCTTCTGATCGCTCAATACCCGGGTTGCCGTTACGTTTAGCAGACCACTTGCGGCTTGTAGGTGGCTGATATGATCACCACCTACTGCCGGCGTATTGACGAGTCTTTAGAGTCCTACACAGAGCTTTCCTGGCTCAAGCGAAATGAAGTAGGAGCACATATGTGATATGTGTTGGACCGAGATTAATACGTGTATGTGATACTGTATTCTATTCTCGCGATATGTGATATAGCCGGGCTGTCGAATCAAGTGTTGATTCGATATGATGATACATATGATATTAGTCGGTTGTATGTGATATAGCCGGATTATTAAATCAAGAGTTGGTTTAATAATTTAATGTATAATTATATATTTGATATATTAATTTACATTAACTAATATTAGCTCACTTAAGAATTCTTTTTCTCACTTGTGCATTTAGTATATATGTGATATATATTATTGTACACTCTTTTGTGTCATGCTAGATGATACATGAGACATGGGTGTATGAGATTCACAACATACTTATCATAATGATGGATTTTATTTATTTAAAGTAAATCAAAATAAGTTGGAAATTATTCATATGGTTAAGGCTTAGTGGAAGCTTGTAGAACCCATTGACTTAGTCAGCTAATTTTATCTTACATTAGATATTTATTAACCCAACCATTATGATTAGCCATGGTTTAGTCTCTACATGAGTTAGTATATGATATAACTCACACATGGTTGCCATTCAACACTTGACTTTTTTCCATTGTTACTTTTCTTCATCTCCTTCCTCAAGCTCTCAAGCTTTTTGGGAGGTGAAGAAAATGAGTGAGAAAAATATTTCTAAAGTGAGCAAAAATCATACTTCATCATCCTCTACTAGACTAGCATTTAGTTTAGGTTGTTTGCTTCACTAATTCCATATTAGTGAAGAGGTAGCTTGAGTTGGTGTCTCCTTGACGTAGATCATCTTTGGCCTCGAAGACTTCAAGCAAGCTTGTTCATTTCATCTTGTGTAGCCTTACTAGAGTTCGGGAGTTCACTACTTGGAGCGAAGGGACTACTATATGGAGCTATTGAAGTGAAAGACCGGTCTATAAAGTTTGTATTCCTTGTTCACTTAGATGTAAAGATGTTTACATGCTAGATTCGTCCAATTCTCTAGTTAAGATTCTAGGTTAGGGTTCTTTAGCACGCCAAATTTTTGAAAACGGCATGGTCGATGCCTCCCAAAACCCATCGGCCGCCCTAGGGAACGCTACAGTTGTATCCATAGTCACAAATTCTTGATTCGGTAATAATTCGGCATGGTCGAAAATTCAGATTCGGGGAACTATTCGGAAAAAATCGGCAGGTATTCGGAAAAGATTCGGTAAGTGTTCGGGAAATGTTCGGGAAGGATTTCGAGCAAAAAATTAATATATGAGACGCTAGATTTTTATTTTGTGAATTATTTACTGTTTTTTTGAATAATTCGCTGTTTTTTGAATAATTCGGGAATTATTCGCGAATAATTCGCGAATAATTCGCCGAGTTCGGTGACGACGAATAATTCGCAGATTTAATCGGCATATCAATAATTCGTGAATTATTCACGAATTCGCCGAATAATTCGTGAATTATGTGACTATGGTTGTATTGGAGCCATGCTAGAGAATTAGACGATATTTGTAGAATTACGAAACCAAAACAACTCCGAAACACTCGAAATAAAAACCAAGTTTCTGTCGAAATTTTTAAGGTGTCTAAAATTTTTTAAGCAGTTGCAGAATGTTATATGAGATGTAACACGAACACCACAGAAACTTGAGCCCTCCTCGCCGGATTTTGGCCAGCGACATGACTGAAAATTCCGAGCTGGCTGGTTTTTTAGATTCATTTTGGCTTCAAATTTTTGTGGTGTTCCAGTCTCTGGGTTTTAGTGTTTCAGGAGTTTCTTGTTTTTACTGATATTGCATGTGATGTTATATTTCTGTAAAAGCAATTCGGAGTGTTTCGTAGTCGTAATTCTAACATCGTTTCGGCTTATTTAGACGACGTTAAAATGTTTGAACGGATATCAATAACCCATTTTTTCCCTCGCTAGAAATTTTTCAGGAGTTGGATTTTTCTAAGTTTAAAATCTTCAGAAAATCATGCAGGTGTTTTCTATGGACCCTCTAGAAGAACGAAACCCTGACTCGATTCTGTGACCGTCGGAACCGCTACCAAACCCTAAGGTTTGCGGTAGTTCCGCGGCGCCATAGGTGAGGCTAGGGTTAACCCTTCTACGGTTGGTCCATATATGTTGTGGCATGTTCTGGGTATTTTTAAACTCCACTCAAGTGTTGAGTCCTTTAGGAAATTTTAGGTGTTTGTTGATTCGATCGAAAAGTTTAACATCTTCTAGCTATCTGTGATTGTGATACAATACATGAAATCCACAATAATTAGTTTTATGAAAACTAATTTGAATTTTATAAATCTAGCAATTTAGTCTCATTTGATCGGTTGCCACGGGATTTTGATGTGGATCAAAAGTCTGTCGCAATTACGTAGTATACGCGGATACTCGCTGGGTAACCTTACTAGATAGTCATGCCCCATAGCACCGACCAAGTGACTGTAGGAGAACCCCGTTGCTAAAAGTATCCGTTCGGGTGCTCGCGGCCGCGGTGTTCCTACTAAGTGCACTTCGTCAACGGCATTGGGGGTGCGGCTGTCTACTAAAGTTTCCGACGAGCATTCGATCAGGATGTCAGGAATCTTGTTGAATTATCCGACTTGTTATTGGAAAGTGTTTTCAATATCGAGACTAAAATGCGGGACTTATAATTGTTAAGCATGAAATTCGGAATATGAGATATTCCGGGTTTATGATGTCTAAGGAATTCATATTGTTAGGCATGAAATCCAAAAGTATGTGATACATTGGGTTTATGATGTCTTAGGTAGTTGCGGATTCCAATTGTTGTAGTTTTTCACTTTCTTTTCTGGGACTGTATTCGTTGCTATACGTCAACGACAATTGGGATAGCATATTTACTTACGTTGATGACATGAGATGTAATGTATTGCTGTGATATGTTATATTGGATCGTCGTGTTTAAATAGCCGGGGTTTTTTGCGTGAGATGAGAGTTTTTCATTTTCATTCATGTAAAAACTTGTATGTAATATTCTTTTATTGGGGCACTTCCAGGTTGAGGATGATATCACCATTGATGTATATTATTTACTTTTCCGCATTAGGATAGACCCAAGGTGGGGAGCACAAGTAACCGGGTTCTAGAGTCCAGTGGGAGACCATCTCGAGGAGTCGAGACTGGGTCTCCTAACTCTAAGATTGGGAGGGTTGCTTGCCGCTCTCGTAGGGGTCTAGGGATGTGGGTTTGGCTATTCATCACGACCGTGGAATCCGCGTTTTTTACTGGCTTAATTTAAAACACGGAATTCCCAGTATATCCAATATTTCATATGTGTTCTTCTGCTGCTGATATTCTGTGATGTAATCACTTTATATGATGAGACGAATACTTATATTATATATATGATATATAGTAAATATTGCTGCTTTCGTTTCTTCTGTGATGCTTAGAAAGTATAATTAATGGGACTTCATTAATGAGATTAATGAAAGAAAAGCAACCTAAAAGATGTTGTAGAATCTTGTTTTAAAAACTGGCAGCTCTATTTCTTTCTTTGCATAGCGGTATTTCTTGTAGAATATCCAGCACCTCATTCGATGAGGAAAGAGCCGAGTCACCGGGAGTGACCTCTTTAGTGAAACTGACAGATGCTACAACCCAATCGGTTTTGTCTTTTGATTACTTTTTTAGTTCATGCTTTGTATAGTGGTATTTGTGAAATATCCAGCACCTCATTCAATGAGAAAAGAGCCGAAATCCCTTCACCGGGGGTGACCTCTTTAGCAAAACTAGTAAAAGCCTCAAAAACACGCCTTTTCAAAATCACTCGATTCTACAACGATATCAAGTTCATTACACAAAAAGTTTTCTTAAAAACCTGTAGTAGCCCTCTGTCATTTCAGATAAGTAGTATTTAGTATTCGTGCTACGTTTGTTGTCTTTCGTCAATGCGTAGTGTGCGGTAGTAGATTAGTGCTTATCTGCTTAAGCATGTGATGCGATTGGATTAGGGTAGTCGTACGACTTTGTTGGCTTTCGTCAAGGGTCGTGCTGGTGGGTTTAATTCAATCATGAAATGTACGGGTTGAACTTGACTAGAGGACTATGGTTTGTTGGCTTTTGTCAAGGTCATAGGACGTTAGGGGTAGAATAATATCGAGAATTTCAAGTGTTGAAATTTGCAATGAGATTGCATACCTTCTATGAGATAGTTAGATCCCGTACCCACTGCGAGTAAGAGTCACTCCTGGGTGAGTTTTGCACATTACAATTAGCCGATCAAGTAGGTATCTAGAAAATTATTAACGGGGTTACGCCCCTGGGAAAACGAGTTTATTTTAATTAGGTCCGTACGAAAGCACGGGGAACCTCCCTCAAAGTACCGACACTTGCCTGGCCGAAAGATTGGAGAACTTGTAGGGTGTAATTAATCCCGGCTAGTCTTACCTTTTAGGGATTGAAGGAAGTGTTAGTTATATGTATGCCCTAGAGGCCATTACTATACATACGATATATATTGTAGTGGATGCTTGGACATATATAGGGAGGACTTTCTTGCTCGACATGATAGTATGCTATCTGGTTATTCTTTATCTTAACATGTACTCTGATTGGTTAGGAATGCGATGTCTAAGGAGGTTGCGGATTCCAACTGTTCTAGTTTTACACTTTCTTTTCTGCGACCGTAAGTGTAATATGTGGCGTATCGCCGGTTTCGTTGCTATACATCAACGACAATTGGGATACACATATATATACTTACGTTGATGATATGTGATATTATGTGTTGCTGTGATATGTTATATTGGATCGTCGTGTTTTGAATAGCCGGGGGTTTTATGTGAGATGAGAGCTTTTCTTTTTCATTCATGTAAAATTCATTTGTATGTAATATTCTTTTATTGGGGCATTTCCGGGCTGAGGATGATGTCACCATTGTATATTATTTACTTTTCCGCATTAGGATAGACCCAAGGCGGGGAGCACAAGTAACCGGGTTCTAGGGTACAGTGGGAGACCATCTCGAGGAGTCGAGACCGGGTCTCCTAACCTTAGAATTGGCAGAGTTGCTTGCCGCTCTCATAGGGGTCTAGGGATGTGGGTTTGGCTATTCATCACGGCCGTGGAATCCGCGTTTTATACAGGCTCGCATAAAACACGGACGTCCTAGTATATCCAATATTTCATATATGTTCTTCTACTGCAATGTTCTGTGATGGGATCATATTACTGCCTGAGACGAATGTTTATATTATATATATGAGATGTATGTTATATTGCTGATTTCGTTTCAAATGTGATGCTTGTGAAGCATAATAAAAATGGGACTTCATTAATGAGATTAATGAAATAAAAGAAACCTAAAGATGTTGTAGAAACTTGTTTAAAAACTGGTAGCTCTTGTTCTTACTTTGCATAGCGGTATTCCTTGTAGAATATCCAGCACCTTATTCGATAAGGAAAGAGCCGAGATCCCTTCACCGGGAGTGACCTTTTTAGTGAAACTAGCAGATGCTACACACTCGGTTTGTCTTTTGATTGCTTCTATAGCTTTTGCTTTGCATAGTGGTATTTGTGAAATATCCTGCACCTTATTCGATAAGGAAAGAGCCAAGATCCCTTCACCGGGAGTGACCTCTTTAGCGAAACTAGACAAGCCTAAAAAACACTCCTTTTAAAATCACTCGATTCTACAATGATATCAAGTTCATTACGCAAAGGGTTTTCTTCAAAACCTGACGTAGCCCTCCGTCATTTCAGATAAGTATTTCATAGTATTCGTACTGCGTTTGTTGGCCTGCATCAAGGCGTAGTGTGCGGTGGCTATTTATGCTTATCTGTATAAGCATATGATGCGATTGAGTTAGGGTGGTCGTGCGACTTTGTTAGCCTGCGTCAAGGCACATGCTGGTGGTTTTAATTCAATCGGGAAATGACGGGTTGAACTTGACTAGCGGACTATGGTTTGTTGGCCTGCATCAAGGTCATAGGACGCTAAGGGCAAAATATTATTGGGAATTTCAAGAGTTGAAATTTGCAATGAGATTGCATACCTTCTATGAGATAGTTGGATCCCGATACCCGCTGCGAGTAAGAGTTACTCCTGGGAAAGTTTTACACATTACAATCAGCCGATCAAGTAGGTGTCTAGAAAGGTGTTAATGGGGTTACACCCCTGGGAAAACAAGGTTTACTTTAATTAGGTCCGTGCGAAAGCATGGGGAACCTCCCTCAAAGTACCGACACTAGCCAGGCTGAAAGATTGGCGAACTTGTAGGGTGTAATTAATCCCGGCTAGTCTTCTCTTTTAGGGTTTGAAGTAAGATTTGACTAAAACAGTGGGAGACATCCTGATTAGATATATTAATAACCAATCTAATCTTGCAAGAGCATACGCTGAGTGTTTTCTTCTCTCTCTCTCCTGGTTACGACTATGTCATGCCTTAATCAAGATAATAATACGGATGTATTGACCGAACCCGCTTGTTATACTGCGCTAGGGAACGTTGGTCCCGCTCCAACTTATAATTGTTATAAGACAGAGCAGGAAATAGGGGATTACCAGAATTCCCGTGCCGCCCTAACGAAGAAAGTGCATGCTGATGCATCTTGTTCGGGTATGTTTTACCGAGAACTGTTTCTCAGTATCCTTTACGTCCTGGGTATGAGATACCGGATCAGGATCCCACAAATGTAATCAGTTACATGGGCTACAGAGAGGTAGAGAACTGAGAACGGGTGATAAGTTTCTAGAGTTAGAAATGATGCAAGCGTTGCAGCCAAGTCTGTTGGCAGTTATCACCCTGTATTACCAGAATACATTGATTCTGAACGAATGTTATTAGATACCGAACCTGATATACAACATCATATCAGTCTCTTTATTAGTAAAGAAGGATATAATTTTATATTGTTGGATAATATTTTGAACATTTCCTAAATCAAGAGTTTTCAGTTCAGGCACGTTATCTAAAAGTATAGTCATTCTAAATCAAACCACGGTTCTTAAAGTATAGAACACACACAAGAGGAAGAGTTCAGAAATGAACAAATCCTTCTTGAGGCATTGTAGACTAAGTCATATCAATGCGTCCCGACTAGCTGAAGTTACATTTAGATGCATATTTAAATTAGTTTGAATTTACATCTTATGAAACTTGCCGGTCATGTCACAGAGATATGATGACCACAGCTCCGTTTATTAGAAACAGAGAAAGAGTTAGTGAACTCTTGGGATTGATACATGACTGATGTATGAAAGTCCCCTGTCCACATATGGCAGGACCGGTTCTTTGTACTTCATTATATTAACTTATGATCTCTCAAGATTCAGACATATGTTCCTGTTGAAACACAAGTCCAAAACTTTTGAGATAATCACAGAATATAAGTTAGAAGTAGAGAACCAAAAACGGGTATAAGTATTATGTCCTTTGATGAGATCAAGGAGGAGAATACTTGAGCACGAAATTCCTGGACTATTGTAAAGGAGAATCAGATTCTCTCTCAGCATTACTCCTCCGAATACACCACAGCACGTCGGTGTATCGGGACGGAGCAATCGCACCCTATATGATATGGTATGCTCTATGATGAGTACTACAGAGTTGCCTATTTTCTTTTAGGGTTATGCACTTGAGAAGTAGCATACCTATTGAATAGGGTTCCAACCAAATCAGATGCCTACCACTCCATATGTGATATGGTATGGGAAGAGACCATTTCTTAAGGAAGTTAAGATTTGGGATTGTCCGGCCTATGTCAAAAGCAAAATCTGGACAAGCTCGAGGCAAGGTCAGTTCTGTGAAAGTTTGTTGGATATCCCAAGTATTCGCAAGGGAATATCTTCTACCAAACTGAAGAACAAAAGATGTTTTGTTTCTTAGCATGCCACCTATATGAAAGGGAATTTCTTGTGAAGAAATTAGTGGTCATGAGGTAGAAATGGAAAGAGTTCCAGCTATATAAACTGCAGCTGATGATTTGGTAAGCCCGGAGGATTCAATAGTTTCCAACGAATCTCAGCCTCTCCGCCGATCTGGTAGGGTCTTCATCCACCTAAGAGATACTTCGGTTTCTCTATGACAGTGGGAGCGAGGATTGCATCATGAGATGATGACCCAACTAGTTTCGAGCAGGCCATCAGGAGTGGGGACTCTGTGAGAATGGCTGGATGCTTAGCGATTTGAGATGGAATCCTTATACACCAACAAAGTATGGACTTTGGTTGCTTTATCTGAAGGGTTAAATCCCCATCAGGAGCAAGTATATCTTGAGAAGATTACTTGGTATACATAGAAAAGTTGAGACTTTCAAAGCTATGCTTAAGTCCATCCAGATCCTACTTACCACTGCTATATACCATGACTACGATATCTAGTGGTTGGGTGTCATGATTGCTTTTCTAAATGATGATTTAGAAGAGTGCGTCTATAAGTACATAGCCAGAGAGCTTCGTAGACAGTGGGAGCAGTGGAAACGTGTGCAAGATGTTTTATGTGATAAATCAGGCATTGCGGAGTTGGAACGTCTGTTTTGATGTGGTAGTCAAAGAGTTTGACTTCATCAAAAAGGTAGATGAACCTTGTATATACAAAAAGGTAGTAGAGTGTATGGTGGTGATCCTCGTAGAGTATGTGGATGACATACTCTTGATAGGGAAGGAGTTTCCTATGCTACGCTCGGTCAATCTCCTCTTATCACAAAGATTCTCCATAAGGATCAAAGTGATACCTCCTAAATCCTGGGTTTGGGATCAATGAGATAGATCTAATTGGATGTTAGAATTCTCACTAGTTGTAGTGAGATAGTATCAATCTATCGTGGGGAGAATCACTGGAAAGGTTCCAGGGTGATAAGGACGACTGAATGTCAGTCGCAGGCATTGTCTTTACCCTCAGTGGAGGGACTGTATGTTGGAAGAGTTCCAAGCTAGATACCGTGACATACTAGATGATTAAATGCAAGATACATCGTTACCAAGGATGCTACCAAAGGGACCGTCTGGATATAATTTAGTTCATGAGATGAACTTCGTTCCTGCTATTGTGTGACAACGGAGTTGTGGCTTATTAGGCCTAGGAACCCCTGTCCCATCAGAGATCCAGACATATTCTTAGGCAGCATCACTTGATCATGGAGATGATTGATCTCCAGGAAGATCAAGGTAAGGAGAGTAGACACAGAGGACAACAGCGCGGATCCACTCACAAAGGCCTATTTCTCAGTAGAGACTTTTAAGGGATGGTTGAGTATGAGATACTTCAACCACAGCTGATTGTTGGGTATGCGATACCACAACACATGGCCCTAGTGCAAGTGGGAGATTGTTAGTTATATGTATGCCCTAGATGCCATTACTGTACATACGATGTATATTGTAGTGGATGCTTGGACAAATATAGGGAGGACTTTCGTGCTCGACATGATAGTATGCTATCTGGTTACACTTTATCTTAACATGTACTTTGATTGTCTCTATGTTACATGTGGATAAAGCCCTTAGGATGAGTACTTGACTACCAGGACTATGATGCAGATCATACTAGTGGGGACAGTGTAGTCGCCAAGTACATCCTTCAAAAGTTCCTAGTCATAGGTATATCGAGACAGGGCATCGATATACCAAAGTAGACTAGCGTATGCGTTTCTTGACCCATATGATGGGCGATGGATGATCCTATATCCATTGGTGTTTGACATCAGAGAAGGTATACAGGTGCTCAGTGGAGACTGGGTACACTGGACGGACTCGCCGAGAACTCCTAGATGGTATTGTACCTTACGTCAGATGGCAGTTCTCTGGTAACACTGGTACAGGTTAGTCTGTAGACCCGAGATCGTCATAGAGTCTTGTGTGATTCCCACTGTGCTTTTATTTCCATCATACCACGTCTAAGAGGGAATGCAAAAAGGTTGCTTTTGGGTACAGTCCCGAATCACATGGAGGCAATGAGCAACAGGAGGGGTTTCGTCTCTCCCGGTATAGGGAGTTGATGTTGCGCTGTGTTCGATTGGCTATAACTGGAAATCCTTGGCCAGGGTTGCTGAGATTTACTGGTAAGTGTTATCAGTAGTTTCTCGAACTGTTATGGACCTCATATCGACACGACTTATCAAGCTACTGGGGTCTGACGTTTACCACCCTATGCGAGATATACAACATATCAGACGGAGAGACCAGACTGTACGGGAGTGTTACTGGATGGATTCACGGGAGAATGTACAGGATTGCTTGTTGATCTTCTGGTTGCTCAATACCTGGGTGGCTGTTACGTTTAGCTGACCGCTTGCATCTTGTGAGTGTTTGATATGATCATCACCTACTGCCGGCGTATTGACGATTCTTTAGAGTCCTACACAGAGATTTCCTGGCTCAGAAAAAACGAAGTAGGAGAACATATGTGATATGTGCGTGTAGCGTTTTGAAAATCGTTTCGGTGAAATTTCGGAAAATCGGTAAAATAAGGGGGTTTTCTGTAAAATGTCAAAATGCAAATATCTTATTATAAAAATTAAATATATATATTCTAACTATGTAATTGCTAGTATTTGGTGTTTATTGATCCACCGGTGAAATTTCAAATTTTCTAAAAAAATTTTATTTTATTATTATTTTAAGCCGTCACTAATACATTTAATTAGGGAAAATTATAAATTGGAATGAGTTGAAACAAATTTTGTGCATCATGACACACTAAAACAAAATGTAACATGTTGCTTTTAAATGAATTGGAGTTGTCATGAGGGTTCTAGAAATTTAGGAATGAGTTATTAGAAAATAAAAGAAAACTAAATAATTAATAAAAGACTTAATGAATGTGAATTTTGGAGAAGTTCCTACACTAACCCGCAAACCCACCCAACATGGCCGAACCCATGGGCTGCCCGCAAATCCCCAAGTCTCCATTTCATTTCCTTTTCAAATCAAATAGAAAAGAAATTTGAAAGAAACTAATAAAATAATGAGGTATGGGCATACTTGAGGTATGGATTAATTTTGCTTTGACTTAGAATTCCCCCCCCCCCCCACTCACACACACCTCACTCCTCTCCCTCCACTGCCGAATCTGCAGCCCCATCTCCCCCCCCCCAATTTCCACTTCATTCCATCTCATAAAATCCACAACTTAGCATCAAAAATTCACTCAAAATCAACACAAAACCACACAAATCATTAATCTAACCTTTACCCATTATTTCTTTGCCTTATCTACCATGGATCATAGAGCTAGAGAGCAAGTTGGGAGGCCAAGTTTGCTTGGGAGATCTCTAAAATTGTGGAGGTAAATCGTAACCCAAGTGTTTAGTTGTAGGTTAAATACTTTAAATCAACTTAATTAGGTGTTTAATTTAAGTTTTAAATTTGCAAGTTTAAATTCAAGAGAAGGGTTAAATTAAAGTTATGGTTGTGATAATTTATTCATGGTTGTGTGATGTATTTTAGCATCTTAAGATATGCAAAACCTAATCTTGTAGCTAATTTGCAAATTGTTATACTTATATTTCCCAAATTGTGATAATTATGCTAAATTGCTAATTAGGTTTTAGAAATTTAATTAAAATGTGGGATTAAAATCTAGTTAAGGTTTTTAGCACATCATTAAGGTTTCCATGTGTGGTTTAACCATTTAAAATATGCAAAACCAAGCTTAATTGTTAAATTGTGAATTTTGCTTTAAAAATTGTTAAAATTGGTTATTTTTGCAAACTTGAATTTTGGGTTAATGATAATTAGTGAGATTAATAATATGGAAATGGTTTATATGACCTGGTTATGATACTTAGTGAATATTATGGCTATTAGTTGGGTTAAAACATCAAGTTTCGAATTAAAACGGAAATTAAGTGCTTTCTAGGTTTTGTGAAATAAATCGATTTGAGCAAATTTAAGGTTTTTATGAATTGCACCATATTTTCAATTAAATTCTAGTGCGTTATGAACGCGTGATTGGTATGTTGGGTTTTTCTCGATTGATTGACGTTTGTACATCGACATCGAGGGTTGGTTTGGCTATTTTGGCATGCGTAGGCGATAGGTTTTGACCTATGCGTGATACGCGTGCCGATTTGATTTTCGTGTGCCGTTTCGATTTCGAATTTGGTTTTAATGCGATACGATGCGTTATGATATGTAGGTACCCATGTGGACTTCGAGACGACAAGCAAGCACGTGGCGACGTCGGCACCGGCTAGCGAGGACCAGGTGAGTAGATTTATATCTACGGGAAGAAGTCGGGTGGATGGCGTATAGCACCCCCGCAGTTCGTGGTGATGTATACGAATACGTATACACACATATATATATTGTTTATATATTGTTTGAGTATATTGATGATAATATGGATATTTGGTGTTCTTGGATGATTTAGTGTCGCGAAACCCTAGAGTAGTGGTCGCACGACACATGCACACACCAACCCATACTTGCATACTTTCTTCTTTTATTTGTGCTTATATGGGAATATATAGTTATGTGTTCACATGGGTATGGGACTATGTGTTCACATACGGATTTGAGGATGATACTTGGGTTTGAGATGAGTCGATGAGATTTGTTTTGAGGTTGTGAATTCGGTGATATGGCAGGATTCGTATTTGAGATACGACGTGACGTTGTAGCGGGTCCTTGACGTAGTGTTTCACACACGTCCATGCATACATAGGCGGTATCAGTATTGTACTAGACGTAGATCAGTACCCCGATCATGATATTTGATAAAGAGGATACCAGGTGAATAGTATGATGAATGTGATATTAACCCGTACCCAGATTTGGGGATGCCGTACGACGGATTTACGTACGAGCTATATTTTGATGATTGATCCGCACTCTTGACTTGGGATGTCTGATTATAGATATGGTATCGGATATGATACTTTTGAGGCGGGATCACCGACTAATATATATACAGGTATGTATATGTATCGACTCAGATGTTAGGCGGTTTCCTTACCTGTAGTCCAGCTTGTTAGCTTAGCCCTTTAGTTTAGTTTAGTTGTTAGATTAGATTTGATTCTTACCTATTTCAAAAACTAACGAATCGTGGGTATTTTAAAAGACAGCCCAAGGGATCCTACGGATATTTCAAAAGACGTATCTTTTCATAAAAACACCGTAGCCCCTATTTTCAAAACCCCATGATTCGTGTTATTTCAAAAGGCACCATTTGTAGGACTTATATTAGATTAATGCAGATTAGTTATAGTTGCGTCTAGTATTCAGCTCCCGCTCAATATTGTGGTTCGCTTCGCATCGTAAGCTTATATTATGTTTCATACTCCATTATTGATATCATGCTGTTAGGACACCAGCACCATTACCGATGATGCGTATATACCACGTACACTTACTTGCCGGCTCACACACATCTTCATCGGTAATTGCCATGTCATGTACACCTTAGAAAATATTATTGCTTGACATAGCCTGTTAGCTAATAGTTTAGACATGATATTAGTGTACTTGCCGTATATGTTAGTTTAGACATTGTAGTTATTACCTGCTACTTCATGCGTACTGTTATTCACTGTTATGCCGCATTCATGGATTATCATGCATATATTCACTATTTTATGTGTTATTGAGGTTTTGGATTCGGATTTCCATGAGATTTTCTGGGTTTGGAGGAAAACCGCAAAAACATAAATAAACCTTTTCTCTCTTTTAGAATAAAAAGTGCGGTTTTCCCATGATGTATGAGTCGTCCACCATGAGTTTGCTGATGGATTTCGAGACCCGATTCGAGGAGTGGAGGAACCGTTTCGGGTACATGGTGGGCCCGGTGCGGTACCCCGGGGCAAGAGGAATGTGTTGTTGACGTTGAGCCCGGCAGGGGAGCACTACCGACCGGTGATATTACCCGACGCGTCGGATATCCAGAGGATACCGTCGTGGTCTTGAGTTGGATGGTAGGGGCCGGTCTGGATTGACGGCGCCCTAGATATTGAGATTTTGAGATATTGAGGTACAGAGATTGTGATACAGAGATATCGAGATATTTGGACACTTGTTTTGTGTCAATGCTGGGCACTGTTTTATGCTGATTTCATTTATGGTACCTCACTTTTAAAATACAGAAATCTCACTGATTTATGAAAGCAGTTTTCGTAAGTACATGCATTCTGTTCCATGCATTCATACCTTATTTATATGATATATTGCTACCTGAGGCACTGACACGGGCACTTGAGATCACACTCGGGTTAGATATTACCCTAGCCATTGTTATAGGCTGCATGTTATTCATATATTTGAGGATATATTATGATCATTGACGCAGGTTGCGTTATTTATACGATTTCTGTGCGTAGATGTTTTTCTATTCACGAGTTGGCAACTCACCCCCGTTGTGCCCCAGTTCTTGTAGGTTTGCCGTACAGGTTTCATTACGGCTTTGCTGGCACTGCTCCTCTCGGGTGATTTGCTAGTAGGTGGGTTTATTGTATCATACCCATCAGTATACATTGTATATTATTATTCAGTTGTATCTAGAAGTTCCATCAACCAAACATGTATTTATTTTGAGATAGAGACCAGTGATGTTATTCCTTCGATCTTAGAGTCGCGCGTTATATTTCTGTGGTTTTCTTGTGGTTTTGAGTTTCCTTTTGAATTTTGATCCTCGCCGTTGGCGTTGTATATTATATTGCTTGTGTGGTTGTGACCGTCGATTGACGAAGAGCTAGCTCCCGCTTGGGGATGCCTTTTTATTGATTTCGTATACTATTCATGTTGTATCCCGTTTGGGGGCCAGTATTTACAAAGGAGACTCTGCCGAAATTTTCGGGAAATTTTTGATGTTTTTAGAAACCCGCATAATTCGGCTTATGTTATTAAAACTACTTATTTAAATTGGTTTTCCTTCACTCTACTACTTTTCTTGGTTTGCATTTCTGGGTTTTCGGCTTACTTGGATTACGTACGCCTCGAGACGTTGTTAGTCCGTGTTTCCCACCCCGGTGCTTACGGGGAGGCGGAAAACATAATAAAAATTGGATTTTTATGGACTTAGGCAACATGGACCAAGCTTGTGAGGATCTTTGCTAAACATAAACTTGCTAACCCTAACTACAAAGTAGCTAAGTGATGGAAAGGTTATACCTTTGGTCTTTAGTCCTTCTCTCCTTGCTCCTAGGAATGGTAGAAAGAGGTCACCTTGCTTGTCTTCTCCCGTCAAAGAAGGATCCACCCGAAAGCCTCGACCTTTGGCTTCAACTCCAAGCTAGGAGTAACTAGAGTGCAAGAAATGCTAAGACTTGAACCCTAGAAGAGAGTAGAGAAGATCAAGTGAAGGTTTTTCTCAAGCTTTTTGTTTCTCAACACATGAGAGGGAGAGAGCTTGAGGGAGAGGATGAACAAGAGAGAGAAATGATATGAGAGAATGAGAAAATAATAGAGCCATTCTCACTAATATGTGTGAATTAATTTAATTGAATAATTAGCTAGATAATTATCATGGTAAATCATGACATGACCATTATCATTTCAATTTGCAAAGATCAAAAAGCATCTTCCAAAAGAAATGATGATGGTCAAAGTGTCAACCTAGGTCAACAAGTCAAAGAAGTCAAATGGTCAACAACCATAACCATGGATAATTATTAAACTAATTACTAATTAACAATAACACACACATAAATATTAGGGTTAATAAAATGACAATAGCCATTAACCCTAATCAAGGTCCTCTCCCTCAATCTCAAGCAACTGTGCATACGCACCCGCATTCGTGATCCGAGGAACACGAACACAATGAGAAAAACCAATCTCAAATCATATACTAGGATCCGGCTTAAACCAAAGCCCGCTAGTATAAGCTGTCCGGACAGCAAACGTGCACAAGTGCGCGAATGTGAACGAACCCTGTCGCAAAACCATGCGACCTCTACTCATTTAGCCTAAAGGCGAATAGCTCTCTGTGTGGGACTCTAAAGACTCGACACTACGCTGGCAGTGGGTTTAACCACAGACCGCAAGCGGCACTAGCTGTACGTAACGGTCCCCAGGTAGATGTCGATAAGAAGACTGACGAGGTGAACCCCATCTGCACTCCTACTGAGCCTGTATGTGACAGTCTCCGTACAGTCCGGTCTGTTCGTCTGATACATCGCATGGCGGGCCTAGGGGGGCGGTGAACGTCAGTCCCCTAATAGCGGTACAAGTCGTGTCGGAGTGAAGCCCAATACACCCTGAGATAACACTGGAAACCTACCAGTATATCTCGCTTGCCCTGGCCAGGGACTACTCGTGTAATGGCTCTCCTAGACACAGCGCGATGTCAACCCCCAATACCGGGAGAGACGAATCCTGTCTAACCGTCACTGCCTCCAAGTGCTTCGGGACTGCTCCCAACTACTACCTGTTTGCACGACTCAGTAGAGCCGTGGTAGGGTGGCAATCAAAGAACAGTGGGAACACACTCGAGGCGAAGTGACAGTGTCAAGTCAGCGGACTAAGCTGTACTCATGTCACCTGGGAACTGATAACTGACGATAGGTATAATACCAACCATCAGTTCCCGACGAGTCCTGTCCAGTGTACTCGTAACCTAACGAGCACCCGCATACTATCTCAAGTACGACGTACTGACGGCTGTGGGACAGACCGTCTCCCGTGCTGGGATGAGAAGCGCATACGCTAGTCTACTCTGGAGTATCGATGCCCTATCTCGATACTCCCACGACTAGGGACGTGTATAAGGATGTGCTTGTAGATTACCCAGCCCCCACGAGTGTGATCGCCATCACAACGCCGGTAATCAAGCAAAGATCCTAAGGGCTCTACTAATGCGTATAGGTGATATAATAAATAAACACACATGTACACATTAAAGCAGAGACAAACCAAGTAGCATACTACTATATTGAGCAAGATTGTCTGTACAACTGTGAATATCCCAAGCTTCCATCAAGTAATATACATACTAGTATGATACAGTAATGGCCTCTAGGGCATATACACCAACAATCTCCCACTTGCACTAAGGCCATGTACTGGCGTATCGAAGACCTATCATCTCGATCAGCCGCTCGAACTGAGTCTGGGGTAAAGCCTTCGTGAATGGGTCCGCAGTGTTGTCCTTTGTGTCCACTCTCCGCACCTCGATCTCCTGTCGATCAATGATCTCCCTGATCAGGTGATACCGCCTTAAGATGTGCCTGGATTTCTGATGGGACCTTGGTTCCTTCGCTAAAGCTATAGCCCCATTGTTATCGCAATACAAAGGTATTGGGTCAACAATGGACGGAACCACCTGAAGTTCACTAATGAACTTCTTAATCCAGACCGCCTCTTTTGCGGCATCGCTTGCAGCAATGTATTCAGCCTCCATCGTCGAGTCTGCGACGGTATCCTGCTTGGAACTCCTCCAACATACCGCCCCTCCGTTGAGGGTAAACACAAAACCCGAGACGGACTTGCTGTCATCTTTGTCACTCTGGAAGCTTGAATCGGTAAAGGACTCGACCCTAAGGTCTCCATTACCGTAAACCAGGAACATCTCCTTAGTCCTTCTCAGGTACTTGAGAATGTTCTTCACTGCTGTCCAGTGGTCCTCCCCTGGGTCCGACTGATACCGGCTTACCGTGCTCAACGCGTAAGCTACATCTGGTCTTGTACATAGCATCGCATACATTATAGATCCTACCGCCGAAGCGTAGGGTATAGTGCTCATGCGAACCCTCTCCTCGTCAGTCTTAGGAGACATCTTCTTGGAGAGGATAATTCCGTGCAATGCGGGTATGTTACCGCGCTTGGAATCCTCCATACTAAATCTCTTTAGTACGGTCTCTATGTACCTGGACTGCAAAAGTCCCAATAGTTTCTTGGATCTATCTCTATAGATCTTGATCCCCAGAATGTACGAGGCATCACCCAGGTCCTTCATGGAGAACCTTTGTGACAAAAATAGCTTGACCGATTGTAGCATAGGAATGTCATTTCCTATCAGAAGAATGTCGTCCACGTACAAGACTAGGAATACGACAGTTCGTCCTACAATCTTCTTATAAACACAAGGTTCATCTTCGTTCTTGATGAAATCAAATTCCTTGATTGCCTCATCAAAACAGATGTTCCAGCTCCGCGATGCCTGCTTTAATCCATAAATGGATTTAAGCAACTTGCACACCTTTCCGCTGCTCCCACTGTCTACGAAACCTTCTGGTTGATCCATGTAAACGCACTCTTCCAAACAACCGTTTAGGAAAGCCGTTTTAACATCCATCTGCCAGATCTCATAGTCATGGAAGGCAGCAATGGCAAGTAGGATCCGAATGGATTTGAGCATAGCCACCGGAGAAAAAGTTTCGTCATAGTCCAAACCAGGTCTTTGATGGAAAACTTTTGCAACGAGCCTAGCTTTATAGGTTTCCACCTGCCCATCTACACCAAGTTTTCTTTTGTAGATCCATTTGCATCCAATGGGTTTTACCCCAGCTGGAGCAATATCCAAGGTCCACACTTTATTGGCGTACATGGACTCCATTTCGGATTGCATTGCTTCCTGCCACTTATCAGAGTCCCTACTGATAATGGCCTGCCTGAAACTGGTAGGGTCATCTTCTTCCAAGATGCAATCCTCTCGATCCCCGTCTATGAGAAAACCGTAGTATCTCTCGGGCGGATGAGAAATCCTACCAGATCTGCGGAGTGGCTGAGGTTCGTCTGGGTTTATTGAATCTAGCGGTTCCTCCAAATTTTCAGTTACATTTTGTGGTCGCTGAATTTCTTCCAGTTCTACCGAACTCCCACTAGTTTCTTTTGCAAGAAACTCCCTTTCTAAGAAGGTAGCGTGGCGAGATACAAACACCTTCTGTTCCTCAGTGTGGTAGAACAGATATCCTAGTGAGTCTTTAGGATATCCCACAAATTTACAAAGAACTGACCGTGCCTCTTACTTGTCCGGTTTCTGTGTTTTCACATAGGCCGGACAACCCCATATCTTAAATCGCTTAAGATACGGATTTCTTCCACTCCATATTTCATATGGAGTCTTAGGCACTGATTTGGATGGAACATAGTTCAATAGGTACGCCGCTGTCTGAAGCGCATGTCCCCAGAATGAAAGAGGCAACTCAGCACTACTCATCATGGACCGAACCATATCCAATAGGGTACGATTCTTCCGCTCCGAAACACCGTTGTGCTGTGGTGTATAAGGAGGAGTAAGCTGAGAGAGAATACCATTCTCTTTTAAGTAATCTAGGAATTCCGTGCTTAAGTACTCCCCTCCTCTATCAGACCGGAGGATCTTGATACTTTTGCCAATCTGGTTCTCTACTTCCTTTCTGAATTCCTTGAATTTCTCAAAAGCTTCAGATTTGTGTTTCATCAGATACACATATCCGAACCTAGAGAGATCGTCAGTGAATGTGATGAAGTACGAGAACCCACCCCTTGCATGTATAGACATCGGACCACACACATCACTGTGTATGAGTCCCAAGAGCTCTCTTGCTCTTTCTCCATGTCCGGTGAACGGAGATTTGGTCATCTTCCCTTTGAGACAAGACTGACAAGTTTCATAAGATGAAAATTCGAACGTATTCAAGAGTCCATCTTTATGCAACTTACTCAGTCTTTTCTCTCCGATATGACCAAGCCTACAATGCCATAAGTAGGATTCATTCGTATCTGAATTCTTCCTCTTGCGTGTGTTTTGTATATTGAGAACTGTATTCTGATTTAGAACGTAGATACCATTACACAGTGTACCCTCTGCAACCAGTACCTTATGAAGGTAAATGTTCATGATATTCTTTTCAAGAACAAAGTCATATCCATCTTTATCGAGTAAAGAAACTGATATGATGTTGCAAACCATGGAGGGTACATAGTAGCAATCGTTCAAAATCATAGTCTTGCCATTAGGCAATACTAGGTGATATTCACCGACGGCTGCCGCATTAACTTGTGCTCCGTTCGCTACTCTGAGCGACATATCACCCGGTGCAACTTTCCTACTTTTTCTCAGTCCCTGCAATAAATTACAGATATGAGATCCTGATCCGGTATCAAGTACCCAGGAGGTAGGGCTGACCGTAAAACAGTTCTCAATTACAAGAACACCTGAAGTAGATGCAAAACCATGCTTCTTCTTCAACTGGGTATCCTGGAAATCCATACTTTCCTCTTTCCCATTCTCATACTCATGACTGTTGTCACAAGTTAGAGCTGAACCAACTTTCCCCAGTCCCGAATAAGAATTCGGTTCGGTCAAGCGATACATTTTATTATCTTGATTAGGGCGTGAAAAGGTTGCTGCCTGGAGAGAGAGAAAAGAAACACTCAGCGTATGCTCTTGCAAGATTAGATTGGTTTATTAATTTATCTAACCAGGATGTCTCCCACTGTTTACTCAAATTCTTCTTAAAACCTTTTAAAAGAAGAACTAGCCGGGTTTTAATTCACGTCACAATACTTGCTTAACCTTTCAGCCAGGCTAGTGTCGGTACTTCGAGGGAGGTTTTCCAACGCTTTCGCGAAGTTCCTTAATTAAATAACCTCTTTTCCCTGGGGGCGTAACCCCGCTAACACCTTTCTAGACACCTACTAGGTTTATAGCATTGATCGTTAAGTGAAATAATCTCCCGAGAGTAGACCAACTCATCAGTGGGATCGGGATCCAACTGTCATTGTGTGATAACCTAGATGGAATCCACTCTAGTCACCACACTCCAGAAGGTATGCTAAATCTGCAAGTTTCAGTTCTTTTGAAACTCCCGATGTGGTTTTTGCCCCTAGGACCCAAGTGATCTTGACGGAGTCAACAAATCAAAGAGTCCTAGTCAAGTTCAACCTGTCATTATCTGGATTGCATTAAACCCACCCGCATAACCCTTGACGGAGTCAACAAGGTTATACGACTGTCCTAATCAATCCCATATACCGATATAAACAAGCAGTACTTAGCTACCGTACACTACGCCTTGACGGAGTCAACAAACGCAGCACGAATACTAAGTGTTACTTATAAGAAATGACAGAGGGCTACGGCTGGGTTTTTGGCGAAAAACCCGTTAACGTAATGAACTTGATATCGTTGAAGGAACCTGGTAGTCTTTTTGAAAAACATAGTGGCGAAAACTTTTGCTAAAGAAGTCACTCCCTGTGAAGGGATCTCGGCTCTTTCCTCGTCGAGTGAGGTGCTGGGCATCCGTAAGATGAATACCTCGATGCAAAGCAAGAATAATCGACTATGGTGAAGTTATTACCCTGACGCAAACCTTTTGTCCAAGGGGTCACTCCCGATGAGGGGATCTCGGCCCTTGCCTCGTCGATTGAGGTGCTGGGCATTCATAACCGAATACCTCGATGCAAAACAAAAAGATGAACGTCCTTATAATAACAGCTTTTTTTGAAAAATTGTTCCAACAACGTCTTTTAGGTTTATTTTCTTGCATTAGTTCTTTTAATGCGTCCCATCATTTAAATCCTACCATTGCAGAAAACAACCAAAATATGACGTACGCTTATGCCATTCGCATTTGCCACGGGGCCCCGTCATCACCCGTTAGGTTACTTAACTAACGACAGAGCGGGGGCTGGGCTAGCGCGGCTGTAAAACATAAGCAACGCCTAAATAGTTATTATATATAGCAATATAGCAATGATAGCCAATCCAGATCACAGATGAACACTTTGGATATACTAGGAATCCGCAATTCGTTCGAGCCTGCAACGAAAAACGGATTACACGGTCGCGATGAATAGCCAAACCCCACCCAAGACCCCTACGGGTGCGGCAAACTACCCGCCAAGTACCCGAAGCGAAGCAACCTCCCTCAATGCCATGAGTAGGCCACTCGGCACTTCGAGCTACCCGGTAGTTTGTGCACCCCCTCCATGGGTCTATCCTAGGAGCAAAAACAGTAAAAAGAATTATACAATGACGGCTACAACCCCGACCCGGTTGTGCGGCCAAACAAATAATATTACATCAATTTACAAATTTATTACATGAATGAAAGAAAAAGAAACTCTCATCTCACATCCACCCCGGCTATTCATCCGCGACAATCCAACGAGTTCATATACACAAACCATCAACAACAATCACAGATCACAGATATGTATAACCCCGACTAATCGTCATATAGCGATTAGCCGACGTTCAATACATAAGAACATCACAGATATAACCTTTATAGTCAAAGTATATTGAAGTTCGGAAAAAATACGGAATTATAGGCCCCCAAAAACAAATTTCTATTCTGGAAAATCTGGGCACATATAATATATCAGAAAAATCCTAAAACCATGTCAGAAACATACTGTACCAAAATCGATGCAGTAACTCACAAAGTTGGCCGCGGTTCCGCGGCAAAGAGCTTGCTTTTGCCGCGGAAGGGCGGCTCTTTGGTTGAGTTGCTGCATCGTTTTTGGTGGTTTTCTTCTAAAAAGCCTGAGATGATTTTTAGGATATAACAAATTTTGTTTTGACCAGAAAACTTTTTAACAGAAACTCAGGTTTTTATAACTTGGTTTTTTCGATTTTTCCGTTTCGAACTTCGATACACTTTACTACCAAGCTAGTTTATGTTTAGTTAGGCTCTGATACCACTGTTAGTCCGTGTTGCCCACCCCGGTGCTTACGGGGAGGCGGAAAACATAATAAAAATTGGATTTTTATGGACTTAGGCAACATGGACCAAGCTTGTGAGGATCTTTGCTAAACATAAACTTGCTAACCCTAACTACAAAGTAGCTAAGTGATGGAAAGGTTATACCTTTGGTCTTTAGTCCTTCTCTCCTTGCTCCTAGGAATGGTAGAAAGAGGTCACCTTGCTTGTCTTCTCCCGTCAAAGAAGGATCCACCCGAAAGCCTCGACCTTTGGCTTCAACTCCAAGCTAGGAGTAACTAGAGTGCAAGAAATGCTAAGACTTGAACCCTAGAAGAGAGTAGAGAAGATCAAGTGAAGGTTTTTCTCAAGCTTTTTGTTTCTCAACACATGAGAGGGAGAGAGCTTGAGGGAGAGGATGAACAAGAGAGAGAAATGATATGAGAGAATGAGAAAATAATAGAGCCATTCTCACTAATATGTGTGAATTAATTTAATTGAATAATTAGCTAGATAATTATCATGGTAAATCATGACATGACCATTATCATTTCAATTTGCAAAGATCAAAAAGCATCTTCCAAAAGAAATGATGATGGTCAAAGTGTCAACCTAGGTCAACAAGTCAAAGAAGTCAAATGGTCAACAACCATAACCATGGATAATTATTAAACTAATTACTAATTAACAATAACACACACATAAATATTAGGGTTAATAAAATGACAATAGCCATTAACCCTAATCAAGGTCCTCTCCCTCAATTTCAAGCAACTGTGCATACGCACCCGCATTCGTGATCCGAGGAACACGAACACAATGAGAAAAACCAATCTCAAATCATATACTAGGATCCGGCTTAAACCAAAGCCCGCTAGTATAAGCTGTCCGGACAGCAAACGTGCACAAGTGCGCGAATGTGAACGAACCCTGTCGCAAAACCATGCGACCTCTACTCATTTAGCCTAAAGGCGAATAGCTCTCTGTGTGGGACTCTAAAGACTCGACACTACGCTGGCAGTGGGTTTAACCACAGACCGCAAGCGGCACTAGCTGTACGTAACGGTCCCCAGGTAGATGTCGATAAGAAGACTGACGAGGTGAACCCCATCTGCACTCCTACTGAGCCTGTATGTGACAGTCTCCGTACAGTCCGGTCTGTTCGTCTGATACATCGCATGGCGGGCCTAGGGGGGCGGTGAACGTCAGTCCCCTAATAGCGGTACAAGTCGTGTCGGAGTGAAGCCCAATACACCCTGAGATAACACTGGAAACCTACCAGTATATCTCGCTTGCCCTGGCCAGGGACTACTCGTGTAATGGCTCTCCTAGACACAGCGCGATGTCAACCCCCAATACCGGGAGAGACAAATCCTGTCTAACCGTCACTGCTTCCAAGTGCTTCGGGACTGCTCCCAACTACTACCTGTTTGCACGACTCAGTAGAGCCGTGGTAGGGTGGCAATCAAAGAACAGTGGGAACACACTCGAGGCGAAGTGACAGTGTCAAGTCAGCGGACTAAGCTGTACTCATGTCACCTGGGAACTGATAACTGACGATAGGTATAATACCAACCATCAGTTCCCGACGAGTCATGTCCAGTGTACTCGTAACCTAACGAGCACCCGCATACTATCTCAAGTACGACGTACTGACGGCTGTGGGACAGACCGTCTCCCGTGCTGGGATGAGAAGCGCATACGCTAGTCTACTCTGGAGTATCGATGCCCTATCTCGATACTCCCACGACTAGGGACGTGTATAAGGATGTGCTTGTAGATTACCCAGCCCCCATGAGTGTGATCGCCATCACAACGCCGGTAATCAAGCAAAGATCCTAAGGGCTCTACTAATGCGTATAGGTGATATAATAAATAAACACACATGTACACATTAAAGCAGAGACAAACCAAGTAGCATACTACTATATTGAGCAAGATTGTCTGTACAACTGTGAATATCCCAAGCTTCCATCAAGTAATATACATACTAGTATGATACAGTAATGGCCTCTAGGGCATATACACCAACAGACGTTTCGTAGTTTAAGAGTCGGTCATGTTCCGTACTTTCGGGACGTGACAAAGTTGGTATCAGAGCGTTAGGTTTTACCTTCGGAGCGTAGGATGACCCTTGGTTGATGGAATAGGTGACTAAAGTAGAGTGACGTACCGTAGGTATGTTCCGCGGCATATTTACGATACGCTACTCCACTTAAGAAGCCTTAGGATGTACATTTCTTTGCTCAGTATTATATTCATTCTGATCTAGCCTTATCAGTACCAGTTATGGTTTTGCTGCCACGATTACGGGCAGGGAGAGCTACAGCTAGAGTTGTTGTCAGCACGAGCTCGTCACGAACGAGGACTGATCAGGGCGAAATTTCGGCGACACACGATTGCGGAGATGTGTCTTTTTTCTGTGTTTCCGCGCCACGAGCGTTTGGCGGATCTCCTTTATAAGGTTACTCGGATGTGCTGATCGACACTAGAGGATTGAGCCAATGATAGAGGCCAGCCAGATTTTGATGACCGTTGGTGTATTGCTCACTCATGATGATTGAGGCACTGTTCAGCGTGCAGACGAGTGAGCCAGTTGTTGCTGCGAGCGACGGGATATTGCCCCAGACGCTGAAGCTAATGCAGTATGAGTTATACTAATAGATGATAGAAGGTCGCTAGTCACCCGATGATGAATGACTAGGACATGTGGTTCGTTCGCCTACCCGATGAGAGGTCATCAGATAGATTGATTCCAGCTAGAGACGACTTCACGCGGAGACGTTGGGAGTCGACAGAGACGATCGAATGTCAGAAACCTATTATTCCAAGTTTAAAGTAGTCGGAAAGACATGCAGGAAATTCTATGGTCCCTCTAGAAGAATGAAACCCTAACTTGACTTAATGACCGTGTGAAAGCCTTTGAACCTTCGGGTTTGCGGCAGTTCTACGGCGCCATTAGTGAGGCTTGGGTTTGCCCTTCTACGGCTAGACCACCGATGCTGTGGTATGTACTCGATACTATTAAACTGTGCCCAAGATGTTGAGCTCTTGGGGGATTATGAGGTTTTGACGACTCGATCGGATGGCTCGACTTAATTCGGATGCTAGGTGGTGAGATGCATTCTTGGGAAACTCCCGATACGAGGATAGCCGTTGGAGCTCAGTCCATGCAGCCGCGACGAGACGAGTCCAAAACAGACGACATTAGAGAAAAGTGAAGTAAGAGATTCGTACCAGATCTAGATGAGATGACGTTCCACTCCGCCGACATCAGAGATGCGATGCGCATGCCGAGGCATGGTACTTGGATTTACCTTCCAGAAGGAGTCGCGATGAGTATGCAGTCGTTCCAGAGCAAGAACAGATCTAGTAAGGGACGATGACTTCCGGACAGTTCGGCAGAGACGAGATTTGGGAGAGATCTCGATAGGACCTTTCTGGAATAAATTACGAGAAGACTTGGACCCAGTAGTGGTCATGTTATGCACACCGGCAGGCCAGAGTTCAGGATCGTCGACGAGACATGCTATGAGTGACCACGGCAGTTGGCCAGAGATTCTTGGAGGATGTGCTTGAGCAGGACTATTCCGCCATACTTGATTTGCGTATTTTGGGCGATTTATTCGCATGATTGATTTTGATGATTGAGTTTCATGATATTTGTCTTCATGGACCATGGTTGCACCTGCTGAGTATTTACGATTTTTGCACGGTTGTTGCACTTGATATCGTTTTCGTGCCTTAGTTCTCATGTTTGTGATTATATGGATTTCATACAGTTGAGTTGATTTGTGCGTATATACGCACACGATTTGGTTTTTGCACTCGGTATAGTTCAAATATGCTTGCAGTGCAGTGTTACGTATGTTGTGCATTTAGATGCCATGGACTTCGATTTCGATGGTGATGTTCGATATTTGTTTTGTGCACCATGTGCACCTGATTGGATTTTGCGTATATCCGGCACTTGATATTGGATTTCATGATTTCGTGCACGATGGATGCACCTGATTTGGATTTTCACGCATGTTGGGCGCATGTTTTGAAGTGTGATTTTGGTGCACACCAGATGCACTAAATCGAGATTTTTCGTGCATGTCAGATGCACCTGAGTTTGCTGTCAGGCACACATGTTGCCTACGACAGATGTTTCGTGCACACCCGATGCACTTAGATGTTGTTTCTGTGCATATGTATGGCACATATTTGGATTTTGATTTCCGTGCGCACCAGACGCACGTAGTATTCATACGCGTATTTTGAGATTGATTTTTCTTATAGAGCAGTACGTTTTTATGATATTGCTATGTGTTTTCGTACTGAGCAGGACTAGTCAGAGGACAGTACCTGAATATATTTTGCATGCATTGATAGTTATTGAAGGGATTTCCAAAAAGCGAGCTATAGCCTCAGCATTTACCTACGTGTCTGATATGACACGAAATGTTTAAAACAAGGAGACCCTTCTAAATTGTTTCCAAAATGGCGGAACGTACATTTCAAACAAAGGTATGTATGTATATAGTTATTTTCTTATGATAGACGTCCGCCACTGTGCAGTGTTATACGCGTTGCACAGCGACTTAAAGAGAGTTGGCATGCATTTCCTTCAGATACTTACATATATAGATTCGATATTTACATGTATAGTTTCGAGTTATATCATATTGGTTTTGCTTTGGATTTGGCATTGATGTCTTCCCCATGACTCCGATGATTGCGGGATGCTTGACGGAGTTTTGATTTGAGTTATATGCTCATTTTTCATGCACATGCGCTGCGCTACGATTTGTTTTATGTATTTACAATTTCGGAGCCCCGACGACTTGATGGTTTTGGTTTAGATGTTTTAGTATTTGGGGGGAGTTTTACTTTAAATTCGGGGACCGAATTTTTTTAAGGGGGGAAGATTGTAGCGTTTTGAAAATCGTTTCGGTGAAATTTCGGAAAATCGGTAAAATAAGTGGCTTTTCTGTAAAAAGTCAAAATGCAAATATCTTATTATAAAAATTAAATATACATATTCTAGCTATGTAATTGCTAGTATTTGGTGTTTATTGAGCCACCGGTGAAATTTCAAATTTTCTGAAAAAAATTTATTTTATTATTATTTTAAGCCGTCACTAATACATTTAATCAGGGAAAATTACAAATTGGAATGAGTTGAAACAAATTTTGTGCATCATGACACACTAAAACAAAATGTAACATGTTGCTTTTAAATGAATTGGAGTTGTCATGAGGGTTCTAGAAATTTAGGAATGAGTTATTAGAAAATAAAAGAAAACTAAATAATTAATAAAAGACTTAATGAATGTGAATTTTGGAGAAGTTCCTACACTAACCCGCAAACCCACCCAACATGGCCGAACCCATGGGCTGCCCAAAAATCCCCAAGTCTCCATTTCATTTCCTTTACAAATCAAATAGAAAAGAAATTTGAAAGAAACTAATAAAATAATGTGGTATGGACATACTTGAGGTATGGATTAATTTTGCTTTGACTTAGAATTCCCCCCCCCTCCCCCACTCACACACACCTCACTCCTCTCCCTCCACTGCCGAATCTGCAGCCCCATCTACCCCCCCAATTTCCACTTCATTCCATCTCATAAAATCCACAACTTAGCATCAAAAATTCACTCAAAATCAACACAAAACCACACAAATCATTAATCTAACATTTACCCATTATTTCTTTTCCTTATCTACCATGGATCATAGAGCTAGAGAGCAAGTTGGGAGGCCAAGTTTGCTTGGGAGATCTCTAAAATTGTGGAGGTAAATCGTAACCCAAGTGTTTAGTTGTAGGTTAAATACTTTAAATCAACTTAATTAGGTGTTTAATTTAGGTTTTAAATTTGCAAGTTTAAATTCAAGAGAAGGGTTAAATTAAATTATGGTTGTGATAATTTATTCATGGTTGTGTGATGTATTTTAGCATCTTAAGATATGCAAAACCTAATCTTGTAGCTAATTTGCAAATTGTTATACTTATATTTCCCAAATTGTGATAATTATGCTAAATTGCTAACTAGGTTTTAGAAATTTAATTAAAATGTGGGATTAAAATCTAGTTAGGGTTTTTAGCACATCATTAAGGTTTCCATGCGTGGTTTAACCATTTAAAATATGCAAAACCATGCTTAATTGTTAAATTGTGAATTTTGCTTTAAAAATTGTTAAAATTGGTTATTTTTGCAAACTTGAATTTTGGGTTAATGATAATTAGTGAGATTAAAAATATGGAAATGGTTTATATGACCTGGTTATGATACTTAGTGAATATTATGGCTATTAGTTGGGTTAAAACATCAAGTTTCGAATTAAAACGGTAATTAAGTGCTTTCTAGGTTTTGTGAAATAAATCGATTTGAGCAAATTTAAGGTTCTTATGAATTGCACCATATTTTCAATTAAATTCTAGTGCGTTATGAACGCGTGATTGGTATGTTGGGTTTTTCTCGATTGATTGACGTTTGTACATCGACATCGAGGGTTGGTTTGGCTATTTTGGCATGCGTAGGCGATATGTTTTGACCTATGCGTGATACGCGTACTGATTTGATTTTCGTGTGCCGTTTCGATTTCGAATTTGGTTTTTAATGCGATACGATGCGTTATGATATGTAGGTACCCCATGTGGACTTCGAGACGACAAGCAAGCACGTGGCGACGTCGGCACCGGCTAGCGAGGACCATGTGAGTAGATTTATATCTACGGGGAGAAGTCGGGTGGATGGCGTATAGCACCCCCGCAGTTCGTGGTGATGTATACGAATACGTATACACACATATATATATATTGTTTATATATTGTTTGAGTATATTGATGATAATATGGATATTTGGTGTTCTTGGATGATTTAGTGTCGTGAAACCCTAGAGTAGTGGTCGCACTACACATGCACACACCAACCCATACTTGCATACTTTCTTCTTTCATTTGTGCTTATACGGGAATATATAGTTATGTGTTCACATGGGTATGGGACTATGTGTTCACATACGGATTTGAGGATGATACTTAGCTTTGAGATGAGTCGATGAGATTTGTTTTGAGGTTGTGAATTCGGTGATATGGCAGGATTCGTATTTGAGATACGACGTGACGTTGTAGCGGGTCCTTGACGTAGTGTTTCACACACGTCCATGCATACATAGGCGGTATCAGTATTGTACTAGACGTAGATCAGCACCCCGATCATGATATTTGATAAAGAGGATACCAGGTGAATAGTATGATGAATGTGATATTAACCCGTACCCAGATTTGGGGATGCCGTACGACGGATTTACGTACGAGCTATATTTTGATGATTGATCCGCACTCTTGACTTGGGATGTCTGATTATAGATATGGTATCGGATATGATACTATTGAGGCGGGATCACCGACTAATATATATACAGGTATGTATATGTATCGACTCAGATGTTAGGCGGTTTCCTTACCTGTAGTCCAGCTTGTTAGCTTAGCCCTTTAGTTTAGTTTAGTTGTTAGATTAGATTCGATTCTTACCTATTTCAAAAACGAACGAATCGTGAGTATTTTAAAAGACAGCCCAAGGGATCCTACGGATATTTCAAAAGACGTATCTTTTCATAAAAACACCGTAGCCCCTATTTTCAAAACCCCATGATTCGTGTTATTTCAAAAGGCACCATTTGTAGGACTTATATTAGATTAATGCAGATTAGTTATAGTTGCATCTAGTATTCAGCTCCCGCTCATTATTGTGGTTCGCTTCGCATCGCAGGCTTATATTATGTTTCATACTCCATTATTGATATCATGCTGTTAGGACACCAGCACCATTACCGATGATGCGTATGTACCACGTACACTTACTTGCCAGCTCACACACATCTTCATCGGTAATTGCTATGTCACGTACACTTTAGAAAATATTATTGCTT
This sequence comes from Agapanthus africanus, assembly GCA_030015575.1. Lineage (NCBI taxonomy): Eukaryota > Viridiplantae > Streptophyta > Magnoliopsida > Asparagales > Amaryllidaceae > Agapanthus > Agapanthus africanus. Next base: position 281,799,409 of record JASDDO010000001.1, read on the forward strand.
GACATAGCCTGTTAGCTAATAGTTTAGACATGATATTAGTGTACTTGCCGTATATGTTAGTTTAGACATTGTAGTTATTACCTGCTACTTCATGCATACTGTTATTCATTGTTATGCCGCATTCATGGATTATCATGCATATATTCACTATTTTATGTGTTATTGAGGTTTTGGATTCGGATTTCCATGAGATTTTCTGGGTTTGGAGGAAAACCGCAAAAACATAAATAAACCTTTTCTCACTTTTAGAATAAAAAGTGCGGTTTTCCCATGATGTATGAGTCGTCCACCATGAGTTTGCTGATGGATTTCGAGACCCGATTCGAGAAGTGGAGGAACCGTTTCGGGTACATGGTGGGCCCGGTGCGGTACCCCGGGGAAAGAGGAATGTGTTGTTGACGTTGAGCCCGGCAGGGGAGCACTACCGACCGGTGATATTACCCGACGCGTCGGATATCCGGAGGATACCGTCGTGTTCTTGAGATGGATGGTAGGGGCCGTTCTGGATTGACGGCGCCCTAGATATTGAGATTTTGAGATATTGAGGTACAGAGATTGTGATACAGAGATATCGAGATATTTGGAAACTTGTTTTGTGTCGATGCTGGGCACTGTTTTATGCTGATTTCATTTATGGTACTTCACTTTTAAAATACAGAAATCTCACTGATTTATGAAAGCAGTTTTCGTCGGTACATGCATTCTGTTCCATGCATTCATACCTCATTCATATGATATATTGCTACCTGAGGCACTGACACGGGCACTTGAGATCACACTCGGGTTAGATATTACCCTAGCCATTGTTATAGGCTGCATGTTATTCATATATTTGAGGATATATTATGATCATTGACCTAGGTTGCGTTATTTATACGATTTCTGTGCGTAGATGTTTTTCTATTCACGAGTTGGTAACTCACCCCCGTTGTGCCCCAGTTCTTACAGGTTTGCCGTACAGGTTTCATTACGGCTTTGCTGGCACTGCTCCTCTCGGGTGATTTGCTAGTAGGTGGGCTTATTGTATCATACCCATCAGTATACATTGTATATTATTATTCAGTTGTATCTAGAAGTTCCATCAACCAAACATGTATTTATTTTGAGATAGAGACCAGTGATGTTATTCCTTCGACCTTAGAGTCGCGCGTTATATTTCTGTGGTTTTCTTGTGGTTTTGAGTTTCCTTTTGAATTTTGATCCTCGCCGTTGGCGTTGTATATTATATTGCTTGTGTGGTTATGACCGTCGATTGACGAAGAGCTAGCTCCTGCTTGGGGATGCGTTTTTATTGATTTCGTATACTATTCATGTTGTATCCCGTTTAGGGGCCAGTATTTACAAAGGAGACTCTGCCGAAATTTTCGGGAAATTTTTGATGTTTTTCGAAACCCGCATAATTCGGCTTATGCTATTAAAACTACTTATTTAAATTGGTTTTCCTTCACTCTACTACTTTTCTTGGTTTGCATTTCTGGGTTTTCGGCTTACTTAGATTACGTACGCCTCGAGACGTTTCGTAGTTTAAGAGCCGGTCATGTTCCGTACTTTCGGGACGTGACAGTGCGGGACCGAGAACAATACGTGTATGTGATACCATACTAGATTCTCGTGATATGAGATATCGGCCGGGTATATGTGATATAGCCGGGTCATCGGATCAAGTGTTGATTCGATGAACTGATACAGATTATATTAGTCGGTTATTTATGAAATAGCCGGATTATCAGATCAAGTGTTGATTCGATAATATAATGTATAATTATATATTTGATATATTAAATTACATTAACTAATATAAGCTCACTTAAAGATTCCTTTTCTCACTCGGGTAATACATTGATATATATGTGATATATGTTAATTGTATTATTTTATTTTGTTACAATAAATATTGTATATGTGATATATAATATTGTAACATGTTATGGTTATAAATGCAACATGTTTTGTGGAGTTTAAATATGGTTAGGGTTTGGATTAGGGTTAAGCATTCATGAAGCTTTCTAGAAGCTTCTTGAAGCTTTGACTTTGACCTTGATATTTTGTGATATTTTGCAAAGATATTTCTTTAACCCAACCCAACCCTTTAACCATAGTTAAATCTCTTCAAGTGTTAAGTCTTCTTACTTAACCCATGGTTGCATTTCTAACCTCATACTTGATTCATTATTCATCACAAATAGTTTTGCTTCTTCTTCTTCTTCCTTTTTGATAAAAAGCTTTCTAGCTTTTTCAAAAGTGATGAAAATGAGTGAGATAAAGAAAACAAATGAGAGCTAAATTCCTACTTCATCATACTCATCTATTCTAACCATTTAGATTAGGGTGTTTGCTTTGCTAATACTTGATTAGTGAAGCAAAAGCTTGGGCTTGAGTTTTTTCAAGGTAGATCATCTTTGTTATCGAAGATCGGAAGCTAGCTTGCATCTTTCTCTTCATGGAGCCTCTCTAGAGTCCAGGTACTCGATGATCGCAGTGAAGGGACCTCAACACGGAGCTTTAGAAGTGAAGGAACGGACTACAAAGGTTGTAATCCCTAACTCTTAGAAGTAATGTTGTTTACTTGCTTTGTTTTCACCTAATCTCTAGTCTAAGATCTTAGTTAGGGTTGTTCGGTACGTCTAAATTTTAAATCGGGCATGGTTGATGCCTTATAGACCCTTGTGACAGTGCCTAGTAACCCTACAGGAAGATTTGATAAAAACAGTGGGAGCCATCCAGATTAGATAAAATAATAACCAATCTAATCTTGCAAGAGCGCACGCAGAGTGTTTTCTTCTCTCTCTCCTGATTGCGACCATAACATGCCTTAATCAGGATAATAATATGGATGCATTGACCGAACCTGCTTATTATACTGAGCTAGGGAACGTTGGTTCCGCTCTATCTTATAATTGTTATAAGTCCGAGCAGGAAATAGGGAATATCTGGATTTTCACGTGACCCAATCGAGGAATGAGCATGTTGATGCATATTCTTCAGGTGTGTTCATTACCGAGAACTGTTTCTCAGTATCCTCTACGTCCTAGGTATGAGATATCGGATAAGGATCCCATATATGTAAGAGTTACATGGGTTATAGAAAGGTAGAGAACTGGGATTGGGTGATATATCTCTAAGTGTTAGAGAATGGTGCAATTGTTGTAGCCAAATCAGTTGGCAAATATAACCATGTATTAATACATTGATTCTGAAAAAATGTTATTACATGCCGAACATGATATAAAACATTACATCAGCTTCTTTATTAAGTTAAAGAAGGATATAATTTTGTATTGCAGGATAATGTTGTGAACATTTTCCTTAATCAAGAGTTGATTGGATCAGGCACGTTATATAATGGCATATACGTTCTAAATTAAACCACAGTTCAACGTATATAGAACACACATAAGAGGAGTAGTTCAGAAATGAACGAATCCTTCTTTTGGCATTGTAGACTAGGTCATAGTAATGCGACACGACTAGCTAAATTACATATGGATGAATATTAGAATCTGTTCGAATTTTCATCTTATAATACTTGTTAGTCTTGTCTCAAAGGTACAATGACCAAAGCTCTATTTACTGGAAACGGAGAAAGAGTTGCTGAACTCTTGGGACTAATACATGGTGATGTATACGGTCCTAAGTCTATAAATGCCAGGGTTGGTTCTTTGTACTTCATTACATTCATTGACGATCAAGATTCGGACATGTGTTCCTATTGAAACATGAGTCTGAAACTATTGAGAAATTCAAGGAATATGAGCTTAATGTTGAGAACCAGAAGGGTAGAAGGATTAAGTCCTTTGATGGGATCGAGGAGGAGAATACTTGAGCAAGGAGTTCCTAGATTATTTAAAAGAGAATAGGATTCTTTCTTAGCTTGCTCCTCCAGGTACACCACAGCACAACGGTGTATCGGAACGGAGGTATCCCACCCTATGAGATATGGTGCACTCTATGATGAGTACTGCTGAGTTTCATGTTTCCTTTTGGAAGTTTTGCACTTGAGAAGCTGCATACCTATTGAATGGGGTTCCATCCAAATTAGTGCCTACCACTCCATATGAGATATGGAATGGGAAGAGACCATGTCTTAAACGAGTTAAGATATGGGATTGTCCGGCCTATATTGAAAAGCAAAATCCGGACAAGCTCAAGGCAAGGTCAGTTCTGTATAAGTTTGTTGGATATCCCGAACATTTGCGAGGGTATATCTTCTACTAAACTGAGGAGAAAAAGATGTTTTGTTTCTCAGCATGCCAACTTTTTAGAAAAGTAATTTCTTGTGAAGAAATTAGTGGTCATGAAGTAGAACTGGAAGGAGTTCCAGTTAGACAAACTAACAGCTGATGATTTGGTAAAACCAAAGGATTCAATAGTCTCCAACGAACCTTAGCCTCTCCGCAAATCTGGTAGGGTTCTTCATCCACCTGAGAGATGCTACGTTTTCCTCGGTGACTGTGGGAGCGAGGATTGCATCATGGTAGATGATGACCCAACCAGGTTCAGGCAGGCCATCACGAGTGGGGACTCTGTGAAATGGATGGATGCTATGCGATCAAAGATGGAATCCATGTACACCGACAAAGTATGACTTTGAATGTTGCATCTGAAGGAGTAAAACCCATCGGGAGCAAATGGATCTTGAGAAGATTCTTTGTCTAAATGGAAAAGTTTAGACTTTCAAAGCTAGAGTTGTAGTAAAAGGTTTTCGTTAATAACCAGGTTTGGTTTATGATGAAACCTTTTCTCCAGTGGCTATGCTTAAGTCCATCAGGATTAAAGCAGGCATCGCGGAGTTGGAACATCTGTTTTGATGTGGCAGTCAAAGAGTTTGACTTCATCAAAAAGGAAGATGAACCTTGTATATACAAGCAGGTTGTAGAGAGTAAGGCTGTCTTCTACGTATTGTACGAAATGGTTTCTTATGCTACACTCGGTCAAGCTCCTCTTATCACGAGGATTCTCCATAGAAGATCTGGATGATACCTACTACATCTTATGGAATATGATCTATGGTGATAGATCTAAGTGGATGTTGGGAGTGTAAGGATTCCTTAGAACCATGCCTAGGGTTTGGGTTGCATCACACATGCTATGTTAAAAATTTAGGGGGTGCTAAGTAATACCATCCATGAATCGTACTAGAAATCTAGGGTAACAAACAACTAATATCACATACTAGGAGTATTTTAACACTAAGAAATGAGTAATACAACCTTTGTAGACCTCCCTCCTTGACTCCTTAGATCAACTAGGGTTTGAAACGGTTTGCTTGAATCCTTCCAAGTCCACGACGATCCACCACGAAGTCCCTTTGCTCAAGCCCCTAGCTTCACCTGATCTTTGAAGAAGTGGAGCAAACAAACTACACAAGTGGGCGAGACTAATATAGATTGGTGACGTAGGTTTGGATCTCACTTAAAAACCTTTTCTTTTTGTTTCCTTCACTCACTTGAAAAGGGTAGAGAGCATGAAGGAGGAAGATGAAGGAGAGGGATAAGCTTGAGCTCTTTTGTTTGTGATAAATCTCAAATAAAATGAGAAAAGAAAATATAAATGAGAGTCACACTCACATAGAACAATGGTCAATAAATATCTAGATATTTTAGTTAGTGAGTTAAAGAATAAATGAAATTAAACCAAGGTTGTAAACAAGGTTAAGCAATGAAGAGTGTAGAAACTTTCAACCATGATTTAATCCTTTTTCTTTTTCTCAATAACAAATATATATATACACACACACACACACACACACCATGTGAGTCTTGCATTGCCATCTCCAATGTATCAACAACCATGACACGTGTATGCATGTATGTGTGCATTCATACCAACATGTAAATATACATACATACATTCATGCACACATCCAAATAGAAAAGGTTTAAATAAATGAGCTAGAAGTCAATATTAAACCAACACTTGATTTAATAACCCAGTCATATCACATATGACCTGACCAATAAAAAACGCCCGATTTAAAATACGGTATCATATACACGCATTTAATCAAGCTCCCACGCATATCCCATATGCACCCCCACATCATTTCACCTGAGCTAGGAAACCCATCTGTGGGACTCTAAGACTCGTCAATACGCTAGTAGTAGGCAGTGATCATATCACATACCTACAAACTGTCAGCTGCACTTGCTGTATCTAACGACTCCCAGGTATTGAGCGATCAGAAGAAAAACAAGCGAACCTGTCAAAACTCCCGTCGAGCCAACTGGCAACACTTACCGTACAGTCTGGTCTCTTCGTTAGATATGCTGCATATCGAGTTTAGGGATGGTTTCGTCAACCCCAATAACTCAATAAGTCATGTCGGTATATGGCCTATAACAGATCGAGAAACTACTCATAACACTTATCAGTAAATCTCATCAGCCCTGGCCAGGGACTTCCTGTTATAGCCAATCGAGCATAGCACAACATCAACCCCCAATACCGAGAGAGACGAAACCCCTCCGATCGCTCATTGCCTCCATGTGCCTCAGGACTGTACCCAAAATCCAGCTGTTTGCATGACTCAGTAGAGCCGTGGTAGGGTGGAGATCAAAGTACAATGGGAGGACACACAAGACTCTATGACGATCTCGGGTCTACAGACTAACATGTACCAGTGTCACCTGAGAACTGCTATCCGACGATAGATATAATACCACATAGGAGTTCTCGTCGAGTCCGTTCAAGGTACCTAGTCTCCATTGAGCACCCGCATACAATCTTTGGTGTCACCACACCAATGGATATGGGATCATCCATCGCCCATCATATGGGACAAGAACCATATACGCTAGTCTACTCTGGAATATCGATACCCCGTCTCGATACACCTACGACCAGGAATGTTTCAAGGATATGTATATAAACTACACGTGTCCTACTAGTATGATCTGCATCATAGTCCCAGTAGTCAAGAAAATATCCTAAGGGCTTTATCAACATGTATCAAAAGAGTAAGATGCATGATCAAATGAACATGTCAAGATAAAATACAACCAGATAACATACTATCATGTCGAGCAAGAATTTCCTCTGAATATATATATACACATACCGATACATCCACTATCATATAATGGAATTTAGGGCATACATATATCCAATAATCTCTCACTTGCACTAAGGCCAATTATTGGCGTATCTCATACCCAACATCTCAAAATGTCGCTCATGCTTCGGCAGAGGGAAGGCTTTGGTGAGTGGATCCGCGGTATTATTCTTTGTATCTACTCTCCGAATCTCAATCTCACGGCGATCAACTATCTCCCAGATCACATGATATCGCTTGAGGATGTGTCTGGATCGCTGATGGGACCTGGGCTCTTTGGCCAATGCCATAGCCCCATTATTATCACAATACAATGGTATTGCGTCAATAATGGTTGGAATTACTCCTAGCTCCGAGAAGAACTTCTTCATCCAGACGGCTTCCTTGGCAGCATCATTTGCAGCAATATACTCAGCTTCCATCGTGGAGTCTGCAACGGTATCCTGTTTGGAACTCTTCCAACATACCGCCCCTCCATTGAGGGTAAATACAAACCCTGAGATAGATTTTTTGTCATCCTTATCACTTTGGAAGCTCGAATCGGTAAAGGCCTCCATTTGGAGATCCCCATTACCATACACTAAGAACATTTCTTTAGTCCTTCGCAAGTACTTAAGAATGTTCTTCACAGCTGTCCAGTGATTCTCCCCTTGGTTGGATTGATACCTGCTTACTACACCCAATGCATAAGCTACATCAGGGCATATACATAACATCACATACATTATAGATCCTACAGTTGAAGTGTAGGGTATAATGCTCATGGGAGCTCTCTCATCATCAGTCTTTAGGCAAAAGTCCTTGGAGAGAGTGACTCCATGACAAGCGGGTAAGGCACCCCACTTGGAGTCTTTCATACTAAACCTCTTTAGGATGGTGTTAATGTACCTGGTTTGGGACAATCATGTTAGTTATGTATATGCCCTAGAGGCCATTATTGTACATATGGTGTATATTATAGTGGATGCTTGGATATATATAGAAAGGACTTTCTTGTTTGACATGATAGTATCCTATTTGGTTGCGCTTTGTCTTAACATGTAGATTTGTATTGTGATACTGTCTTGCTCTCACATGTTGATAAAGCCTTTAGGATGTGTACTTGACTACTAGGACTATGATGAAGATCATACTAGTAGGGCCAGGGTAGTCCACAAGTACATCCTATAGTTGTTCCTAGTTGAGGGTGTATCGAAACAGGGCATCGATATTCCAGAGTAGACTAGCATATAGGCTTCTTGACCCATATGATGGGCGATGGATGATCCCACATCCATTTGTGTTTGACATCAAAGATGGTATACGGGTGCTCAGTGGAGACTGGGTACACTGAACGGACTCGCCGAGAACTCCTAGTTGGTATTATACTTATCGGGTAGCAGTTCTCTGGTGACACTGGTACATATTAGTCTGTAGACCCGAGATCGTCATAGAGTCTTGTGTGATTCCCGCTGTGCTTTGATTTCCACCTTACCACGTTCAAGAGAACATGAAAAACGGTGGCTTTTGGGTACAGTCCCGAATCACATGGAGGTAATGAGCGATAAGAGGGGTTTCGTCTCTCTCGGTATTGGGGGTTGATGTTGCGCTGTGCTCGATTGGCTATAACAGGAAGTCCCTGGCCAGGGCTGATATGGAGAACTACTGGTAAGTGTTATCAGTAGTTTCTCAACCTGTTATGAGCCTCACATTGGCATGACTTATCGGTTACTGGGGTCTGACGATCACCATCCCTAGACTGGAGATATGCGACATATCAGACAAAGAGACCGGACTGTATGGTAGTGTTACTGATAGCCTTTACAGGAGTTAGAGTGGGCTTGCTTGTTGATCTTCTGATCGCTCAATACCAGGGTAGCCATTACGTCCAACTAGTACCGCTGACGGCTTGTGGGTGCTTGATATGATCATCACCTACTGCCGGCGTATTGACGAGTATTTAAAGTCCTACACAGAGGTTTACTGGCTCAGGCAAAACGAAGTAGGAGCACATATGTGATATGTGCGGGACCGAGATTAATACGAGTTTGTGATATCGTATTCTATTCTCATGATATTCGTATCGCTCAGTTATATGTGATATAGTCGGGTTATCGAATCAAGTGTTGATTCGATTAGTAGATACATATGATATTAGTCAGTTATATGTGATATAGTCGGTTATATGTGATATGGGATCATCCATCACCCGTCATATCGGACAAGAACCGTATACGCTAGTCTACTCTGGAATATCGGTGCCCTGTCTCAATACACCTACGACCAGGAATGTTTCAAGGATATGCTTATAAACTACACGTGTCCCACTAGTATGATCTGCATCATAGTCCCAGTAGTCAAGAAAATATCCTAAGGGCTTTATCAACATGTACCAAAAGAGTAAGATGCATGATCAAATGAACATGTCAAGATAAAATACAACCAGATAGCATATTATCATGTGGAGTAAGAATTTCTCTGAATATATATATACACATAACGATACATCCACTATCATATAATGGCCTCTAGGGCATACATATATCCAACAATCTCTCACTTCCACTAAGGCCAATTATTGGCGTATCTCATACCCAACATCTCAAAAAGTTGCTCATGCTTTGGCAGAGGGAAGGCCTTGGTGAGTGGATCCGCGGTGTTATTCTTTGTATCTACTCTCCGAATCTTAATCTCGCGGCGATCAACTATCTCCCGGATCACATGATATCGCGTGAGGATGTGTCTGGATCGCTGATGGGACCTGGGCTCTTTGGCCAATGCCATACCCCATTATTATCACAATACAATGGTATTGGGTCAATAATGGTTGGAACTACTCCTAGCTCCGAGATGAACTTCCTCATCCAGACGGCTTCCTTGGCAGCATCATTTGCAGCAATATACTCAGCTTCCATTGTGGAGTCTGCAACGGTATCTTGTTTGGAACTCTTCCATACCGCCCCTCCATTGAGGGTAAATACAAATCCTGAGATAGATTTGCTGTCATCCTTATCACTTTGGAAGCTCGAATCGGTAAAGGCCTCCATTTGGAGATCCCCGTTACCATACACTAAGAACATTTCTTTAGTCCTTCGCAAGTACTTAAGAATGTTCTTCACAGCTGTCCAGTGATTCTCCCCTGGGTTGGATTGATACCTGCTTACTACACCCAATGCATAAGCTACATCAGGGCGTATACATAACATCACATACATTATAGATCCTACAGTTGAATTGTAGGGTATAATGCTCATGCGAGCTCTCTCATCATCAGTCTTTGGGCAAAAGTCCTTGGAGAGAGTGACTCCATGACAAGCGGGTAAGGCACCCCACTTGGAGTCTTTCATACTAAATCTCTTTAGGATGGTGTTAATGTACCTGGTTTGGGACAATCATGTTAGTTATGTATATGCCCTAGAGGCCATTATTGTACATATGGTGTATATTATAGTGGATGCTTGGATATATATAGAGAGGACTTTCTTGTTCGACATGATAGTATCCTATTTGGTGGCTCTTTGTCTTAACATGTAGATTTGTATTGTGATACTGTCTTGCTCTCACATGTTGATAAAGCCTTTAGGATGTATACTTGACTACTAGGACTATGATGGAGATCATACTAGTAGGGCCAGGGTAGTCCACAAGTACATCCTATAATTGTTCGTAATCGAGGGTGTATCGAGACAAGGCATCAATATTCCAGAGTAGACTAGCGTATAGGCTTCTTGACCTATATGATGGGCGATGGATGATCCCACATCCATTTTTGTTTGACATCAAAGATGGTATACGGGTGCTCAGTGGAGACTGGGTACACTGAACGGACTCGCCGAGAACTCCTAGTTGGTATTATACCTATCGTCAGATAGCAGTTCTCTGGTGACACTGGTACAGATTAGTCTGTAAACCCGAGATCATCATAGAGACTTGTGTGATTCCCACTGTGCTTTGATTTCCACCTTACCACGTTCAAGAGAACGTGCAAAACGGTGGCTTTTGGGTACAGTCCCGAATCACATGGAGGCAATGAGCGATAGGAGGGGTTTCGTCTCTCCCGGTATGTTAGTGTTTTTGCCCTAGAAGGCCATTACTGTATCATACTAGTTTGTATATTACTTAATGGAAGCTTGGGATATTCACATGTATATAACAGTCTTGCTAAACATGGTAGTATGCTACTTGGTTTTTCTATCTTAATATGTGAGTATACGTATTGATAGAGCTCTTAGGATCTTGCTTGACTATCAGCGTTGTGATGGCAGTCACAATAGTGGGGGCTGGGTAGTCTACAAGCACATCCTTATTCAGGTCCCTAGTCGTTGGATTATCGAGACAGGGCATCGATACTCCGGAGTAGACTAGTGTGTACGCTTCCCATCCCAGTTGTGGAGATGGTCTGTCCCACAGCCGTCAGTACGTAGTACTGGAGATAGTATGCAGGTGCTCGTTAGGTTACGGGTACACCGGACAGGACTCATAGGGAACTGTTGGTTGGTTTTATACCAGTCGTCAGTGAGCAGTTTCCAGGTGACATAAGTACAGCATAGTCCGCAGACTTGACACTGCTACTTCACCTCGAGTGTGTCCTACTGTTCTTAGATTGCTACCCTACCACGGCTCAAAGGAGTCGTGCAAACAGGTAGCAGTTGGGTGCTGTCCCGAGCACTTCGAGGCAGTGGCGGTTAGACAGGATTCGTCTCTCCCGGTATTGGGGGTTGATATCGCGCTGTGTCAGAGAGCCATTACACAAAGTCCCTGGCCAGGGCAAGCGAGATTTGCTGGTAGGTTCCAGTAGTTTCTCAGGGTGTAATGGGCTTCGCTCCGACACGACTTATACCGCTATTAGGGGACTGACGCTTGCCGCCCCCTAGGCCCGATATGCGATAGTCTTAGACGAACGGACCGGACTGTATGGAGATTGTCACATCAGACTCAGTAGGAGTTCGGATGGGTTTCCTCATCGGCCTTCTTATCGACATCTACCTGGGGACCGTTACGTACAGCTAGTGCCACTTGCGGTCTGTGGTTAAACCCACTGCCAGCGTAGTAGTCGAGTCTCTAGAGTCCCACACAGAGAGTTTCCCTACTCCAGGAGAAACGATATAGAGGTCGTATGGTTTTACGACAAGGGTTCGGACGCATACGTGTGTTTACGCACGTACGACTTTCGGACAGTTTTTACTAGTCGGCTTTGGTTTAAGCCAGTTACTAGTATCCGGTTATTGGATTTATACAGTCTAAAGTTTTTCCGCGTTTTCGCGGATAGGAGGGGCGTTCTCGTAATTGCGCGAGAAGCTTCTAGAAGATGGTGACTAAGGAGGTTAAGGTGGCATATACATTGAATGAGATTAGTGAGTCATATGAGTGATTCATCCATGTCATTAATGCATCATAAATGCTTAATGACTCATGGTAATGAATCACCATTAGATATTTATGAAGCATGATTATTCATCATTTGTTTTTCTTTTATTGATAAATCTTAATGCTTCATATATATTATGATAACTCATTTTCTCATATCAATTATTCTTCTCACCTTCTCTCTCTTCAAGCTTCCTCTCTTCAAACCCTAATCCTCCCCTCTCATGTGTTGAGTACAAGGATTAGTTAGACTACTTAATCCATAACCCTCACTCTATATCATCTAGGTACTTTGATTAGCACTTAAAGAAACCTAGTTGCCTCAAGTTTAGAGGCAAAGCTTGGAGTAAAGCTCTCGTGGTCGATCGTCTACTACTTGGAGAAGGTCGAGGAGAAGGTGGAGTTTGTAAAGACGAAGGACACGGTTCTACAGGTATAATCACTTCACATAGTAGTTTAGAACTCCTATGTTAGTTGTTAGTTATCGTTTAGCTTCGATTCATGCGGTTAGTCGATGTTTAAGCCAACAACAAGATCGTTTTTCATATTTCCGCCTCCCCGCTAGTCGTGGGGTGTTGTACATCGACTTACAGTGGTATCAGAGCCTTGCTAAACAATAAATAACTCACTTGCAAAATTGTATGAATTTCGAACGGAAAAAACGAAACCGGAAAACCCCGATATCATAAGTTTCTGTCGATTTTTAAATGAAGTCCAAAAATTTTTCAGGGAGGTTCAGAATGCTCTAAATGACAGTAGTAGAACACCCAAGAAAATTGGGCCCATGAATCGGCTAAAGTGCCGTGGAACCGCGGCGGATCCCACCGATCCGCCGCGTTTCCACCGCCGAGTTGCCGATTCATGAACCCAATTTTCCTGTGTTGGTTCTCTGTGATATTTGGTATTTTCTGGAATTTTTTATTTTTGCTCAGGTTTCAGATTTACAGAGAAGTATTGGAGCAAAATTAAATGTGTTTAATCGATCGAAATTATACGGTATTTGCTTGTTGGATTATATCTGTGTTTGTATAATGTGTTCCTAAACCTCCCCTAACTGCTAGCATGTCGGTTGGCAGGGGGTTGCATATTTCTGTAATGGATTTTATCTGTTTGTGTATATGAACTGTGTTGGACTGTTGTGATGTATAGCCGGGGTTATGTGATGGGTTATTATTTAATTCATTTGATGTAAATGTAATTTGTTGTAATATTATTTTGCGGGGCACATCCAGGTTGCGGTTGTAGCCACCGTTGTATTATTTCATTTTACTGTTTTTGCTCCTAGGACAGACCCAAGGTGGGGTGCACAAACTGCCGGGCGGGTAGTTTGTCGTACCCGTTGGGGTCTTGGGTGGGGTATAGGCTATTCATCACAACTGTGTAATCCGTCATTTGTTGCAGGCTCAAAACAAACACGGATTGCTTGCAAATCCAATAAAGTTCATCTGTGATCTGGAATGCCTATTATTGCGTCTGACGAATGTACAATATCTATATATGATAGCTATTTAGACGTCACATATGTTTTACACCCGTGCTAGCCCAGCCCCCGCTCTGCCGTTAGTTAAGTAACCTAACGGGTGATGACGGGACCCCGTGGCGAATGCGGATGGCATAAGAGGACGTTGTATTTTCGTTGTTTTCTGCAATGATAAGTTAATGATGGGACGCATTATTTATAATGCAAAGAAAATAAACCAAAAAGTTGAATCGTTGGAACAATTTAAAAGAAACAACTCGGTTATTTTAAAAGAGCAGAATTTTTAATTGCGGAGCTTTAACCACTCCTTTTAAAAAACCTATCAGGTTCCTTCGATTATATCAAGTTCACTACGTTCACGGTTTCGCCAAAACCAGTCGTAGCCCTCCGTCATTTCTTATGGATGGTCAGTAGTATTCAAGCTATGTTTGTTGGCTTTCGTCAAGGCATAGTGTTTGGTAGCTGCTGGGGTATTCATTTGTTGCATAGATAGATGAGTTGGTTTGGGACAGTTGTATAACCTTGTTGGCTTTCGTCAAGGGTATATACGGGTGGGTTAAAATTAACAAGATAATGATGGGCAGAACTTGACATGTGTTTTATGATTTGTTGGCTTTCGTCAAGGTCATAAGAACATGGGGAAAAAATCTATATCGGGAATTTCTAAAGAAACTGAAATTTGCAAAGAGATGCATACCATTTGGAGTTTGATGAATGTTGGTAGGATTCCTTCAACATTATCATACGATGATATTTGGATCCCGATCCTACTGTGGGTATATGCTACTTATCAGGAGATTCATCACTTAACGATCAACGCTATAAACCAAGTAGGTGTCAAGAAAGGTGTCAGCGGGGTTACGCCCCCAGAGAAAAGAGGTTATTTAATTAAGGAACTTCGCGAAAGCGTTGGAAAATCTCCCTCGAAGTACCGACACTAGCCTGGCTGAACGGTTAAGCAAGTATTGTACAGTGAGAATAGTCCTGGCTAATTCTTCTTTTATGGTTTGAGGAAGGATTCGAGAAACAGTGGGAGCCATCCAGTTTAGATAAATTAAAAAACAATCTAAACTTGCAAGAGCATCATGCTAAAGTGTTTTCTTCTCTCTCTCTCATTGCAGCGACCTTGTGACCATGACTAGGTTACATCTAGATAACAAGTTGACTGAATCTAACTTATATGACTGGCAAAGGTCTGTCCAGATGACCATTGCCTATGACATGCTGGACCACCCTATTACTACTCAAGATCCCACCGTCCCAGGTCCAGTTTCCACCGTCGTGGATATGGATATCCGTCAGACAAAGGAAAAGAATAAAGCGAAAGCCAAGTGCCTCGTGTTGGCTTCAGTTGATGGTATAAACCAGAAGCAGCACGAGAAGATGGACTCAGTTTCCATCTTTCTCCATAACAAAGATTTATATGGAGAGCAATCTCATATCACAAGATATGAGGCCTCGAACGAATTAATTTAAGCGAGGTCGGCTGACGGGTCATCAGTAAGGGACAACGTTCTTACGATGACTAGCTATATTGATGAGCTCAAGGACCTGGAGACCACGTTGGGAAACAGGTCATATGCTGACTTATTTCCACAGTCCCTACCCTCTACTTATACCCTGAAAGAAACCAGGGAGACACAAGCTCTGCTTAATGGGGGACCTTCTTCTTCTTCATCCAGGGCGAAAGCAAAGGATGAAAAGAAGAAGACCTCTACAAAGCCGATATACAGTGTCAGTAAAGTAGAAGGAAAGGAAAGAGCAAAAGTTTCGGGACTTGGTGTAGGCAAGGAGGGATGTTCCTATTGTTATGGGAACGGACATTAGCAGAAAGATTGCAAGGCTTTGGAAGCCAGTAGCCAGGATACGAAGCATGTTGTGGCTTCAGCCTCAAGTGTGTTTGTAATTGAGAACTGTTTGTCAATTAACTCTACTTCCGATACCGGAGCAGGATCTCATATCTGTAATTCGTTACATGCTTTGAGAAATCGTAAAGTTATAAGGATAGGTGATTTATCTCTCAGAGTAGCAAACGGAATGAGCGTGGACGCTGAATCCGTGGGAGAATATCGCCTAGGTTTGACAAGTGGGCAGATATTGATTCTGCGTAACTGTCTGTATGTACCTAGTTTGACTTGTAATATCATATCAGTGTCCTCACTTTCAAGAGAGGGATATGACTTTACATTCGTAAGCGATGTAGTTCACATCCACCTAAATCAAGTTCTGATTGGGTCCGGTACATTAGATGACGGTATATACGTATTGAATCAAGCTCAGGTTTTCAATGTCCAGAACACACTTAAAAGAAAGTCTCTAGAAATAAATCAGGCTTTCTTATGGCATTGTAGACTAGGTCACATCAATGAAACACGATTAACGAAGTTACATAGAGAAGGATATTTGAATCCGTTTGAATATCAATCTTATGCCACTTGTGAATCTTGTCTCATGGGAAAGATGACAAAGACTCCGTTTACTGGACATGGAGTAAGAGCGAGCGAGCTCTTAGGACTCGTACACAGTGACGTGTGCGGTCCGATGTCTACACATGCGCGAGGTGGTTATTCCTACTTCATTACTTTTACGGATGATTTCTCTAGGTATGGACATATCTTCTTGATGAAGCATAAATCCGAGGCCTTTGAGAAATTCCAGGAAGACAAGAATGAAGTGGAAAACCAAACTGGCAAAAGTATTAAGACACTGAGATCTGATCGAGGTGGTGAATACTTAAGTACCGAGTTCCTGGGTTACTTAAAAGAGAAAGGAATTCTCTCTCAGCTTACTCCTCCGTACACACCACAACACAACGGTGTATCGGAAAGGAGGAATCGAACCCTATTAGATATGGTTCGTTCCATGATGAGTAAGGCTGAGTTACCGCGATCATTCTGGGGTTATGCGCTAGAATCAGCGGCATATCTTTTGAACAAGGTTCCAACCAAGACTGTGCCTACCATGCCATATCAGATATGGAGTGGGAAGAAACCCTATCTGTAGCGTTTTGAAAATCGTTTCGGTGAAATTTCGAAAAATCGGTAAAATAAAGGGGTTTTCTGTAAAAAGTCAAAATACAAATATCTTATTATAAAAATTAAATATACATATTCTAGCTATGTAATTGCTATTATTTGGTGTTTATTGAGCCGCTGGTGAAATTTCAAATTTTCTGAAAAAAATATTATTTTATTATTATTTTAAGCCGTCACTAATACATTTAATTAGGGAAAATTACAAATTGGAATGAGTTGAAACAAATTTTGTGCATCATAAAACTTTAAATAAAAATTTATCATGTGGTTTTTGGAACGAAATCATTTGCCAAAACGGTTTAGAAATTATTGAAGAAAAAAGGCTTTTTTTTAGCGTAAATGGATGTTTGGGGTATTGTATTTATCATTTTTCATCACCCCACACCCGTGCCCACACCCACACACCCCCACTTACTTCTCCCCTTAGCTAAATTCAGCAGCCCCCATTTTTTTCCCCACTTGAATTTCAAAGGAAAAGAAATGAAAGAAAAGAAAAGAAAATGAATAAATTAGTTAGACTTTTGACCTTGAATTGACTTTGACTTTCTCCCCATTTTTCTCCACCTCCCTCTTTCTCCTCCCCCACTCATTTTTTGGCCAAAATCTGAACCCCAACAGCCCTTCATTCTTCATCTCCTTCTCTTTAAAAAAGTTCTTCAAAAATGCTTGAAAAATCCACAAAAAATCAAGCAAAAATCCAAATCAAAATCCACCTCCTACCCATTTTCCCTTGGCTACCATAGCATGGATCTAGGGATTTAGATTTCAATTTGGGAGGCTAAGTGTGCTTGTGGGTTCTTCAAATTATTTGGGTATAAATTCTAACCTTTTTGCTTAATGTGTTGTTAATTGCTTAGGTTAGCTTAATTAATTGTTTAATTAGGTTTTTAATTAGTTTTAGGTGCATGATTTAAAATTCAAGAGAGGGGTTTGATTTTAAATTGGTATTTTGTGTTGTGAGATTTAGTTTATGTGATATAATTGACATATTAATGTTATGCTAAATCCAATTTAAGTTGCTAGTTTGCATATTTGTTAATTTAAAAGTGATAATTATATAATTGGTAAACTAGGTTTTTTAAATAATTATATTCTTATGAGATAAAATTCAAATTTAGGTTTCATGTCATTATAAAGATTATATTGAGTGGTTTAATGCTTTTTGTTCATGGAAATCCAACATAAATTGTAGTTTGTGCATTTTTTTGCTTTGAAATTGTTAAAAAGGGTATTTTGTAAACTAGAATATTAGGGTTTTTGGAATTTAATGAGATTAAACTCCGGAAATTGTTTCTATGACTTATTTAAGATATTTAATAAATTTATTGGCCTCAACATTCATTTAAACAACATGTTTTGTACAAAAACGGTGAATTGTGCTCGCTAGATTTTCGGAAAAATGACTTTTTGAGTGAAATTGGCGTTTTGTGAGTTTCAACCTAGTTTATATTAAAATTAGTTTTCGTGAATATGCAAATGAGTGTATTTGGGTTTTTCTCGATGGTTTGGCGTTTGTACGCCGACGTCGAGGGTTTTTGGGTTGATTTGTGAAAGCAACCATAGGTTTTGACCTATGTGGGATTCGTGCGTCGTTTTGATCATGAGTCGGATTTTAATGAGATATGGTGCATTATGATATGTAGGTACCCCCATGTGGACTTCGAGACGACAAGCAAGCGCGTGGCGACGTCGGCACCGGCTAGCGAGGACCAGGTGAGTAGATTTATATCTATGGGGAGAAGTCGGGTGGATGGCGTATAGCACCCCCGCAGTCCGTGGTGGTGTATACGGATGCGTAAACACACCAACATTTATTATATGTTATTTAAGATTAATAACGATGCTTAGGATGGATATTGGTGTGTTGGACTATTTTTAGTGTTGCGAACCCTAGGGTAGTGTTGCACTACACATACACACATACATACTTGCATACATTCCTATTGATATGTGCTCATGGGATTCTTTATAGTTATGTGTTCACATGGGTATGGGACTATGTGTTCACATACGGATTGAGGATGATACTTGGGATTGAGCTGAGTCGATGAGATTTGATTTGAGGCCGTGAGATCGGTAATATAGCAGGGTTCGTATTTTAGATACGACATGACGTTGTAGCGGGTCCTTGACGTAGTGTTTCACACATGTCCATGCATACGTAGGCGGTATCAGTATGGTACTAGACGTAGATCAGTACCCCGATCATGATATTTGATAAAGAGGATACCAGGTGAATAGTATAATGAATGTGATATTGAACCGTACCCAGATTGGGATGCCGTACGACGGATTTACGTACGAGCTATATTGATGATTGATCCGCACTCTTGACTTGGGATGCCTGATTATAGATATGGTATCGGATACGATATTATTGAGGCGGGATCACCGACTATACATATACAGGTATGTATATGTATCGACTCAGATGATAGGCGGTTTCCTTACCTGTAATTCAGATTGTTAGTTCAGCCGTATAGTTTAGTGTAGTTGTTAGATTAGATTAGACTTCTTACCTATTTCAAAAACTAACGAATCGTGGGCATTTTTAAAGACAGCTCAAGGGAATCTACGGATATTTCAAAAAACGACGTATCTTTTCATAAAAACACCGTAGCCCCTATTTTCAAAACCCCATGATTCGTGTTATTTCAAAAGGCACCATTTGTAGGACTTATATTAGATTATTGCAGATTAGTTATCGTTGTGTCTAGTATTCAGCTCCCGCACATTATTGTTGTTCGCTCTGCCTCGCATATTTATTTTGCTGCATATTCCATTATTGATATCATGCTGTTAGGACACCAGCACCATTACCGATGATGCGTATGTACCACGTACACCTACTTGCCGGCTCACACACATCTTCATCGGTAATTGCCATGTCACGTACACTTTAGAGAATATAATTGCTTGACTTAGATTGTTAGCTAGTAGTGTTGACATGATATTAGTGTACTTCCCTTATATGTCATATTAGACGTTGTAGTTATTACCTACCACTTCATGCATACTGTTATTCAGTTGTTCATGCCTAGTTCATTATCATTGACATATGCACTTGTGATGATTTCTTGAGATTTATGATATTTCTGGATTTCGGGGAAAGCCGCAAAATTTACAACTTATGATCTTTTAAAATATAAAATGTTGCGGTTTTCTAGTGATGTAAAGTGTCGTCCACCATGAGTTTGCTGTGGTTTTGGAGATCCATGTCGAGGAGTGGAGGAACCGTCACGGGTACATGGTGGGCCCGGTATGGTACCCCGGGGCAAGAGGAATGTGGTGTTGACGTTGAGCCTGGCTGGGGAGAACTACCTACCGGTGATATTACCCGACGCGTCGGATATCCGGAGGATACCGTCGTGGTCTTGAGATGGATGGTAGGGGCCGGTCTGGACTGACGGCGCCCTAGATATTGAGATTGAGACATTGATATTTCGAGACAGTGAGATTTATGTTTTGTGTCGATGCTAGACACTGTTGATGCTGATTTCATTTATGATACCTCAGTTTAAAAATACGAAGAAAATCTCACTAATTTATGAAAACAGTTTCTTCATTTACATGTATTCTGTTTCATGCATTCATACCTCATTCATATGATATATTGCTACCTGAGGCACTGACACGGGCACATGAAATTATACTCGGGTTAGATATTACCCTAGCCATTGTTATAGGCTGCCTGTTATACTTATATTTGAGGATATATTATGATCATTGACCTAGGTTGTGTTATTTATGCGATTTCTGTGCGTAGATGTTTTTCTATTCACGAGTTGGCAACTCACCCCCGTTGTGCCCCAGTTTCTTGCAGGTTTGCCGTACAGGTTTCATTACGGCTTGCGGGCTCAGTTTCATTCGGGTGACTTGCTAGTTGGTGGGTTTTTCTTGTATCGTACCCATCATATTACCTTGTATGATATTATTCAGTTGTATCTAGTAAATTCCATCAACCAAACATGTATCTATTGAGATAGAGACCAGTGTTGTTTATTCTTTCGACCTTAGAGTCGCTCGTTATATTTCTGGTGGTTTTGAGTTCCCTTTTGAGTTTTTGATCCTCGCCGTTGGCGTTGTATATTATATTGCTCGTGTGGTTGTGACCGTCGATTGACGAAGAGTTAGCTCCCGCTTGGGGATGCCTTTTATTGATTTCGTATACTATTCATGTTGTATCCCGTTTGGGGGCCAGTATTTACAAAGGAGACTCTGCCGAAATTTTCAGTAAATTTTTGATGTTTTTAAAAACTGCATAATTCGGCTTATGCTATTGAAACTACTTGCTTTAAGTTGGTTTTTCCTGCACTCTACTACTTTTCTTGGTTTGGATTTCTGGGTTTTCGGTTTACTTAGATTACGTACGCCTCGAGTCGTTCGTAGTTTAAGTGCCGGTCATGTTCCATACTTTCGGATCGTGACAAAGTTGGTATCAAAGCGTTAGGTTTTAACCTTCGGAGCATAGGATGACCCTTGGTTGATGGAATAGGTGACTAAAGTAGAGTGACGTACCGTTGGTATGTTCCGCGGCATATTTACGACACGCCACTCCACTTATGAAGCCTTAGGATGTACATTTCCTTGTTCAGTATTATATTCCTTCCTGATCTAGCCTCGTCGGTACCAGTTTGGTTTTGCTGCTACGGTTACAGGAAGGGAGAGCTACGCCTAGAGTTGCGGTCAGCACAAGCTCATCACGAACGAGGACTGACCAGGGCCAAATTCCGGCGACACACGATTGCAGAGATGTGTCTTTTTACTGTGTTTCCGCGCCACGAGCGTTTGGCGGATCGCCTTTATGAGGTTACTCGGATGTGCTGATCGACACTAGAGGATTGAGCCACTGACAGAGGCCAGCCAGATTTTGATGACCGTTGGTATGTTGCTTACTCCTGATGATTGAGGCACTGTTCAGCGTGCAGACGAGCGAGCCGGTTGTTGCTGCGAGCGACGAGATATCACCCCATATGTTGGAACTATGGCGGGGCGAGTTGTACGAATAGATGATAGAAGGTCGCTAGTCACCCGATGATGAATGACTAGGACAGGTGGTTCGTTCGCTTACCCCGATGCTAGGTCATCAGATAGATTGATTCCAGCTAGAGACGACTTCACGCGGAGACATTGGGAGTCGACAGAGACGATCGAATGTCAGAAACCTATTTATCCAAGTTTAAAGTAGTCGGAAAGACATGCAGGCAATTCTATGGTCCTTCTAGAACAATGAAACCCTAACTCGACTTAATGACCGTGTGAAAGCCTTTGAACCTTCGAGTTTGCGGCAGTTCCACGGCGCCATTAGTGAGGCTTGGGTTTGCCCTTCTACGGCTGGACCACCGATGCTGTGGTATGTACTCGATACTATTAAACTGTGCCCAAGATGTTGAGCTCTTGGGGGATTATGAGGTTTTGACGACTCGATCGGATGGCTCGACTTAATTCGGATGCTAGGTGGTGAGATGCATTTCTTGGGAGACTCCCGATACGAGGATAGCCGTTGGAGCTCAGTCCATGCAGCCGCGACGAGACGAGTCCAAAGCAGACGACATTAGAGAAAAGTGAAGTAAGAGGTTCGTACCAGATCTAGATGTGATGATGTTCCCCTCCGCCGACATCAGAGATGCGATGCGCATGCCGAGGCAGAATACTGGATATACCTTCCAGAAGGAGTCGCGATGAGTATGCAGTCGTTCCAGAGCAAGATGCAGATATAGGAAAGGACAATGACTTCCGGACAGTTGGCAGAGACGAGACATGGAAGAGACCGTGAGCAGGATTCCTTCCAGGACACTGCTGCAATGATACTTGCACCCAGGATCAGATGTGTCACGTACATTCAGAGAGCCAGAGGCCAACGCCAGTGATATGCTGTCTTACGAGTGGTCGCGATGATTGACCAAGAGATGACCAGAGAAGTGCCAGAACGGAATCGTCCCCGTTAGCACACCTGACAGGGCCGATGAGCCGATGGACGTAATTCACAGTGAAGACCTTGACCCAGGAGTGGTCATGGTTACGCACACCAGCAGGACAGAGTTCATGATCATCGACGAGACGTCCCACTAGTGACCGCGACAGTTGGCCGAGATTCTTAGAGAATGCACTTGAGCGGTACTGTTCCGCCATTATTGATTACGATGTTTTGGGTGATTTATTCGTATGATTTGATTTTGATGATTGAGGATTTACGATCTTTGCACAGTGTTGCACTTGATATCGTTTTCGTGCTTTAGTTTCACATGTTTGTGATTTTACGGTTTTAAACAGTTGAGTTGGTTTTGTGCGTATGCATGCACACGATTTGGTTCCTGCACTCTGTATAGTTATTATATGCTTGCAGTGCAGTGATACGCCTTTTGTGCACTTAGATGTACTGGACTTCGATTTCGATTGCGATACTCGATATTTGTTTTGTGCACTTTATGCACCTGATTGGATTTTGCGCATGTTCGACGCTTGATATTGGATTTCATGATTTCGTGCATGATGGATGCACCTGATTTGGATTTTCGCGCATGTTGGGCGCATGTTTTGAAGGGTGATTTTGGTGCGCACCAGATGCACTAAATCAAGATTTTTTTTTCGTGCATGTCAGATGCACCTGATTTTGCTGTCAGGCACACATGTTGCCTACAACAGATGTTTCGTGCACACCCGATGCACTTAGATATTGTTTCTGTGCGCATGTATGGCACATTCATGGATTTTGATTTCCGTACGCACCAGACGCACGTAGTATTCATGTGCATATTTTGGAATTGATTTCTTATAGAGCAGTACGTTTTTATGATATTGCTATATGTTTTCGTACTGAGCAGGACTAGTCAGAGGACAGTACCTGAATATATTTTGCATGCATTGATAGTTATTGAAGGGATTTCCAAAAAGCGAGCTATAGCCTCAGTATTTACCTACGTGTCTGATATGACATGAAATGTTTAAAACAAGGAGACCCTTCTAAATTGTTTCCAAAACGGCGGAACATACATTTCAAACAAAGGTATATATGTATATAGCTATTTTCTTATGATAGACGTCCGCCACTGTGCAGTGTTATACGCGTTGCACAGCGACTTAAGAGATTTGGCATGCATTTCCTTCAGATACTTACAGATATAGATTCGATGTTTACATGTATAGTTTCGAGTTATATCATATTGGTTTGATTTGGATTTGGCATTGATGTCTTCTCCATGACTCCGATGATTGCGGGATGCTTGACGGAGTATTGATTTGAGTTATATACTCATTTTTTTTCAAGCGCATGCACTGCGCTACGATTTGTTTTATGTATTTACAGTTTCGGAGCCCCGACGACTTGATGGTTTTTCTTAGATGTTTTAGTATTTGGGGAAGTTTGAATTTCAATTCGGGGACCGAATTTCTTTAAGGGGGGAAGATTGTAGCGTTTTGAAAATCGTTTCGGTGAAATTTCGAAAAATCGGTAAAATAAAGGGGTTTTCTGTAAAAAGTTAAAATACAAATATCTTATTATAAAAATTAAATATACATATTCTAGCTATGTAATTGCTATTATTTGGTGTTTATTGAGACGCTGGTGAAATTTCAAATTTTCTGAAAAAAATATTATTTTATTATTATTTTAAGCCGTCACTAATACATTTAATTAGGGAAAATTACAAATTGGAATGAGTTGAAACAAATTTTTTGCATCATAAAACTTTAAATAAAAATTTATCATGTGGTTTTTGGAACGAAATCATTTGCCAAAACGGTTTAGAAATTATTTAAGAAAAAAGGCTTTTTTTTAGCGTAAATGGATGTTTGGGGTATTGTATTTATCATTTTTCATCACCCCACACCCGTGCCCACACCCACACACCCCCACTTACTTCTCCCCTTAGCTAAATTCAGCAGCCCCCATTTTTTTCCCCACTTGAATTTCAAAGGAAAAGAAAATGGATAAATTAGTTAGACTTTTGACCTTGAATTGACTTTGACTTTCTCCCCATTTTTCTCCACCTCCCTCTCTCTCCTCCCCCACTCATTTTTTGGCCAAAATCTGAACCCCAACAGCCCTTCATTCTTCATCTCCTTCTCTTTAAAAAAGTTCTTCAAAAATGCTTGAAAAATTCACAAAAAATCAAGCAAAAATCCAAATCAAAATCCACCTCCTACCCATTTTCCCTTGGCTACCATAGCATGGATCTAGGGATTTAGATTTCAATTTGGGAGGCTAAGTGTGCTTGTGGGTTCTTCAAATTATTTGGATATAAATTCTAACATTTTTGCTTAATGTGTTGTTAATTGCTTAGGTTAGCTTAATTAATTGTTTAATTAGGTTTTTAATTAGTTTTAGGTGCTTGATTTAAAATTCAAGAGAGGGGTTTGATTTTAAATTGGTATTTTGTGTTGTGAGATTTAGTTTATGTGATATAATTGACATATTAATGTTATGCTAAATCCAATTTAAGTTGCTAGTTTGCATATTTGTTAATTTAAAAGTGATAATTATATAATTGGTAAACTAGGTTTTTAAATAATTATATTCTTATGAGATAAAATTCAAATTTAGGTTTCATGTCATTATAAAGATTATATTGAGTGGTTTAATGCTTTTTGTTCATGGAAATCCAACATAAATTGTAGTTTGTGCATTTTTTTGCTTTGAAATTGTTAAAAAGGGTATTTTGTAAACTAGAATATTAGGGTTTTTGGAATTTAATGAGATTAAACTCCGGAAATTGTTTCTATGACTTATTTAAGATATTTAATAAATTTATTGGCCTCAACATTCATTTAAACAACATGTTTTGTACAAAAACGGTGAATTGTGCTCGCTAGATTTTCGGAAAAATGACTTTTTGAGTGAAATTGGCGTTTTGTGAGTTTCAACCTAGTTTATATTAAAATTAGTGTTCGTGAATATGCAAATGAGTGTATTTGGGTTTTTCTCGATGGTTTGGCGTTTGTACGCCGACGTCGAGGGTTTTTGGGTTGATTTGTGAAAGCAACCATAGGTTTTGACCTATGTGGGATTCGTGCGTCGTTTTGATCAAGAGTC
Source organism: Agapanthus africanus (assembly GCA_030015575.1). Taxonomy (NCBI): domain Eukaryota; kingdom Viridiplantae; phylum Streptophyta; class Magnoliopsida; order Asparagales; family Amaryllidaceae; genus Agapanthus; species Agapanthus africanus. Next base: position 281,825,352 of record JASDDO010000001.1, read on the forward strand.
GGATTTTAATGAGATATGGTGCATTATGATATGTAGGTACCCCATGTGGACTTCGAGACGACAAGCAAGCGCGTGGCGACGTCGGCACCGGCTAGCGAGGACCAGGTGAGTAGATTTATATCTACGGGGAGAAGTCGGATGGATGGCGTATAGCACCCCCGCAGTCCGTGGTGGTGTATACGGATGCGTATACACACCAACATTTATTATATGTTATTTAGGATTAATAACGATGCTTAGGATGGATATTGGTGTGTTGGACTATTTTTAGTGTTGCGAACCCTAGGGTAGTGTTGCACTACACATACACACATACATACTTGCATACATTCCTATTGATATGTGCTCATGGGATTCTTTATAGTTATGTGTTCACATGGGTATGGGACTATGTGTTCACATACGGATTGAGGATGATACTTGGGATTGAGCTGAGTCGATGAGATTTGATTTGAGGCCGTGAGATCGGTAATATAGCAGGGTTCGTATTTTAGATACGACATGACGTTGTAGCGGGTCCTTGACGTAGTGTTTCACACATGTCCATGCATACGTAGGCGGTATCAGTATGGTACTAGACGTAGATCAGTACCCCGATCATGATATTTGATAAAGAGGATACCAGATGAATAGTATGATGAATGTGATATTGAACCGTACCCAGATTGGGATGCCGTACGACGGATTTACGTACGAGCTATATTGATGATTGACCCGCACTCTTGACTTGGGATGCCTGATTATAGATATGGTATCGGATACGATATTATTGAGGCGGGATCACCGACTATACATATACAGGTATGTATATGTATCGACTCAGATGATAGGCGGTTTCCTTACCTGTAGTTCAGCTTGTTAGTTCAGCCGTATAGTTTAGTGTAGTTGTTAGATTAGATTAGACTTCTTACCTATTTCAAAAACTAACGAATCGTGGGCATTTTTAAAGACAGCTCAAGGGAATCTACGAATATTTAAAAAAACGACGTATCTTTTCATAAAAACACCGTAGCCCCTATTTTCAAAACCCCATGATTCGTGTTATTTCAAAAGGCACCATTTGTAGGACTTATATTAGATTATTGCAGATTAGTTATCGTTGTGTCTAGTATTCAGCTCCCGCACATTATTGTTGTTCGCTCTGCCTCGCATATTTATCTTGCTGCATATTCCATTATTGATATCATGTTGTTAGGACACCAGCACCATTACCGATGATGCGTATGTACCACGTACACCTACTTGCCGGCTCACACATATCTTCATCGGTAATTGCCATGTCACGTACACTTTAGAGAATATAATTGCTTGACTTAGATTGTTAGCTAGTAGTGTTGACATGATATTAGTGTACTTCCCTTATTTGTCATATTAGACGTTGTAGTTATTACCTACCACTTCATGCATACTGTTATTCAGTTGTTCATGCCTAGTTCATTATCATTGACATATGCACTTGTGATGATTTCTTGAGATTTATGATATTTCTGGATTTCGGGGAAAGCCGCAAAATTTACAACTTATGATCTTTTAAAATATAAAATGTTGCGGTTTTCTAGTGATGTAAAGTGTCGTCCACCATGAGTTTGCTGTGGTTTTGGAGATCCGTGTCGAGGAGTGGAGGAACCGTCACGGGTACATGGTGGGCCCGGTATGGTACCCCGGGGCAAGAGGAATGTGGTGTTGACGTTGAGCCTGGCTGGGGAGGACTACCTACCGGTGATATTACCCGACGCGTCGGATATCCGGAGGATACCGTCGTGGTCTTGAGATGGATGGTAGGGGCCGGTCTGGACTGACGGCGCCCTAGATATTGAGATTGAGACATTGATATTTCGAGACAGTGAGATTTATGTTTTGTGTCGATGCTAGACACTGTTGATGCTGATTTCATTTATGATACCTCAGTTTAAAAATACGAAGAAAATCTCACTAATTTATGAAAACAGTTTCTTTATTTACATGTATTCTGTTTCATGCATTCATACCTCATTCATATGATATATTGCTACCTGAGGCACTGACACGGGCACATGAAATTATACTCGGGTTAGATATTACCCTAGCCATTGTTATAGGCTGCCTGTTATACTTATATTTGAGGATATATTATGATCATTGACCTAGGTTGCGTTATTTATGAGATTTCTGTGCGTAGATGTTTTTCTATTCACGAGTTGGCAACTCACCCCCGTTGTGCCCCAGTTTCTTGCAGGTTTGCCGTACAGGTTTCATTACGGCTTGCGGGCTCAGTTTCATTCGGGTGACTTGCTAGTAGGTGGGTTTTTCTTGTATCGTACCCATCATATTACCTTGTATGATATTATTCAGTTGTATCTAGTAAATTCCATCAACCAAACATGTATCTATTGAGATAGAGACCAGTGTTGTTTATTCTTTCGACCTTAGAGTCGCTCGTTATATTTCTGGTGGTTTTGAGTTCCCTTTTGAGTTTTTGATCCTCGCCGTTGGCGTTGTATATTATATTGCTCGTGTGGTTGTGACCGTCGATTGACGAAGAGCTAGCTCCCGCTTAGGGATGCCTTTTATTGATTTCGTATACTATTCATGTTGTATCCCGTTTGGGGGCCAGTATTTACAAAGGAGACTCTGCCGAAATTTTCAGTAAATTTTTGATGTTTTTAAAAACCGCATAATTCGGCTTATGCTATTGAAACTACTTGCTTTAAGTTGGTTTTTCCTGCACTCTACTACTTTTCTTGGTTTGGATTTCTGGGTTTTCGGTTTACTTAGATTACGTACGCCTCGAGACGTTCGTAGTTTAAGTGCCGGTCATGTTCCATACTTTCGGATCGTGACACTATCTTCAGTACCTGAAGACATGGGGATGTCCAGCTTTTGTAAAAAAGCAGCATCCGGACAAGCTCGAGGCACGCTCAGTAAAGTGTAAGTTTGTGGGATATCCAAAGAACTCCATGGGATATTGCTTCTACTACGCAGAGGAACAAAAGGTTTTTGTTTCTTGTCATGCCCGCTTCTTAGAAACTGAATTTTTAGAAAATCAGAAGAGTGGGAGCGCAGTAGAACTGGAAGAAATTCCAGAACCACAAGCTGTTACTGAAAGTTTGGTAGAACAAGAAGTTTCAGAAGAAAGGGATATACCAGCGCCTATCCGCAGAAGTAGTCGGCAGTATCATCCGCCCGAGAGATACTACGATTTTCTCATAGACGGGGATCGAGAAGATTGCGTCATTGATAATGACGACCCTACTAGCTTCCAACAAGCCATTCAGAGCGGCGACTCGGTAAAATGGCTGGATGCAATGCGGACCGAAATGGAGTCCATGTACACTAACAAAGTATGGACTTTGGATATTGCTCCAGATGGGGTAAAAGCCGTAGGATGCAAGTGGATCTTCAGAAAGAAGATTGGTATAGATGGACAGGTTGAAACCTATAAGGCTAGACGTGTTGCAAAGGGTTTCCGTCAAAGACCTGGTTTGGACTATGACGAAACCTTTTCTCCAGTGGCTATGCTGAAATCCATTCTGGTCCTTCTTACTATTGCTGCCTTCCACGATTATGAGATCTGGCAGATGGACGTAAATACGGCCTTTCTAAATGGAAATTTAGAAGAGAGAGTCTATATGGATCAGCCAGAGGGATTCATTCAGAGTGGGAGCAGCGGTAAAGTATGCAAGCTGCTTAAGTCCATTTATGGACTAAAGCAGGCATCACGGAGTTAGAACATCTGTTTTGATGATACTGTCAAAGAATTCGACTTTATCAAAAATCTAGATGAACCATGCATATACAGTAAGATTGTAGGGAGAGTTGTTGTATTCCTCGTCTTGTACGTGGATGACATTCTCCTAATAGGAAATGATATTCCTATGCTACAGTCAGTCAAAAGATTCTTGTTACAGAAATTCTCCATGAAGGACCTGGGTGATGCCACCTACATTCTGGGGATCCAGATCTATCGTGATAGATCAAAGAGGATGTTGGGACTTTCACAGTCCAGGTACATAGACACCATATTGAAAAGATTCAATATGGAAGATTCTAAGCGCGGTAACCTACCGGCTTATCACGGAATCACCCTCTCCAAAGAGATGTCTCCCAAGACTGATTTGGAAAGGGAACGCATGTCGATTATACCCTACGCTTCTGCGGTAGGCTCTATAATGTATACGATGTTATGTACCAGACCAGATGTAGCATACGCATTGAGCGTTGTAAGCCGGTATCAGGCAAACCTAGGGGAGAATCACTGGATAGCAGTAAAGAACATTCTCAAGTACCTGAGGAGGACTAAGGAGATGTTCTTGGTTTACGGTGGAAAGGACCTCAAGATGGAGGCCTATGCTGATTCCGGCTTCCAGAGTGACAAGGATGACTCCAAGTCCATGTCGGGTTATGTCTTTACCCTCAATGGAGGGGCGGTCTGTTGGAAGAGTTCCAAGCAGGACACCGTTGTTGACTCAACAATGGAAGCGGAGTACATAGCTGCTTGCGATGCCGCAAAAGAAGCTGTCTACATGAAGAGGTTCCTCACAGAACTTCAGGTGGTTCCTACCAGTGTTGGTCCAATACCTCTGTATTGCGACAACAACGGCGCTATAGCTTTAGCGAAGGAACCCAGGTCCCATCAGAAGTCCAGACACATCTTAAGGCGGTATCACCTGATCAGGGAGATCGTAGATCGCCGGGAGATCAAGGTAAAGAGAGTAAATACAGAGGATAACATTGCTGATCCATTCACTAAGGCCCTACCTCAGATTCAGTTCGAGAGGCTACTCGAGATCATCGGTCTTCGATACGCCAGTACATGGCCCTAGTGCAAGTGGGAGATTGTTAGTGTTTATGCCCTAGAAGGCCATTACTGTATCATACTAGTTTGTATATTACTTAATGGAAGCTTAGGATATTCACATGTATATAACAGTCTTGCTAAACATGGTAGTATGCTACTTGGTTTTTCTATCTTAATATGTGAGTATACGTATTGATAGAGCTCTTAGGATCTTGCTTGACTACCAGCGTTATGATGGCAGTCACACTAGTGGGGGCTGGGTAGTCTACAAGCACATCCTTATTCAGGTCCCTAGTCGTTGGATTCTCGAGACAGGGCATCGATACTCCGGAGTAGACTAGTGTGTACGCTTCTCATCCCAGTTGGGGAGATGGTCTGTCCCACAGCCGTCAGTACGTAGTACTACTGGAGATAGTATGCAGGTGCTCGTTAGGTTACGGGTACACCGGACAGGACTCACAGGGAACTGTTGGTTGGTTTTATACCAGTCGTCAGTGAGCAGTTCCCAAGTGACATAAGTACAGCATAGTCCGGAGACTTGACACTGCTACTTCGCCTCGAGTGTGTCCTACTGTTCTTAGATTGCTACCCTACCACGGCTCAAAGGAGTCGTGCAAACAGGTAGCAGTTGGGTGCAGTCCTGAGAACTTGGAGGCAGTGGCGGTTAGATAGGATTCGTCTCTCCCGGTATTGGGGGTTGATATCGCGCTGTGTCAGAGAGCCATTACACAAAGTCCTTGTCCAGGGCAAGCGAGATTTGCTGGTAGGTTCCAGTAGTTTCTTAGGGTGTAATGGGCTTCGCTCCGACACGACTTATACCGCTATTAGGGGACTGACACTTGCCGCCCCCTAGGCCCGATATGCGATAGTCTTAGACGAACGGACCGGACTGTATGGAGATTGTCACATCAGACTCAGTAGGAGTTCGGATGGGTTTCCTCATCGGCCTTCTTATCGACATCTACCTGGGGACCGTTACGTACAGCTAGTGCCGCTTGTGGTCTGTGGTTAAACCCACTGCCAGCGTAGTAGTCGAGTCTCTAGAGTCCCACACAGAGAGTTTCCCTACTCCAGGCGAAACGATATAGAGGTCGTATGGTTTTACGACAAGGGTTCGGACGCATACGTGTGTTTACGCACGTACGAATTTCGGACAGTTTTTACTAGTCGGCTTTGGTTTAAGCCAGTTACTAGTATCCGGTTATTGGATTTATACAGTCTAAAGTTTTTCCGCATTTTCGCGGATAGGAGGGGCGTTCTCGTAATTGCATGAGAAGCTTCTAGAAGATGGTGACTAAGGAGGTTAAGGTGGCATATACATTGAATGAGATTAGTGAGTCATATGAGTGATTCATCCATATCATTAATGCATCATAAATGCTTAATGACTCATGGTAATGAATCACCATTAGATATTTATGAAGCATGATTATTCATCATTTGTTTTTCTTTTATTGATAAATCTTAATGCTTCATATATATTATGATAACCCATTTTCTCATATCAATTATTCTTCTCACCTTCTCTCTCCTCAAGCTTCCTCTCTTCAAACCCTAATCCTCCCCTCTCATGTGTTGAGTACAAGGATTAGTTAGACTACTTAATCCATAACCCTCACTCTATATTATCTAGGTACTTTGATTAGCACTTAAAGAAACCTAGTTGCCTCAAGTTTAGAGGCAAAGCTTGGAGTAAAGCTCTCGTGGTGGATCGTCTACTACTTGGAGAAGGTCGAGGAGGAGGTGGAGTTCGTAAAGACGAAGGACACGGTTCTACAGGTATAATCACTTCACATAGTAGTTTAGAACTCCTATGTTAGTTGTTAGTTATCGTTTAGCTTCGATTCATGCGGTTAGTTGATGTTTAAGCCAACAACAAGATCGTTTTTCATATTTCCGCCTCCCCGCTAGTCGTGGGGTGTTGTACATCGACTTACAGGAGGGGTTTCGTCTCTCCCGGTATTGGGGGTTGATATTGCGCTGTGCTCGATTGGCTATAACAGGAAGTCCCTGGCCAAGGCTGATATGGAGATCTACTGGTAAGTGTTATCAGTAGTTTCTCGACCCGTTATGAGCCTCACATAGGCACGACTTACGGTTACTGGGGTCTGACGATCACCATCCCTAGACTTGAGATCTGCGATATATCAGACAAAGAGACCGGACTGTACGGTAGTGTTACTGATAGGCTTTACATGAGTTAGAGTGGGCTTGCTTGTTGATCTTCTGATCGCTCAATACCCGGGTAGCCATTACGTCCAGCTAGTACCGCTGACGACTTGTGGGTGCTTGATATGTTCATCACCTACTATCGGCGTATTGACGAGTCTTTAAAGTCCTACACAGAGGTTTACTGGCTCAGGCAAAACGAAGTAGGAGCACAAATGTGATATGTGCGGGACCGAGATTAATACGAGTATGTGATATCGTATTCTAGTCTCATGATATTCGTATCGGTCAGTTATACGTGATATAGTCGGATTATCGAATCAAGTGTTGATTCGATGAGTACATACATATGATATTAGTCGGTTATATGTGATATAGCCGGATTATTAAATTAAGTGTTGATTTGATAATTTAATGTATAATTGTATATTTGATATACTAATTTACATTAACTAATATTAGCTCACTTGTGTATTTCTTTTAATCACTATTGGACACTTAATATATATGTGATATATATTATTGTGTCATGTTTGATTATATATGCAATATGGGTGTATGAGACTTACACCAAATAAAAGATAATATTAAGGTTTTTATTTATTTAAGTAATTCAAAAATGTGTGGAATTTTTCATGGTTGCAAGCTTGTGGATAACCATTGACTTAGTCCACCATTTTTGTTTTGCTTTAGATACTTATAAACCTAACCATTATCTCTTACCATGGTTTATTCTCTACAAAGGTTATATGAGATATTTCTCACCCATGGTTGCCATTCACACTCACAACATTATCTCTCTTCATCTTCTTCTTCAAGGTCAAGAGCTCTCTAGCTTTTGAGCAAGTGAGGAAAAATAGTGAGAAAAAGAAATCTAAAGTGAGCAAAATTCCTACTTCATCATCCTCTACTAGATTAGCCATTTAGTTTAGGGTGTTAGCTTCACTAATCCCTAATTAGTGAATTGGTAGCTTGAGTTAGTCTCTCCTGAAAGTATATCATCTTTGGCTTCGAAGACTTCAAGCATGTTTGCATCTTTCACCATGTGGAGCCTCTCAAGAGTTCGGGAGATCATTACTTGCAACGAAAGGATTTCTATATGGAGCATTTGAAGTGAAGGACCGGTCTACAAAGGTTGTATTCCGCATTCACTTAGTTGTAAAGTTGTTTACAAATCGTTTCGTCTAAATCTCTAGTTAAGATTCTAGGGTTAGAGTTAAGTAGGATGGCAAATATTTGTAAATGGCATGGACGATACCTCCCGAAACATTGCTGTTGTGCTAACTATCCCTACAAATCCCGACAACCTTTTAGATCTATCCTTATAAATCTTCATGCCCAGTATGTACGAGGCATCACCCAGATCCTTCATGGAGAACCTTTGTGATAAGAATAGTTTGGCCGATTGTAGCAAGGAACATCGTTTCCTATCAGAAGAATGTCATCCATGTTCAATACGAGGAATTTGACATTACTCCCTACAATTTTCTTATAAACACAAGATTCATCTGGATTTTTGATGAAATCAAACTCTTTGATGACATCATCAAAACAGATGTTCTTGTTAGTTATATGTATGCCCTAGAGGCCATTACTGTACATTGGATGTATATTGTAGTGGATGCTGGGACATATATAGGGAGGACTTTCTTGCTCGACATGATAGTATGCTATCTGGTTACTCTTTACCTTAACGTGTACACTGATTGTCTTTCTGTTACATATTGGTAAAGCCCTTAGGATGTGTACTTGACTACCTGGACTATGATGCGGATCATACTAGTGGGGACATGGTAGTCCATAAGTACATCCTTCAAAGTCCCTAGTCGTGGGTATATCGAGACGGGGCATCGATATACCAGAGTAGACTAGCGTATACCTTCTCGACCCATACAGATGGGCGATGGATGATCCCGTATCCATTGGTGTTTGACATCAGAGATGATATACGGGTGCTCAGTGGAGACTGGGTACACTGGACGGACTCGCCGAGAACTCCCAGATGGTATTATACCTTACGTCAGATGGCAGTTCTCAGGTGACACTAGTACAGAGTAGTCTGTTGGCCTGAGATCGTCATAGAGTCTTGTGTGGTTCCCACTGTGCTTTGATTTCCACCTTACCACATCCAAGAGGGCGTGCAAAACGGTGGAAATCAAAGCACAGTGGGAACCACACAAGACTCTATGACGATCTCGGGTCAACAGACTACTCTGTACCAGTGTCACCTGAGAACTGCCATCTGACGTAAGGTATAATACCATCTGGGAGTTTTCGGCGAGTCCGTCCAGTGTACCCAGTCTCCACTGAGCACCCGTATATCATCTCTGATGTCAAACACCAATGGATATGGGATCATCCATCGCCCATCTGTATGGGTCGAGAAGATATACGCTAGTCTACTCTGGTATATCGATGCCCCGTCTCAATATACCCACGACTAGGGACTTTGAAGGATGTACTTATGGACTACCATGTCCCCACTAGTATGATCCGCATCATAGTCCAGGTAGTCAAGTACACATCCTAAGGGCTTTACCAATATGTAACAGAAAGACAATCAGTGTACACGTTAAGGTAAAGAGTAACCAGATAGCATACTATCATGTCGAGCAAGAAAGTCCTCGTGGTATCAGAGCACAGTGGGAACCACACAAGACTCTATGACGATCTCGGGTCAACAGACTACTCTGTACCAGTGTCACCTGAGAACTTCCATCTGACGTAAGGTATAATACCATCTAGGAGTTCTCGGCGAGTCCGTCCAGTGTACCCAGTCTCCACTGAGCACCCGTATATCATCTCTGATGTCAAACACCAATGGATATGGGATCATCCATCGCCCATCTGTATGGGTCGAGAAGGTATACGCTAGTCTACTCTGGTATATCGATGCTATCAGAGCCTAACTAGAGCCTTAGGCGATGCGTAGACGACGTTAGAAACCCGATCGAACCCGAAACCCCAATTTTCCATGCTCTCTGGACTTTTTTCAAAAACAGGGTTTTTTGAGTATTAAAAATATGCAGAAAAATCAGCAGGAGATTCTATGAATTACTGTGAAGCCCGTACTCCTAAGTCCACAAAAGCGCGACGGAACCGCGGCATTAGCATGCTAATGCGGCGGTTCCTCGGCCCTTTAGTCTCTTCATGCATTAAATTTTGCACAGTAACTCCTATTTCGCAGTGCTGGTTTTCCTGGGAATTTTTAATATTTATTCAAGAGTTGAAATTTCTGGGTTGTATTGGGGACTTGGTGCTTCGATCGGATTGTCTAATTTTGTCTATGTTTTTCCGGGTAATTTTAGAATATGTTAAAAAGTTCGACCGGATATAAATACCCAATTTTTCCCCTGTCGGGAAATTTCCAAGTGTTGGATTTTTCCGTAGTTTAATGACGTTCTAAGTAGTGCAAGTAACGCGATGGTCCCTCTAGAAGACAACAAACCTTAACTCGATTATGTGACCGTCTTGAACTGCCCTTTGAACCTTAGGGTTTGGGGCAGTATGGCGTGCCACATGTGAGGCGTTGGCTTGACCCTTCTACGGCTGGACCGTTGGTACTGAGGCATGAACTGGATGTTTTTAAACTTGTTTCATGTGTTGATCTGTTTCGGGAAAACTTGGGTGTTTGACTGTTCGATCGGAAAGTTTAACATTTTCTGTTTATCTGGAATGTGATACAATAATTGGAAATCACAAGTAGTTATGAGATAACTGAATGAATATTATAAACATAGAAGTTTAGTCTCACTTGATCGGTTGCAACGGAATTTTGATGTGATCAAAAGTCCGTCGCAATCACGTAGCGTACGCGGATACTCACCGGGTAAACTTAATATAGGCGTTACTTATGTTTTACACCCGCGCTAGCCCTTCCCCGCTCTGCCGTTAGTTACTTAACCTAACGGTGCACGAGGGGACATCAAGGCGAATGCGGATGGCATAAGTGTACGTCATATTTATCTGTGATGTTTAGGTAATTTAAATGATGGGACTTCATTAATGAGATTAATGAAATAAAAGAAACCTAATGATGTTGTAGAATCGAATTTCAAAATAAAACAGGTAGCTACAGTTCTTGCTTTGCACAGTGGTGTATATGATATATCCTGCACCTTATTCGATAAGGAAAGGACCGAGATCCCTTCACCGGGAGTGACTCCTTTAGCAATAATTGGCAGATGCTACACACTCGGTTTGTCTTTTGATTGCTTTTAAGAGTTTTTGCTTTGCACAGTGATATATGTGATATATCCCGCACCTCATTCGACGAGGAAAGGACCGACGATCCCTTCACCGGGAGTGACTCCTTTAGCAAAACTAGAAAAGCCTCAAAAACACTCCATTTTTAAAATCATTTGATTCTACAACGATATCAAGTTCATTACGCAATAGGTTTTCAGAAAAACCTGTCGTAGCCCTCCGTCATTTCAGATAAGTACTAGTTAGTATTCGTGCTGCGGTTGTTTGGCATGCGTCAAGGCGTAGTGTACGGTAGCTAACTAGTGCTTATCTGCAAGCATACGATGCGATTGGATTAGGGTATTCGTACGGCGTTGTTTGGCATGCGTCAAGGGTCGTACGGGTGCGTTTAATTCAATCAAGAAATGTACGGGTTGAACTTGACTAGCGGACTATGGGTTGTTTGGCATGCGTCAAGGTCATAGCACGCTAGGGGCAAAATATTATCGGGAATTTCAAGTGTTGAAATTTGCAATGAGATTGCATACCTTCTATGAAATAGTTGGATCCCGATACCCGCTGCGAGTAATTGTTACTCCTGGGAGAGTTTTACACATTACAATTAGCCGATCAAGTAGGTGTCTAGAAAGGTGTCAACGGGGTTACGCCTCTGGGAAAACGAGGTTTACATTAATTAGGTTCGTGCGAAAGTACGGGGGACCTCCCTCAAAGTACCGACACTGGCCTGGCTGAAAGATTGGCGAACCTGTAGCTTGTAATTAATCTCGGCTAGTCTTTCCTTTTAGGGTTTGAAGGAAGATTTGATAAAAAGCAGTGGGAACCATCCTGATTAGATAAAATAATAACCAATCTGTCACGACCCGAAGGTACGAAACGTGACTGGCACTTAGATTACGAGACGTCTAAAGGCGTACCGTAACCTAAGTCAGCTAAAGCCCAGAAAAATCTAAACCAAAATCAAAAGAGAGTGAAGGAAAACCTTTAATGAAGACGATTTTCAAATCAATTAAGTTGCAAAGAATCCCTTTTTAATGTCATCATAAATTTCAGAAAATTTCGGCAGAGTCTCCCCTGTATTTTCTATCCCCCAAAATGGGTACAACAAGATAATAAACCTGTAATCATAAAATGGCATCCCCAAGCGGGAGCTAGCTCTTCGCCCAAGGCGGATCACAACCACATGCAATATAATAGCAATATCAAGAAAAGAGCATGAAAGAAACGCAAAATATTAGAAACACAACGCCGGCTCAAGTGAGCTCGACCCAAAAGAAACCACAAATATACGAATCTCTCAGTCTCACCACTAGGTCACATATACAATATAAAGTGGTAGATGGAGTATACTAGATACAATGATAAAGCAAAAGAAATAAAGTGTGCTCGCAACCCACCTACGGGCGATGTCGCGAGTCTGAGCAAAGGAACTGATGATAAGATAGCCCGCCGCTACAAGACTGACGGGTCCGACTTGCAAGACACTGTGGCACAACGGGGGTGAGTTGCCAGCTCGTGAGTAAATATAACATCTAATAAGGCAATCATAAGAATGCACGCAATGCACCACAACATGCATGTCCATATGTGATATAATATCTCTAGTATGCATGCACAGGTATGCAATGTCATTATTAAGTCTTTAAGTGTTTTAAATGCTAAGGGTATTGAATTCTTAACTTTAGAACATGAAAATCTGTATAATAGCTAAATACCATCAAGAAATCATCTGAAAACCCGTGTCAAGAATCGACACCAAATAGGAATCATATCTGTCTCAATATCGGGCTCCGTCAGTCCGGATCGGCCCATATCATAAATCTCACGACAATGGTCGGTATCCTCCGGATATCCGCCGCGCCAGACATCACCGGTAGGTAGTCTTCCCCTGCCAGGCTCATCGTCTACAACTCGATCTTCTTGCCCCGGGGTAGCATACCGGGCCCACCATGTACCCGAGACGGTTCATCCACTCCTCGAATCGGGTCTCGAAATCCAACAGAAAACATGAAAAATCATGGTGGACGACACATACATCACGAGAAAACCGCAACTTTGTTTTAAAAATGATAAATATAAGCTTTTGTTAAATTCTTGCGGTTTTCCCCAAAAATCCAGAAATCGCAGCAATACTGAAATCCTCAAGAAAATCATAATGTTCACATGTTATATATGATAAATGTCTATGATATCACTGTATATGATGTGAGTTTTGGCTAGAGATCTATGTAAATATGATGATGATGCGAGATATATGCATGCGATGCAATTCCATATATCAAGTAAGAATGCAGGTGACGATATTAAGATAAACAGGTTCTATAGTGCACGTGGCATGGCAATTACCAAAGGCGTGTGTGTCACATGAATAGTGCGCGTGCAACATATGCCAATGGTAAGGTGTTCGTGTCTTACGAAATGATATCGCATAAGTATAGATGAATGTCCATGCAATTTAATATACTGTTCGCTATAAGGGTATGCAGTGTACATGAATGGATGAGCTAGCTAACAAAATAAATCTTGCAAAAAGTAGGATAATCCTAACTAGGGGGGGCGCCTTGCGCCATTCAGACGATTCCCCCATAGATGAATACATTTACTCACCTGAAATCCCCGCTAATCCGATCCGACCACCGCCTTGCCTTTACGTGCCGTGTCCAATGTTTCCCCGACCGATCCTATATTTGCACAACACCAAGCATAAGATTACAAAACCTAAAACGATGCAAGTCACAATATACAATTATCGACGCTCTTGAATTAAACATAACATACACTCGGTGCGCGGGAAAACACACGAAAATCGCTAATCGTTAACTAGAATCGTCATTTCGGGGAAATCGACAAAACTACAACCCGAGTAGACGAAACCCCGCGTTCGCACACTCTAATAGTCCTATACGAAGCTAATTATATCGCTAAAATAACGCAATTTGATCGCATTCTATTTTGCATAAAAATCTAGCAAGTAATTGCATACTGATTCGACGCAAATATCGAAATTTTATCGATCTAGCGAGCGTAACATCGCACAATTAACCATTCTAACTAATTAGATAACCAAACCCTAGCTTAACTCCATCAACCATGATACAAACCCTAATTTGGAATCAAATCCCTCTCTTGATTTTCATGAGCAAACAAAATAACCTAAATTTCACACTTAAACTACAAAATCTAGCAAGCTTACACTACAATTAAACACTAGATTAAGATTGTACCTCACAAGTGATGATTCCTAGTTTGAACTAGCCACCAAGACACCTCTTTTCTCCACCTTTTAAACAAATTAGGGTTTGGGAAGAAGTGGAATGGGATTTAGGTAAGAATTAGTGAAGAAAATTGTGTATTTTTGTGGATTTTTGTTGATTTTAGAAGCAATTTTGAAGCAAGAAAGAGAGGGGGAAAATGGTGTTTCCAGCAGTGAGCTCGGCCTGGAGCAAGGGAGGGAGGTTGTGGGAGTTTTGTGGAAGTTTCTAGGTCAATAAAACATCATATGTTATCATTTAATGCTTTCACATCAATATTTTCACAAAAAGCCTCATTTTAATTCATTTTTTTCATAAAATTTCCAACCCTAAAACCAAAAATTTGCAAGCCATGATACAATTTTATTAACACCATATTTTAGCTTATAAAGATTCCTAATTATGAAATTTACCTAATTAAATTTGTATTTATCCCTAATTTAATGCATTTAAAAAGGCTTAAAATAATTAAAAAAAATAATTAATTACGATTTTTTTTTTATTTAACTAGAAAATTATAAGTGACATTTTAGTGACAAAATTATAGTAATATCTTATCTAAATTTTGTATAATTAGGTCTACAATGAAAAATACCTAATTTGACTTTTTACGGAAAAAGCCGAAAAATTAGCCGATTACCGAAAAACTGCCTAAACGATTTTCGAAGGGTTACAATCTTCCCCCCTTAAAGAAATTTGGTCCCCGAATTTAGAATTTAACTACGCGTACCTTCAAAAAGATGAGGATATATCTTCCTCATCTCGACCTCGGTCTCCCAAGTGACCTCCTCGCTGTTCGGGCCACGCCAAAGGACCTTGACGGACGGTATAACCTTCGACCTCAATTTCTTCACCTGCCGATCCAAAATGACCACCGGCTGCTCGGTGAAAGAAAGATCATGCTCTAGCTAGATCGTCTGGTGCTGAATCGCCTGGGAAGGATCATGAAGGTACTTGCGGAGCATCGAGACATGGAATACGGGGTGAACATCGGGGAAGCTGGGCGGAAGAGCTAACCGATAAGCGACTGGACCAACACGCTCTAGGATCTCAAAAGGACCAACATATCTAGGACTCAGTTTCCCTTTCCGCCCAAATCTTATCACACCTCTCATCGGAGAGACCTTCAGGAAAACATGATCGCCAACAGCGAACTCGAGTCAGCGACGGCGCCTGTCAGCATAAGATTTCGCCTGCTCTGTGCCGCTCTCATCCTGTCCCGAATCAGCTGTATCTTCTTGGTCGTCTCCTGTACGATTTGAGGCCCCAAAATACTGCTCTCCCTAAGCTCTGTCCAACATACAGGCGATCGACATCTCCTCCCATATAAAGCCTCGAAAGGTGCCATCTGAATCGTCTCCTGGAAGCTATTATTGTAGGAAAACTCGATCAAAGGCAAATGACGATCCTAGCTACCACCGAAATCTATAACACAAGCTCTGAGCATGTCCTCAAGAGTCTGAATCGTACGCTCCGACTGACCGTCAGTCTGCGGATGAAAGGCTGTGCTAAAACTCAATCGGGTGCCCAAAGCTTCCTGGAGTTTCTGCCACAATCGGCTGGTAAACCGGGTGCCACGGTCGGACATGATGCAAGTCGGAACGCCATGCAGTTGCACTATCTCATCAATATAAACCTGGGCGTACTGAGAAAATCCAAAAGTGGTCTTCACTGGCAGAAAGTGAGCCGCTTTCGTTAGTCGATCCACAATCACCCAAATAGAGTCGTACCCTCGACTGGTCCTGGGTAGACCCACAACGAAGTCCATGGAGACCTGCTCCCACTTCCACTCAGTGATGGGCAAAGGCTGTAACTCGCCGGCTGGCCTCTGGTGCTCGGCCTTGACTTGCTGACAAGTCAGGCATCTGGACACAAAGTCTGTAATATCCTTCTTCATCCCATCCCACCAGTAAACCTCTCTCAAATCATGGTACATTTTGGTGGAACCTGGATGCACACTGTATACTGATCTATGTGCCTCCTCGAGAATATCACGCCTCAGTCCCTCCGAATCTGGCACGCACAGTCGAGTCCCAAATCGAAGTATTCCTTGATCATCAATCACGAACTCGGAAACTCTGCCCTGCCGAATCTGCTCAATAATCTCTAATGTACGGGCATCGCCGGACTGTGCCTCGTGGATACGGTCAAGTAACTGTGGGCGTGCTCTGAAATAGGCCAGCTGTCCCCCCGTAGGAGTAAACTCGAACTGCACTCTGCTATCACATAACACCTGCCAATCCGCCGTCGACTGCATCTGCACTGCGCTCAAACAAGATAAGCTACCTCCGGGCCTCCTACTCAAAGCATCTGCCACCACATTCGCCTTGCCCGGATGGTATAGAATCTCACAGTCATAATCCTTCACCAACTCCATCCATCGGCGCTGTCTCAGGTTCAGGTCTCGCTGCTGGAAGATATACGTCAAACTCTTGTGGTCAGTGAATATCTGGCACGACTCACCGTATAGGTAATGTCTCCAGATCTTAAGTGCAAATACCACTGCAGCCATCTCTAAATCATGGGTGGGGTAGTTCTGCTCATGTTTCCTCAGCTGCCGAGAAGCATACGCGATAACTCTGTCGTGCTGCATCAATACACATCCCAGCCCCACTCGAGAAGCATCGCAATATACCATGAACCCGCCTGACCTTGAAGGCAATGCTAACACTGGTGCAGTAGTCAGACGAGTCTTCAACTGCTGGAAGCTATCCTCACATGCCTGGGTCCAATCAAAAGGAACCCCCTTTCGGGTCAACCCGGTCAAAGGTGCAGCAATGCGAGAGAAATCCTGGACAAAACGTCGATAATAGCCGGCCAGACCTAGAAAGCTGCGAACCTCTGTAACTGATACTGGTCTAGGCTAACGCTGAACTGCCTCGATCTTCTTCGGGTCCACACAAAAACCGTCTCTCGTCACCACATGACCCAAGAAGTCGACACTGTCTAACCAGAATGCGCACTTGGAGAATTTGGCGAACAGCTGATGCTCCCTCAAAGTCTGCAAGGTGATACGTAAGTGCTGCTCATGCTCCTCCCGGCTCCGAGAATAAACCAAGATGTCGTCAATGAACACAATAATGAACTGATCGAGATACGGCCTGAATACGCGGTTCATCAAATCCATAAATGCTGCCGGGGCATTGGTGAGCCCGAACGACATCACCAAGAACTCATAGTGACCATATCGAGTACGGAAAGCGGTCTTCGGAATATCCTCCTTCCGAACTCGCAACTGGTGATAACCTGACCGTAAATCAACCTTCGAGAAAAACCCTGCACCCTGGAGCTGATCAAATAAGTCATCAATGCGGGGTAGGGGATACCTGTTCCGCACAGTAACCCGGTTCAGCTGACGATAATCAATGCATAAGCGCATACTTCCGTCCTTCTTCTTAACAAACAAGACGGGAGCACCCCAAGGTGACACACTCGGTCGGATAAGCCCTTTGTCCAGCAAGTCCTGTAACTGATCCTTTAGCTCTCTCAGCTCCGCCGGGGCCATCCGATAAGGCGGTATAGAGATAGGCCCCGTGCCGGGGATCAAGTCAATACAGAACTCAATCTCGCGCTCTGGTGGCCAACCAGGCAGCTCGTCAGGAAATACATCAGGAAACTCTCTCACAACAGGGACCTGGTCCAACGGAACCTCTGTGGAGCTAGTATCACAAATATAGGCTAAGAATCCCTGACACCTTTTCCTTAAGAGCAGACCAGCGCGAAGAGAAGAAATCAAGCTGGGAAGGGTAGCAGTACGATCTCCCTCAATAATAAGAACCGGCTCACCAGGAAAACTGAATCTGACTGCTTTTTCACGGCAGTCCACGGATGCATAACAGGTGGCTAGCCAGTCCATACCAAGAAGAACGTCAAAGTCTAGCATATCGAGGAGAATCAAATCTACTGAAGAATCTCTCTCCCCGATACGAACGGAACACGATCGGTACACAAAACGGGCAACAAAAGACTCGCCTACCGGGGTAATAACGACAAGCGGCTGATCTAACGGAGAAGACTCTCGGCCCAACCTCGGTGCAAAGTACGTGGATACATAGGAATGTGTGGAGCCTGGATCAAATAATACCCGTGCATCAAAAGAACATACTGGCAGAGTACCTGTCACGACGGCATTGGATGCCTGTGCATCCTGAGGAGTCAATGCGAACACTCGGGCCTGTCCACCACTAATAGCTGGCTGTCCTCTGCCTCTACCTCGGCCTCTGCCTCTGCCTCTGTCGCCTCGTCCTCTCTGAACTGGACCGCCACGCCCACGGCCTCTAGAAGCATCTGGCTGGCGTGGAGCATCGTCAGGAGTAGGAAGTAAAGCTCTCTGAGAAGGTGGTGAGGGTGGTAAAGTCACATGCGGGACTGTCACCGCTCCCTGGTGTCCTATGGTACAGTCTCTGACACGGTGATACTGACTCCCACACCGAAAACATCCTGGAGACGACTGCTGGGTCTGTGGATATGAACCAAATAACTGACCTCGTCTCAATCCTCTGCCTCCACCATCTCCCGGAAATAATCTATCGCGGTGTCTGCCCATCTGCCGCTGAGCTGGCGTATCAGTACGGATCCTCTTCGGCCCAGAAACGACCGGAGTCTCAGAAATACGCTCCTCCAAAAGTAAGGCTGCATCCATCGCGGCTGCGTATGTATCAAAGTGCTGGGTGCCGATGGCAAAGAATAGCTGTGTATCAAGCCCTCGTACAAACCTCTTTATTCTCTTCTCTTCTGTGTCGACTAGGTACGGAGCATATCGAGACAACTGGGTAAACTGTATATCATACTCCGACACTGTCATCCCAGGAGTCTTGCGCAAAGACTCAAAACTACGGGCTCGAGCATCTCGGACACTCTCCGGAAGAAAACGGGCAAGAAATGCAGCTGTAAACTCGTCCCAGGTCATAGAAGGCAGACTTGCAGCTCGGCCTCTCTCTACTGAATCGTACCATGTCTGGGCAAGACTCTCCAGACGAAAACTCGAAAACTCCACCAATCTATCATCAGAACACCTCAACGAACGGCAAATCCGAGCCATCCTATCAAGAAAAGCCTGTGGGTCCTCTGTCGCATCTGTACCGGTAAAAGCTGGAGGTCTCAATCTCATGAACTCCTGTAGTGAAACAGGGATAGTCTCCGTAGTAGCAGCAGGAGTGACCATCTGTGCAGCAGGTACGATCGTGGTCTGTGCGGTGGAAGGAACGTCCTCGGATCTCTGTGCCCGGCTGGACTCAACTAAAGATCCCATCATCTGCCGCAACTCTTGCATGCCGGCCTCTAATCTGGCAATACGGTCTGGATAAGGCGGATCAGTATGACCCTGAGGGACAGGCGTATCATCCCACTCGATCCTCACCTCAAACGAGCCTGCCTAAATCTCATCCCTAGCGGCAGCCCGCTGAGCTCTCGTAGTCTTTGGCGGCATCGAAACTATAATAAGAAACAGGACTGATAAGATCATTGCAATTGAATCAAGGAATGCAAGGAATCAAGAAAGGAAATACAAGAAATTATGTCCTAAGGTTACTTAGGCGGAGTACCGTATCGTAAGTATGCCGCGGATCATACCCACGCTACGCCACTCTGCTTAAGTCACCTACTCCATCTACCAAGGTCGTCCTACACTCAGAAAGATAAAACCTGGCTCTGATACCAACTTTGTCACGACCCGAAGGTACGGAACGTGACTGGCACTTAGATTACGAGACGTCTAAAGGCGTACCGTAACCTAAGTCAGCCAAAGCCCAGAAAAATCTAAACCAAAATCAAAAGAGAGTGAAGGAAAACCTTTAATGAAGACGATTTTCAAATCAATTAAGTTGCAAAGAATCCCTTTTTAAAATCATCATAAATTTCAGAAAATTTCGGCAGAGTCTTGATTGGTAGTTTTCCGTTGTGTTTGTAGAAAATTGTAAAGAAATCACAACCAAAAATTATTTTGACTGCAATCAAACTACGGTGTCAATTGTAGTTCATGAATGAGTGCGGATCGTCCACAGGGATTGCACGATTCGTTTGTGTTATGATATGCTTGAATTGAAAAGTTAAGCTAAGATAAACGAAAACATGATTCAAGAATTTATCAATTGATTCAGGTGTCGCGATGTTTAATCAAGAATCAAGAAACTGATAAACAGTCAAGAATTGGGTTTTGATAATATTTCCAACCAAAATGTCAAGAATCTAAATGAGGCTTGTAGGAATCGATCGGATCTATAGACGTGATATAATCTCAAGATTTCGTGTTCTTGTCCTTCGAAGGATTGATACTAGATCGATGATAATCGACGAGAGTTAGGGCTTTCTCGTGAAACTAGGGTTTCATCTTATCCCTTTTTCTTTTGTCGATATCATTCACATTCTAGCCTCTAGCAATTTCAAGAAACGATCCTAACTCCCCAATTTCGAGCGATATCATTCAAGAAAGCATCGTAACGAAATGGGTTGTCGGTTCTTGAACTTGCTAGGGTTTACAAAACTTGTAGGAATCAAGAATCGATTAAAGCTATGTTACATCATCATTCTATTGACCGTCTCGACTCCTCAACGAGCAGAGTTTTATTCACACATCACCACACAGAAAATATTCACGAATTGTAAAGATGTCATGATGCAGAATTTAAAGAAAACAAGATAAAAGAATATCACCTTTATTTATCTCAACAATTTTGATTACATTCGCTTCAAGAACTACAAGAGGAAGAATCTAGATTGTTGATCGGGCGTCGCTCAGCTTCATGAGTCTTGGATCGGCTCGGATCGCTTGCTCCGTTGAAGATCGGCTCCGCTCCTAAAGGTTGTAGGGCTTCATTCTTAATGGGTACTCGGGATCTTGGCTTTTGGAGTTGGAATTAGGGTTAGGGTTTCACACAAGTCCTGTCACTAGACTTGTGGAAGAAGAAGATGAAGAGGGAGATTGGCTAAAATGAACTAAAATGAATTACAAATGGTTTGATTCTATCTATCTCCACATTATATCTCACCCTAGGTCTAGGCTTCTATTTATAGACTTCCCAAATCCTAGGTTTAGGTTTGAAATTACAATTCCCTCCAAAATTTTGTTGATGAGTTTCTAGAAGGAGTTTGTTAGGAGCTAGCTTAGGGTTTAAGCTAGGATTAATTAAGCTTTAGAAACCCTTGTTTGCTGATCTGGCAGAAATCTCTGGAGTCTTCTGGAAACTGAGATACATTTCTGAGCAGTGGGCCCTGAGACAGGAGTTTTGCACCAAAATTGAGGAGGTAACTCCCTGGTTCCACCGCGGATCCGCCGCACAAGCAACCCATTGCCGCGGATCCGCGGCTCTTTGATGGGCTTGGGCTCTGTACTTTCTTCTGTGGGCTTGTACTGTAGTTTAGGGCTTTCTTTGATATGTTGATTTGCAATTTCTCCTTTGTAATGATACCAGATTTGAAGTTAGTGAGTTGACGTATCTTTGAGCGGTGTAAATTTGAGCGAGCTTCTAGTTTTCCTGCACAGACTTCGAAACACGGGTTGCGACATATAGAAATATTGCGATGCCATGCAATGCAGTCAATTTCCCTAGAAATGCCGGCTTTAAGGTCTAATACATGTAATCTGATATTTTGCGACAGTTTTTCTAATATGTAGAATATGAATGCCGAACACTTCTATATGAATGCAAATGATGAGGAAATTGCCGGTTAAAATATACAATATTTTCGACTAATCAAGTCTCCCCAGTATTTTCTATCCCCCAAAATGGGTACAACAAGATAATAAACCTGTAATCATAAAATGGCATCCCCAAGCGGGAGCTAGCTCTTCGCCCAAGGCGGATCACAACTACATGCAATATAATAGCAATATCAAGAAAAGAGCATGAAAGAAACGCAAAATATTAGAAACACAATGCCGGCTCAAGTGAGCTCGACCCAAAAGAAACCACAAATATACGAATCTCTCAGTCTCACCACTAGGTCACATATACAATATAAACTGGTAGATGGAGTATACTAGATACAATGATAAAGCAAAAGAAATAAAGTGTGCTTGCAACCCACCTACGGGCGATGTCGCGAGTCTGAGCAAAAGGAACTGATGATAAGATAGCCCGCCGCTACAAGACTGACGGGTCCGACCTGCAAGACACTGTGGCACAACGGGGGTGAGTTGCCAGCTCGTGAGTAAATATAACATCTAATAAGGCAATCATAAGAATGCACGCAATGCACCACAACATGCATGTCCATATGTGATATAATATCTCTAGTATGCATGCAAAGGTATGCAATGTCATTATTAAGTCTTTAAGTGTTTTAAATGCTAAGGGTATTGAATTCTTAACTTTAGAAAATGAATATTTGTATAATAGCTAAATACCATCAAGAAATCATCTGAAAACCCGTGTCAAGCATCGACACCAAATAGGAATCATATCTGTCTCAATATCGGGCTCCGTCAGTCCGGATCGGCCCATATCATAAATCTCACGACAACGGTCGGTATCCTCCGGATATCCGCCGTGCCAGACATCACCGGTAGGTAGTCTTCCCCTGCCAGGCTCATCGTCTACAACTCGATCTTCTTGCCCCGGGTTACCATACCAGGCCCACCATGTACCCGAGACGGTTCATCCACTCCTCGAATCGGGTCTCGAATCCAACAGAAAACATTAAAACTCATGGTGGACGACACATACATCACGAGAAAACCGCAACTTTGTTTTAAAAATGATAAATATAAGCTTTTGTTAAATTCTTGCGGTTTTCCCCAAAAATCCAGAAATCGCAACAATACTGAAATCCTCAAGAAAATCATAATGTTCACATGTTATATATGATAAATGTCTATGATATCAATGTATATGATGTGAGTTTTGGCTAGAGATCTATGTAAATATGATGATGATGCGAGATATATGCATGCGATGCAATTTCATATATCAAGTAAGAATGCAGGTGACGATATTAAGATAAACAGGTTCTATAGTGCACGTGGCATGGCAATTACCAAAGGCGTGTGTGTCACATGAATAGTGCGCGTGCAACAGATGCCAATGGTAAGGTGTTCGTGTCTTACGAAATGATATCGCGTAAGTATAGATGAATGTCCATGCAATTTAATATACTGTTCGCTATAAGGGTATGCAGTGTACATGAATGGATGAGCTAGCTAACAAAATAAATCTTGCAAAAAGTAGGGTAATCCTAACTAGGGGGGCGCCTTGCGCCATTCAGACGATTCCTCCATAGATGAATACATTTACTCACCTGAAATCCCTGCTAATCCGATCCGACCACCGCCTTGCCTTTACGTGCCGTGTCCGATGTTTCCCCGACCGATCCTATATTTGCACAACACCAAGCATAAGATTACAAAACCTAAAACGATGCAAGTCATAATATACAATTATCGACGCTCTCGAATTAAACATAACATACACTCGGTGCGCGGGAAAACGCACGAAAATCGCTAATCGTTAACTAGAATCGTCATTTCGGGGAAATCGACAAAACTACAACCCGACTAGACGAAACCCCGCGTTCGCACACTCTAATAGTCCTATACGAAGCTAATTATATCGCTAAAATAACGCAATTTGATTGCATTCTATTTTGCATAAAAATCTAGCAAGCAATTGCATACCGATTCGACGCAAATATCGAAATTTTATCGATCTAGCGAGCGTAATATCGCACAATTAACCATTCTAACTAATTAGATAACCAAACCTAGCTTAACTCCATCAACCATGCTACAAACCCTAATTTGGAATCAAATCCCTCTCTTGATTTTCATGAGCAAACAAAATAACCTAAATTTCACACTTAAACTACAAAATCTAGCAAGCTTACACTACAATTAAACACTAGATTAAGATTGTACCTCACAAGTGATGATTCCTAGTTTGAACTAGCCTCCAAGAAACCTCTTTTCTCCACCTTTTAAACAAATTAGGGTTTGGGAAGAAGTGGAATGGGATTTAGGTAAGAATTAGTGAAGAAAATTGTGTATTTTTGTGGATTTTTGTTGATTTTAGAAGCAATTTTGAAGCAAGAAAGAGAGGGGAAAAATGGTGTTTCCAGCAGTGAGCTCGGCCTGGAGCAAGGGAGGGAGGTTGTGGGAGTTTTGTGGAAGTTTCTAGGTCAATAAAACATCATATGTTATCATTTAATGCTTTCACATCAATATTTTCACAAAAAGCCTCATTTTAATTCATTTTTTTCATAAAATTTCCAACCCTAAAACCAAAAATTTGCAAGCCATGATACAATTTTATTAACACCATATTTTAGCTTATAAAGATTCCTAATTATGAAATTTACCTAATTAAATTTGTATTTATCCCTAATTTAATGCATTTAAAAAGGCTTAAAATAATTTTAAAAAAAAATTAATTACGAATTTTTTTTTATTTAACTAGAAAATTATAAGTGACATTTTAGTGACAAAATTATAGTAATATCTTATCTAAATTTTGTATAATTAGGTCTACAATGAAAAATACCTAATTTGACTTTTTACGGAAAAAGCCGAAAAATTAGCCGATTACCGAAAAACTGCCTAAACGATTTTCGAAGGGTTACACAATCTATTCTTGCAAGAGCGCACGCTGAGTGTTTTCTTCTCTCTCTCTCCAGGTAGCGACCATATCATGCCTTAATCAAGATAATAATATGGATATATTGACCGAACCCGCTTGTTATACTGAGCTGGGGAACGTTGGTCCCGCTCCAACTTATAATTGTTATAAGACAGAGCAGGAAATTGGGGATTACCAGAATTCCCGTGCCGCCCAAACGAAGAGAGTGCATGCTGATGCATCATCTTCGGGTGTGTTCGTTACAAAGAACTGTTTCTCAGTATCCTCCGCATCCTGGGTATATGATACCGGATCAGGATCCCAGATATGTAATCTGTTACATAGGGCTACAGATAGGTAGAGAACTGAGAACGGGTGATAAGTTTCATGAGGCAGAAAACGGGGCAAGTGTTGCAGCCAAGTCTGTTGGTCACTGTCACCCTATATTTCAAATACATTGATTCTGAACGAATGCTATTAGATACCGAACCTGATATACAAAATCATATCAGTCTCTTTATTAGTAAAGAAAGGATATAATTTTGTATTGATGGATAATGTTTTGAACATTTCCTATATCAAAAGTTGATCGGTTCAGGCACGTTATCTAAAAGCATTAATGTTCTAAATCAAATTACAGTTCTTAGTATACGGAACACACACAAGAGGAAGAGTTCAGAAATGAACAAATCCTTCTTGAGGTATTGTAGACTAGGTCATATCAATGCGACCCGACTAGCTTAAGTTACATATAGATGCATATTTAAATCAGTTTGAATTTACATCTTGTGAAACTTGTCAGTCATGTCACAGAGATAAGATGACCATAGCTCCGTTTACTGGAAACAGAGAAAGAGTTAGTGAACTCTTGGGATGATACATGTTGATGTATGTAGGTCCCCTGTCTACACTTGCCAAGACTGGTTCGTTATACTTCATTACATTCTCTGATGATCTTTCAAGATTCAGACCTATGTTCCTATTGAAACACAAGTTCGAACCTTTTGAGATATTCACAGAATATAAGTTAGAAGTAGAGAACCAAAATAAGGGTATAAGTATTATGTCTTATGATGAGATCAAGGAGGAGAATACTTGAGCACAGAATTCTTGGACTTTTCTAAAGTAGAATGAGATTCTCTCTCAGCATTACTCCTCGGTATACACCAAAGCACGATGGTATATCGGGGTGGAGCAATCACACCCTATATGATAAGGTGTGCTCTATGATGAGTACTACTGAGTTTCCTATTTTCCTTTTGGGAGTTATGCACTTGAGAAGATGCATACCTATTGAATTAGGTTCGAATCAAATCAATGCCTACCACTTCATATGTGATATGGAAAGGGAAGAGCCCATATCTTAAGTTTGTTAAGATTTGGAGTTGTCCGGCCTATGTCTAAAAGCAAAATCCAGACAAACTCGAGGCAAGGTCAGTTATGTAGAACTGGAAAGGTTCCAGCTATACAAACTACAGCAGATGATTTAATAAAACCAAAGGATTCAATAGTTACCAACGAACCTCAGCCTCTCCGCCGATCTAGTAGGGTTCCTTACCTACCTGAGAGATACTTCGGTTTCTCTATGACAGTGGGAGCGAGGATTGCATCATGAGATGATGACCCAACTAGTTTCGAGCTGGCCATCAGGAGTGGGACTCTGTAAGAATGGCTCGATGCTTAGCGATCTGTGATGGAATCCATATACACCAACAAAGTATGGACTTTAGTTGCTTTATCTGAAGGGTTAAATCCCCATCAGGAGCAAGTATATCTTGAAAAGATTACTTTGTGTAGATGGAAAAGTTGAGACTTTCAAAGCTAGACTTGTTAAAGGTTTTCGTCATCGACCAGGCGTGGATAATGATAAAACCTTTTCCAGGATCTATGCTTAAGTCCATCCAGATCCTACTTGCCACGGCTACATACCATGACTACGATATCTGGTGGTTGGGTGTCATGACTGCTTTTCTAAATGATGTTTTAGATGAGAACATCTGTAAGTACACAGCCAGAGGGCTTCATAGACAGTGGGAGCAGCGGAAACGTGTACAAGATGCTTTATAGGATAAAGCAGGTATCGCGGAGTTGGAACATCTGTTTTGATGTCTTAGTCAAAGAGTTTGACATCATCAAAATGGTAGATGAGCCTTGTATAAACAAAAAGGTAGTAGGGAGTATAGTGACGATCCTCGTAGAGTACGTGGATGACATGCTCTTGATAGGGAAGGAGTTTCCTATGCTACGCTCGATCAATCTCCGGTTATCACAAGAATTCTCCATAATAGGATCAAAGTGATACCTCCTAAATCCTGGTTTTGGATCTATGAGATAGATCTAATTGGATGTTAGGATTCTTACTAGTTGTACTGAGAAGGTATCAACCGATCCTGGGGAGAATCACTGGAAGGGTTCCAGGGTGATAAGGACGACTGAAAGTCAGTCACAGGCATTGTCTTTACCCTCAGTAAAGGGATGGTATGTTGGAAGAGTTCCAAGCTAGATACCGTGGCATACTAGACGATAAAGGCTGGATATATCGCTACTTAAGATGCTACCAAAGTGGCTGTCTGGGTGTATATTGGTTCATGAGATGAACTTAGTTCCTCCCATTGTGTGACAATGGAGTTGTGGCTTATGCCAAGGAACACCCGTCCCATCAGTGATCCAGACATATTCTAAGGCAGTATCACCTAATCATGGAGATAGTTGATCTCCAGGGTGATCGAGGTTAGGAGAGCAGACTCAGAGGATAACACGGCGGATCCACTCACGAAGGCCTATTCCCAGAGAGAGACTTTTATGGGATGGTTGAGTATGAGATACTACAACCACTGCTATCAGATGGCCCTAGTGCAAGTGGGAGATTGTTAGTTATATGTATGCCCTAGAGGCCATTACTGTACATTGGATGTATATTGTAGTGGATGCTGGGACATATATAGGGAGGACTTTCTTGCTCGACATGATAGTATGCTATCTGGTTACTCTTTACCTTAACGTGTACACTGATTGTCTTTCTGTTACATATTGGTAAACCCCTTAGGATGTGTACTTGAGTACCTGGACTATGATGCGGATCATACTAGTGGGGACATGGTAGTCCATAAGTACATCCTTCAAAGTCCCTAGTCGTGGGTATATCGAGACGGGGCATCGATATACCAGAGTAGACTAGCGTATACCTTCTCGACCCATACAGATGGGCGATGGATGATCCCATATCCATTGGTGTTTGACATCAGAGATGATATACGGGTGCTCAGTGGAGACTGGGTACACTTGACGGACTCGCCGAGAACTCCCAGATGGTATTATACCTTACGTCAGATGGCAGTTCTCAGGTGACACTGGTACAGAGTAGTCTGTTGACCCGAGATCGTCATAGAGTCTTGTGTGGTTCCCACTGTGCTTTGATTTCCACCTTACCACGTCCAAGAGGGCATGCAAAACGGTGGTTTTTGGGTACAGTCCCGATTCACATGGAGGCAATGAGCGATAGGAGGGGATTCGTCTCTCCCGGTATTGGGGGTTGATGTTGCGCAATGCACGACTGGCCATAACAGGAAATCCCTGGCCAGGGTTATTGTGATATACTGGTAAGAGTTATCAGTAGTTTCACGAAAGTTATGGACCCTACGTCGGCATGACTTATCAAGCTATTGGGGTCTGACGTTTACCACCCCTAGGCGAGATATGCGACATATCAGACGAACAGACCGGACTGTACGGTAAGTGTTACTGGTTGGATTCACAGGAGTGTGAGCGGGCTTGCTCGTCGATCTTCTGATCGCTCAATACCCGGGTGGCCGTTACGTTTAGCAGACCGCTTGCGGCTTGTGGGTGTTTGATATGATCATCACCTGTTGCCGGCGTATTGACGAGTCTTTAGAGTCCTACACAGAGGTTTCCTGGCTCAAGCGAAACGAAATAGGAGCGCATATGAGATATGTGCGGGACTGAGAATAATGCATGTATGTGATACCGTATTTCATTCTCGCGATGAATGTATCGATATGGTTGTATGCGATTTAACCTAGTTATCGATTCAAGGATTGATTCGGTAAGCCGATACATAGGATACTAGTCGGTTATATGCGATATGACCGGATCGTTAAATCAAGTGTTGATTTAATGATTTAATGTATAATTATATATTTGATATATTACTTTGCATTAACTAGTATTGGTTCACTTTAAATGGATTTTCTCACTTGGATTGTGCACATTGTATATGTGATATACTTTTGTACACAAGTTTGTATCATGTTTGATGATACATGCTCACTAGGGTTTGTGTAAAGATTAAACCATGGTTGTGTAATGGTTAGGGTTTACATTTTCTTATTCATTTATTTATTTATTTCATTTATTTCATTTTGGAAAAGAAAATGGGAAAAATGGTGGCTTTCTTTGTTTGTATTTGAAGCTTCATGAAGCTTTGACTAAGTCACCATTTTGTCTCATGCTTAACCCTAACCATTCCACTTAACCCTAGTCTATTCTCTACACTTGACCATGGTTACATTATGATAAGTATTCATTTTATTTTCTTTTTGGAAAAATACTCATCATAATATTCATCTTCTTCTTCTTCTTCTTCACTTGAAGAAAGCTTGCTTCAACAATAGCAACTTGAGCAAATGAGTGAGAAATCCAATTCTAAAGTGAACCCACTTCCTATTTCTTCATCCTCTACCTCTTGCCAAGTAGTATAGGGTGTTTCCTTCACAAGTTTTCTTGACTTGGTGAAGTTGGAGCTTGATCTAGTGATGCCTCGACGTAGATCATCTTCGGCATCGTCGTCGATGACCTAGCCCGCTTTTTCTCCGATGAAGCCGATGCAAGAGTCATGGTTCGATTTGGACAGCGGAGAGGACTTCATCATGGAGCTATGGAGGTGGAGAAACGGATCTACAAAGGTTGTATTTTCGTTCACTTAGTTAATTTGTTAACTAGTTGCATGTTTCGCCTAAAATTCTAGTTAACGATCCGTATTAGGGTTTCTCGGCACATGTAAAATTTGAAATTGGCATGGTTGATGCCTCTTGAGAGTGCCTAGGAACCCTACTGTTCTAACTCCGTGATGCCTGCTTTAATCCATAAATAGATTTAAGCAACCTACATGTTTTCCCGCTGCTCCCACTATCAATGAAGCCCTCTGGCTGATCCATATAAACGCATTCTTCTAAATCACCATTTAGAAAAGCCATTTTAACGTCCATCTGCCAGATTTCATAGTCGTAGTGAGCAGCAATAGCAAGTAGGATCTGAATGGATTTAAGCATGGCTATAGGAGAAAAGGTTTCGTCATAGTCCAGTCCTGGTCTTTGACGAAATCCTTTCTCCACAAGCCTTTCCTTATAGGTCTCCACCTGCCCGTCTGCACCGATCTTTCTCTTAAAGATCCATTTGCACAATAGGGGTTTTACCCCAGAGGTACAACATCCAAAGTCCATACTTTCTTGGTGTACATAGACTCCATTTCAGATCTCATGGCATCCAGCCACTTCACAGAGTAACCACTCGTGATAGCTTGCTGAAAACTGGTAGGGTCATCATCATCCATGAAGCAATATTCTCTATCACCATCAATGAGAAAACCATAGTATCTCTCTGATGGGTGAGAAGTCCTACCAGATCTACGGAGTGGCTGAGGTTCATAAGATTCCGTTGCAACATTAGGTTCAACCAAGTCGTCATTTATAACTTATGTCTCTAGAACCTCTTCTAGATCTACCATATTGCCATCAGTATCATTTAGAAAAATCTCATTTTCTAAAAATGTGGTATGTTGAGAAACAAACACCTTTTGTTCCTCCTTATGGTAGAAAATATATCCAAACGAATGTTTTGGATATCCACAAATATACATTTGACCGATCGTGTCTCGAGTTTGTCTGGATTCTGCTTTTTGACAAAAGCCGGACAACCCCAAATCTTAACTCGTTTAAGAGATGGTCTCTTCCCATACCATATCTCATATGGAGTGATAGACATGGTCTTGGTTGGAATTTTGTTCAACAGAAATGCTACAGTCTCCAATGCATGCCCCCAAAAAGAGAGAGGTAACTCAGTATCACTCATCATGGATTGTACCATATCTAATAGGGTACGATTCCGCCACTCTGACATACCGTTGTGCTGTGGTGTGTAAGGGAGAATGAGCTGAGAAAGAATCCCATTCTCTTTTAGGAAGTTCGAAAACTCTGTACTAAGATACTCTCCACCTCGATCTGATCGAAGTATTTTGATGCTCATTCCTATTTGTTTTTCTATTTCAAGATTGTACTCCTTGAATTTCTCGAAAGCTTCAGACTTTTGTTTTAATAAAAACACATGACCGAATCTTGAGAAATCATTAGTAAAAGTTATAAAGTAAGAAAAACCGCCTCTCGCATATGTAGTCATTGGTCCACATACATCACTATGTATGGGGCCCAAGAGCTCTGTAGCTCTTTCTCCATGTCCAGTAAACGGAGTTTTGGTCATTTTCCTTTTGATACAAGACTGACATGTCGCATAAGATTTATACTCAAAAGGATTTAAATCTCCATCTTTATGAAGCTTGTTTAGTCTTGTTTCATTAATATGACCAAATCTACAATGCCAAAGAAAAGCTTCATTTATATCTAAAAATTTTCTTTTATTTGTGTTCTATGTTGAAAACTGTATGTTGATTAAGGACGTATATCTCGTTATTAAGTGTACCATAACTAATCAACTCTTGATTCAGTTTAATGTTCATAATATTGTGCTGCAATACAAAATGATATCCTTCATTGTCTAACAATGAAATGGATATTATATTACAAAGCATGCTTGGTACAAAATAACATGAGTTCGAAACCAATATACAACCCGACGGCAACCCTAGGTGATACTCTCCCACTGAAACTGCATGTACATTGGAACCATTTCCAACTCGGAGAGTGTGATCACCGTTCTTCAAAACTCTGCTATTTCTCATGCCCTAGACAGAATTGCAGATATGAGAACCCGAACCGGTATCCAATACCCAGGACACAGAGTTTATAGAAAAACAGTTTTCAGTTACGAACACACCTGAAGCTGAAACATCACCATACTTTCTTTTCTTAAGATCAAGGTATTCAGTACAGTTCCGTTTCTAGTGCCCCGTCTTCTTGCAGGGAAAACATTCTCCTTTTCCTGACTCCTCAACCTAGGATTTGTCTCTTCCTTGTGCCTTCTTGATTCCACCTCTCGGTTTGGTGGATTTCTTCTTATTACTTCCCTTGGCCTTGGCTTTTAGGACGGAAGAGGGAAATTGTCCAACAATCAGAGAGGGAGACTTCGCCTTAAGCGTGCTCTCCGCACTTCTCAACATATTGAGAAGTTCGGGTAGTGACTTCTCCATGTTATGCATGTTGAAGTTCACTATGAATTGAGCAAAGGCAGGTGGAAGAGACTGAAGAACAATATCAATATACTGTCCGTTCTCCATTGTCCAACCGAGGTCCTCAATCTCTTCAATAAGAGCTATCATCTTCAAAATGAGATCGCCTACTGGTGTGCCAGGAGTCATCCACATCTGAAACAACTTTCAAGATGCTTCGTATCTCAGGGTCCGAGATTGCTCCCTATACAACTCTTTTGTATGGAGAAGGATGGATTGAACATCCATCTGCTCATGCTGCTTTTGATGTGTATTGTCCATCGATGCAAGCGCGAGGCATTTGGCAGTAGCACAGTCAATATCCCACGTTTTGCAGATCTCCTTATCCGCAACAGAAGATTCAGGGCCTGGGCTGGGTGGGGCTGAGGCAGTGAGGACATATGATACTTTATCATATGTGAGAGCAATGTTAATGTTCCTCAGCCAGTCTTTATAGTTCGGCCCAGTTAGCTTATTTTTCTCTAACAGTAGCTTAAGTCCAGCCATGGTAATCTGCCATTAGGAGAGAGAAAAGAATACACTCAGCGAAATCTCTTGTAAAAGATCAGATTGGTTATTATCTTATCTAATCGATGTCTCCCAATGCTTTTATCAAATTTTCCTTCAAACCTTAAAAAGAAAATTAGCCAGGATTAATTACATTCTATAACTTCGCTAACCGTTCAGCCAGACCAGTACTAGTACTTAGAGGGAGGTTCCCCGTGCTTTCGCACGGACCTAATTAGAATAACCTCGTTTTCCCAGAGGCGTAGCTCCATTGACACCTTTCTAGACACCTAATGGGTTAGCTAATTGTAAAGTGCAAAACTCTCCCGGGAGCAACTCTTGCTCACAGTGGAATCGCGATCCTACTATTACATAGAAGGTATGCAATCTCATTTCAAATTTCAACTCTTGAAACTCCCGATATGGTTTTTACCCCTAGCACTCATGACCTTGGCTATGGTCAACATATCATAAGCACTAGTCAAATTCTACCCGTCATTTCATGATTAATTAGACCCACCCACATGACCCTTGGCTATGGTCAATATAATCATGTGATTGTCCTAATTAATCGCATCATATGCTGTGTAGGAAGACATCACTTAGCTACCATACACTACGTCTTGGCTATCGTCAACATACGTAGCACGAATATTAAGTACTCTGCTTCCTAAAATGACGGAGGGCTGCGAATAGTTTTTATGAAAACCTTTAACGCTTTGAACTTGATATCGTTGTAAAATCTAATGGTTTTAAAAGGAGTGGCTTAAGCTCCGCACTTTGAAAACTTGCTTTTTCATAAAAAGACGAGTAGGTTTCAAATCCGATTCTACAACATCTTTTAGGTTCATTTTTCTTTACATTAATCTCATTAATGTAGTCCCATCATTTAAATCCTTAAGCCATCACAGAAAAGAAACGAAAATAGAACGTACACTTATGCCATCCATATTCACCACAATGTCCCGTTAGGTTACTTAACTAACGGCATAGCGGGACGGGACTAGCGCGGATGCAAAACATAAGCAACGTTTATTATATATCATATATATAATATACCATTCGTCTCAACATATAAAGTGATCACATCACATAATATCAACAGCAGAAGCACATATATGAAAATATAGGATATATCAGGAGGTCCGTATTTTGTATTTAGCCAACAATAGAAAATACGGATTCCACGGTCGCGATGAATAGCCAAGCCCACACCCCTAGACCCCTACGAGAGCGGCAAGTGACCCTACCAATTCTAGAGTTTAGGAGACCCGGTCTCGACTCCTCGAGATGGCCTCCCACTGAACCATAGAACCCGGTCACTTGTGGTCCCCTCCTTGGGTCTATCCTAATGCGAAAAAGTAAATAATATACAACATTTGGTGACATCATCCTCAACCCGGAAGTGCCCCAATAAAAGAATATTACATACAACTAATTTTACATGAATGAAAATAAAAACTCCCATCTCACATAAAACCCCCGGCCATTCAATCACGACGATCCTGTACATCATATCTCAGCAACATATAACATCACATATCATCAACGTAAGTAAGTATGCGTACCCCAATTGTCGTTGATGTATAGCAACGAAACTGACGATACACCACATACTGCACTTACGGTCGCAGAAAAGAAAATGAAAAACAACAACAATTGGAATCATCATTTTCACAAATATCCAGACGATGTTAAACGTTTCGATTGAATCAACATACACCCACAAATTACCCCGAGAGCTCAACACTTGAGCAAAGTTAAAATACCCAAAACTTGCCACAGTGCCTATAGACCAACCATAGAAGGGTCAACCCTTGCCTCACCTATGGCGCCACGGAACTACGGCAAACCCTAAGGTTTGGCCGCGGTTCCATGGTCATAGGATCGAGTTAGGGTTACATTCTTCTAGAGGGTCCATAGGGATACTTGCACGATCTTCCGAATATGTTCAACTTGGAAAATTCCAACACTGGAAAATTTCCAGCGAGAGTAATGAGGTGGTATATGATATTCGTTCGAACTGTTAAACGTCGCCCAAGTTATTAAAACAATGTTAAAATTACGACTACGAAATACTACGAATTAGCCCATAACCAAAATTAACATCACATGAAATTTTGGGCTAAACAAACAGTACCAGAAACCCCAAAACCTACAGACCAGAGCACAGAAGAAAAACGAGGCGAAATGGAGCATTTTGGGCCGGCCAGGCCGGAATTTATAAGGTTCTCATCGGGTGAAATCCGGTGGAACGGCCTCATTTTTCATCTGTATTCTATATGCATCACATGCAAGCATCTACAGTTGCTAAAATAATTTTAGGAGACCGTTTTAAAATCGACAGAGAGCATATCCTAGGGTTTCAGAATATCGTATTTTCGGAGTTGTTTCGGTTTCGTAATATTTATAACATCGTCTAAGTTTCTAGATTGGCTCTAATACCACTATAGGAATTCCTTAGCACCATGCCTAGGGTTTGGTTGCATCACACATGCTATATTAAAAATTTAGGGGGTGCTAAGTAATACCATCCATGAATCGAACTAGAAATCTAGGGTAACAAGCAACTAATACATACTAGGAGTATTTTAACACTAAGAGGTGAGTAATACAACATTTGTAGACCTCCCTCCTTGACTCCTTGGATCAACTAGGGTTTGAAACGGTTTGCTTGAATCATTCCAATTCCACGACGATCCACCACGAAGTCCCTTTGCTCAAGCTCCAAGCTTCACTTGATCTTTGAAAAAGTGGAGCAAACAAACTATACAAGTGGGCTAGACTAATATAGATTGGTGATGTGGGTTTGGATCTTACTTAAAAACCTTTCGTTTTTGTTTCCTTCACTCACTTGAAAAGGGTAAAGAGCATGAAGGAGGAAGATGAAGGAGATGGCTAAGCTTGAGCTCTTTTGTTTGTGATAAATCTCAAATAAAATGAGAAAAGAAAATATAAATGAGAGTCACCCTCACATAGAACCATGGTCAATAAATATCTAGATATTTTAGATAGTGAGTTAAAGAACAAATGAAATTAAACCATGGTTGTAAACAAGGTTAAGCAAAGAAGAGTGTAGAAACATTCAACCATGATTTAATCCTTTTTCTTTTTCTCAATAACAAATACACACACACACACACACACACACACACACACACCATGTGAGTCTTGCATTGCCATCTCCAATGTATCAACAACCATGACACATGTATGCATGTATGTGTGCATTCATAACAACATGTAAATATACATACATACATTCATGCACACATCCAAATAGAAAAGGTTTAAATAAATGAGCTAAAAGTTAATATTAAACCAACACTTGATTTAATAACCCGATCATATCACATACGATCCGACCAATAGAAAATTCCCGATTTAAAATACGGTATCATATACACGCATTTAATCGAGCTCCCGCGCATATCCCATATGCACCCCCACATCATTTCGCCTGAGCTAGGAAACCCCTCTGTGGGACTTAAGACTCGTCAATACGCTATCTGTAGGAGTGATCATATCACATACCCACAAACCGTCAGCGGCACTAGCTGTACGTAACGGCTCCCAGGTATTGAGCGATTAGAAGAAAAACAAGTGAACCTATCAAAACTCCTGTCGAGCCCACTGGCAACACTTACCGTACAGTCCGGTCTCTTCGTTAGATATGCTGCATATCGAGTTTAGGGATAGTTTCGTCAACCCCAATAACTCAATATGTCATGTCGGTATATGGCCTATAACAGATCGAGAAACTACTTATAACACTTATCAGTAAATCTCATTAGCCCTAGCCAGGGACTTCCTGTTATAGCCAATCGAGCATAGCACAACATCAACCACAAATACCGGGAGAGAAGAAACCCCTCCTATCGCTCATTCCTCCATGTGCCTCGGGACTGTACCCAAAATCCACCTGTTTGCACGACTCAGTAGAACCGTGGTAGGGTGGAGATCAAAGTACAGTGGGAGGACACACAAGACTCTATGACGATCTCGAGTCTACAGACTAACCTGTACCAGTGTCACCTGAGAACTGCTATCCGACGATAGATATAATACCATATAGGAGTTCTCGACGAGTCCGTTCAGTATACCCAGTCTCCACTGAGCACCCGTGTAAAATCTTTGGTGTCACCACACCAATGGATATGGGATCATCCATCGACCATCATATGGGACAAGAACCGTATACGCTAGTCTACTCTGGAATATCGATGCCCCGTCTCGATACACCTACGACTAGGAACGTTTCAAGGATATGCTTATAAACTACACGTGTCCCACTAGTATGATCTGCATCATAGTCCCAGTAGTCAAGCAAATATCCTAAGGGCTTTATCAACATGTACCAAAAGAGTAAGATGCATGATCAAATGAACATGTCAAGATAAAGTACAACTAGATAGCATACTATCATGTCGAGCAAGATTGTCCTCTGAATATATATATACACATACCGATACATCCACTATCATATAATGGCCTCTAGGGCATACATATATCCAACAGGGAGTGTCCCAAATCCAGGTACATTAACACCATACTAAAGGGATTTAGTATGGAGGATTCTAAGCGTGGTGGTTCGCCCACTTACTCATGAATCACTTTCTCCAAAAGAATGTCTTCCAAGACTAATTTGGAGAGAGCTCGCGTGCAAGGGATACCCTATGCTTCTGCGGTAGGCTCTATCATTATGCGATGTTATGTACCAGACAAGATGTACCTAACTCGCTAGGTGTAGTGATCAGGAATTAATCGGATCTTGGGAGAATCACTGGACAGCTGTGAAGGACATTCTTAAGTACTTCAGAAGCACTAAAGAAATGTTCTTGGTGTTTGGTAACGGTGAACTCCAGTGGGAGTACTTTACCGATTCGAGCTTCCAGAGTGATAAGGTCGACTGAAAGTCAGTCACAGGCTTTGTCTTTACCCTCAGTGGAGGGATGGTATGTTGGAAGAGTACCAAGTTAGATACCGTGGAAAACTAGACGATAAAGGTTGAATACATCGCTACCAATGATGCTGCCAAAGTGGCTGTCTGGACATTTCTTGTTCATGAGATGAACAAGGTTCCTACCATTGAGCGTCCAATAAATGTTATTGCGACAACAATGGAGTTGTGGCTTTAGCCTTGGAACCCCGGTCTCATCAGCGATCCAGACATATTCTGAGGACAGTATCACCTGATCAGGGAGATAGTTGATCTCCAAAGGATCAAGGTAAGGAGAGTTGACGCGAAGGATAACACGGCGGATCCACTCACAGAGACCTTTCCCTAGAGAGACTTTTATGGGGCATTGAGTATGATATACTACAACAAATGGCCTTAGTGCAAGTGAGAGATTGTTAGTTATATGTATGCCCAAGAGGCCATTATTATACATGTGATGTATATTATAGTGGATGCTTGGACATATATAGGGAGGACTTTCTTGCTCGATATGATAGTATGCTATCTGGTTGCTCTTTATCTTAACATGTACACTTATTGTCTCTCTATTACATGTTGATAAAGCCCTTAGGATAAGTACTTGACTACCAGGATTATGATGCAGATCATACTAGTGGGGCTGAGGTAGTCGGTAAGTACATCCTTCAAATGTTCCTAGTTGTGGGAGTATCGAGACGGGGCATCGATATTCCAGAGTAGACTAGCGTATACGCTTCTCAACCCATGTGATGGGCGATGGATGATCCCACATCCATTGGTGTTTGAGATCAGAGAAGGTATGTGGGTGCTCAGTAGAGACTGAGTACACTAGACGGACTCTCCGAGAACTCCTAGATGGTATTATACCTTACGTCAGATGGCAGTTCTCTGGTGACACTGGTACAGGTTAATCTGTCGACCCGAGATCGTCATAGAGTCTTCTGTGATTCCCACAGTGCTTTGATTTCCACCTTACCACGTTCAAGAGATCGTGCAAAACGGTGGTTTTTGGGTACAGTCCTGAGTCACATGGAGGCAATGAGCGATATGAGGGGATTCGTCTCTCCCGGTATTGGGGGTTGATGTTGTGCTATGCTCGATTGGCCATAACAGGAAATCTCTGGCCAGGGTTGCTGAGACTTACCGGTAAGTGTTATCAGTAGTTTCTCGAACCGTTATGGACCTTTCATCGGCATGACTTATCAAGCTATTGGGGTCTGACGTTTACCACCCCTAGGCGAGATATGTGACATATCAGAAGAAGAGACCGGACTGTACGGTAGTATTACTGATTGGATTCGTAGGAGTATGAGTAGGCTTGCTTGTTGATCTTCTGATCGCTCAATACCCGGGTAGCCGTTAAGTTTAGCAGACCGCTTGCGGCTTGTGGGTGACTGATATGATCACCACCTACTGCCGGCGTATTGACAAGTCTTTAGAGTCCTTCACAGAGGTTTCTTAGCTCAAGAGAAACGAAGTAAGAGCACATATGTGATATGTGTGGGACCGAGATTAATACGTGTATGTGATACCGTATTCTATTCTCGCGATATGTGATATCGGTCGGTTATATGTGATATAGCCGGGCTGTCGAATCAAGTGTTGATTCGATAAGATGATACATATGATATTAGTCGGTTGTATGTGATATAGCCGGATTATTAAATCAAGAGTTGATTTAATTATTTAATGTATAATTATATATTTGATATATTAATTTACATTAACTAATATTAGCTCACTTAAGAATTCTTTTTCTCACTTGTGCATTTAGTATATATGTGATATATATTAATGTACACTCTTTTGTATCATGCTAGATGATACATGAGACATAGGTGTATGAGGCTCACACCATGATTATCATAATGATGGATTTAATTATTTAAAGTAAATCAAAATAAGTTGGAAATTATTCATATGGTTAAGGCTTAGTGGAAGCTTGTAGAACCCATTGACTTAGTCCACTAATTTTGTCTTGCATTAGATATTTATTAACCCAACCATTATGATTAGCCATGGTTTAGTCTCTATATGAGTTAGTATATTATATTAACTCACCCATGGTTGCCATTCAACACTTGACTTTTTTCCATGGTTGCTTTTCTTCATCTCCTTCCTCAAGCTCTTTAGCTTTTTGGGAGGTGAAGAAAATGAATGAGAAAAATATTTCTAAAGTGAGCAAAAATCCTACTTCATCATCCTATACTAGACTAGCCATTTAGTTTAGGGTGGTTGCTTCACTAATTCCATATTAGTGAAGAGGTAGCTTGAGTTAGTGTCTCCTCGACGTAGATCATCTTCGGCCTCGAAGACTTCAAGCAAGCTTGTTCATTTCACCTTGTGGAGCCTTACTAGAGTCTGGGAGTTCACTACTTTGAGCGAAGGGACTACTACACGGAGCTATTGAAGTGAAGGACCGGTCTGCAAAGGTTGTATTCCTTGTTCACTTAGATGTAAAGATGTTTACATGCTAGATTCATCCAATTCTCTAGTTAAGATTCTAGGTTAGGGTTCTTTAGCACGCCAAATTTTTGAAAACGGCCTGGGCGATGCCTCCCGAAACGCAGCGGCCGCCCTAGGGAACCCTACACTTAGTGCAATTGGGAGATTGTTGGATATGTATGCTTAGAGTCCTTCATTGTATAGGATGCTAGGGATATGTATGTACAGGATAATCTTGCTTGATCTGATAGTATGCTATTTGGTTTGTCTTTATCTTAACATGTGATGTGTTTTACTTAGTATTTCATATCTTGTATACATGTTGATAAAGCCCGTAGGATCCTTGCTTGACTACCAGCGTTGTGATGGAAATCATACTTGTGGGAGCTGGGTAGTCGATAAGCACATCCTTAAAATGTCCCTAGTCATGGGAGTATCAAGACTGGGCATCGATACTCCAGAGTAGACTAGTGTATACATATCTAGACCCTGACGAGGGAGGATGGATTGGCCCCGCAGCCATTGGTGTAGTGCACCTAAGATTGTATACAGGTGCTCACTGAGGGTGAGTACACTGGACGGACTCGCCGAGAACTGCCTAGATGGTATTATACGTAATGTTAGATAGTAGTTCTCTGGTGACATGAGTGCAGGTAGTCTGTCGACCTGAGGTCGTCATTTGTCTCATGTGAGTTCCCACTGTATTTTGATTACTACCCTACCACGACTCTACTGAGTCGTGCAAATAGGTTTTAGTTGGGTACAGTCCTGAGCCACATGGAGGCAGTGAGCGACTGTTGGGGATTCGTCTCTCCCGGTACAGAGAGTCGATGTCACGTTGTGATCGGTTGGCCAACACCATAAGTCCTTAGCTAGGGCGGATTAAGAATTACTGGTAGTTGGACCAGTAGATTCTCGGATGGTCTTGAGCCATACCTGCAGAACTTATCAGGTTATTAGGGGTCTAACGTTTTCCACCCCCTAGACCTGGCATGCGATCTCTGAGACGAACAGACCGGACTAAATGGAGATTGTCACGGACAGGCTTGGTAGGGGTTCGGATGAGTTCGCTCGTCGTCCTTCTCTTCGACAGGTACGTAGATTGCCGTTACGTACAGCTAGTGCCACTGATGGACTTATGGTTAAACCCACTGTCGGCGTACTGTCGAGTCTTTAGAGTCCCATACAGAGGGTTTTCCTGGTTCAGGCGAAACGATATAGAGGCCGTATGGTTTTACGTGCAGGGTTCCGATCATATACGTGTACTAGCTGCACGGATGTTGTTCGGACGGATAATACTAGTGGACTTAGGATTAAGCCGCATTCTAGTATTATATTACTAGATTATTTTTATCTCTTTGCATTCGTATTTTTTGCAGTACGAATACGGGTATGTATATACAGTGAAGGCATTCTTGTAATTTTACCAGAGATGCTTATAGAAGGGGACACCTCATTATTGGTGTTATCTATTTTTGGAAAATAGATTAATGAGGTGGAAATGGAGATATTTGTGGCATGGTAGAAGCATGTCTAAGTCTTATTGTTTATTCATTTGATTTTACTATTCAAGCATGGCTGTATTTTTCTATTGCGAAATATTGTATGCTTGATTATTGAGAAAGACTTAGCCATTCTTCACTTGCTCCTACACTTGCTCATTTGGGTTTTTTCTTTCTCTCTCCATTTTTGCTCTCCTCCTTCTTCTTCCTCAAACCCTAACCCTCACATGTATTGAGAATCCTAGGGTTCCTTGAGATAAAATACTCCAATTAACTTTCTACAACTTCTAAGCTACCTAGATTAGCAAACTAGGTATTTTAGTTACCTCATTCTTAAGATTGGAGCTTGAACCATAGACTCTCGGGTGGATCGACTTCAACACGAGGAGGCCGACGACCGAGCTTGATCCAAACGCTCAAGGAGCTTAAGAAGAGGAGAAGAAGACCCGAAGGACTTGTATTCTAAAGGTATAAAACTCTTTCAGAAGTAGTTTAGAACCTCTTTATTGTTTAGCTAGTTATGGTTTTTGAAAGATCTTGGTTGTTTGGTCGATGTTGCAAGTCTAAAAATCGTTTTTTTGTGAATTCCACCTTCCCACAAACCATGTAGGGTGCGCGACATCGACTTACAACCGCAAATGTGTTCATTTAGTACTTGATTCCGTCTCAAGTCGAGGGAAACCTGTAATCTGCATAATGTAACAAACGAACCTAAATAGCACTTATTATATTCAAAACCGAAAAGAATGGACGGTACGAAATGCAATAAAACTTGATAAACACTCATCCCCAGAATTTTAATATTTCCATACTTCACCCCCAAAACTTCAGGTTTCTATATCTCAACCCAAATATTTTATGTTTCTATGTTTCAACTCCAAAACTTGATATTTCCATATTTCATCCTCAAATCCTTTAAGTTCTAATAAAATCTCCCCTTGCAGAATACAGAAATACCGTTCAATTTCTAAACAATGGAGAATTTTGAAAGAAAAAAGGTTTTAGGGGTAAATTTGGAAATTCAAATTTGTAGGTGAAACATGGAAATATCAAAGTCTTGGCGCTGAAATATGGAAAATATCAAAGTTTTGGGGATAAAATATGGAAATGTCAAAGATTTGGAGTAGGAAATAAAAGAATCCCTTAAACTTATTCATCACCTATTTTCTATTTTTTCCTCTTTGTTTTTGCACGTGCAATGCATATATGTATTAAAAAACAGATTAGTTGTTGATATCTTCATCATCTTACCTATAAGTCTCAAAAAGTCCATTATTTTAATTAGAATTCTTTAATTGTCTATAATGCTTACATATATTCACATGCACCGCACATGTAAAAAGTTTGTGTTGTGGAAATACTTTGGTTTAAGTATTTTTCTCGTTTTTTTGATTATTTATTTATTTTGGTTACTGGTCCGTAAGCCTGGACCTATGCACACAACACACACCACACACCACACGCATACATACCATACACAAGCACACAACACACACGCAACCAAGAGGACCCAAAAATTTTCCCCGAAAGCGTTAATTCGTCACTAATTTCCCTCTTGTGGGTACTGGGGTTTACTCTCCCCAAGAGGGAAAGTGCCGATACCAACTGAGCTACTTATCTTTGTGTCACATCCCGAAAAAGGTACGTGACTGGCACTTGAATCATGTGAAGTCTATAGGACCCCACCTAATTCAAGTAAGCCAAAAGCCCAGAAATCTAAACCTTTTAGGGGAAAATGATGGAGGTGAAGTTTTGAAATAAGGTTTAATGAAACCAAGTCCTTTCTTTAAAACATAAGTTATATTAAATGAAAATGCAATATTTTACATCTATCTTGAAAACATTTTCGTCATTTGAAATTTAGGCAGCACCTCCTTCGTAAATCTTAACCTGAAATCAATACAAACAGCAATAATAATAGGCATCCCCAAGCAGGAGCTAGCTCTTTGCCAATTGGCGGTAACAACCACGCAATCATATAAATATACAACGCCGAAGGAGGGGATCAAAACAAAGAAATAAAGCAAAGAAACCAAAGCATCATCAAGAAACTAAAAGCAAAAATGAATAAGTACAAGAGCATGACTCTAAGTCCAAAATAATATACAATAACATTTTCTAAGTCTACAAATATACGTAGTCTGATTAATAGAGCTTTTAACTAGATACAACTAAATAATATATAAAGTACAAACGGTGGTCACGATGTTAGTGTATCCCACCTACAAAACCAATCACCCAGAAGAAAAGCGATGTGCCAGCAAGCCTCAACGGAACCTGTGCGGTCAAATCTGCAAGAAAACTTTGCAACAACGGGGGTGAGTTGCCAACTCGTGAGTAGAAGACATCACCGAGTAGAAACCGAATGTATGACGCTCTCCTAGGTCATACAATAATATAGTAATGATATAGGGACATCGAGTGATAACAAGGGTAACAATATAAGCATAAGTGTGATATCGAAGTACTCATGTCCGTGTCATAAAGTGGTAACATGTCATATGTATTCTGTATAAATGCACGTGTGTCCAACAACGACACACTAAAATCATGATAAAACCTGAGTGCCCAGCATCGACACTTGAAAACATCATACAAACCGTGTCCAACAGCGACA
The DNA here is from genome assembly GCA_030015575.1 of Agapanthus africanus. Classification (NCBI taxonomy): domain Eukaryota; kingdom Viridiplantae; phylum Streptophyta; class Magnoliopsida; order Asparagales; family Amaryllidaceae; genus Agapanthus; species Agapanthus africanus. Next base: position 281,869,705 of record JASDDO010000001.1, read on the forward strand.
CATAATCCTCATATCCCGGGCTCCGTCAGTCCGTATCGGCCCATATCCATCTGATCTCACGACTACGGTCGGTATCCCCTGGATATCTGTCACGCCAAACTATCACCGGTCAGTAGTGCTCCCCTGCCGGGCTAAACGTCTTTCTATACGGACTTCTTGCCTCGGGATACCACACCGGGTCCACCATGTACCCGCAGACAGTGTCTCCTCGCCCTTCGAATCGGATAAACATATATGCTCAGAACCGAGAAATCTCGTGATGGACGCCACACATCATATCATGAGAAACCGGATTTTTTCTTTTAAATTGAGCATATGTTTTCAAATTCACATGCGGTTTCCGAAATCCAGAAATCTCATGAAAAACCGAAATCTCATAATCATGAGTCAGTAATGAGAAATATGAATACCAGCATAGAGCCAATCTATAGTGCAGAACCAGAATGTATGTATGTAAATGCATGTAACATCTAAGTAAGAAATGCAAAGTCTAAACTAGCATGTGAGATCATGAATGCTAAACAATACTACTTAGCTACAATTTATCAGGTTATACAAATGAAGTAACGGCTCTCTAATGTGTACGTAGTATGGCAATTACCGATGATGATGTGTGTGAGCCGGAAAGCAAGTGTGCGTGCAACATACGCATCATCGGTAATGGTGCATGTGCCCTAGCAGACGGGATCATAACAGCTAATGGAAGCACATGTATATATACAATGCAATAAGAATAACATGAACATAGCAGAAGTAAACAGTAAACACAACATTAATAAAGTATATATATAACTATATACGAGCCATGCGGTAATCGTATTTAAAATAGCACAAATCGTTGTTTTTAGAAAAGTAGGGACTACGGTGTATTTTTAAGAAAAGAGATATCTTTTGAAAATCCGTAGCATCCCTCGGTTTATCCTTTATAAATGCATATGATTCATAAGTTTGAAAATAGGTATGACTCAAGTCTATTCTAACATCTACTTAAATAATTAGAAAACTAAACTAAGGACCAAGTTGAAGTGATAAGAAATCTATAACATTCCGAATCGATATATCTAACAGTCGGCGATCCAGACTCATATCATCACGTACTGTATAGTCAATCGTACGGCATTCTCGAGTCAAGAGTGTGGATCAATCATCATATATATCTCGTACGGTAAAATCCATCGTACGGCATCCTCAAATCGAGGGTACGGGTCAAATATCATGTATATCATATAGTTCGTACGGTATCATCGTCGTACAATATCTTAATCAAGGGTACGGATCGAAGGTCATGTACAATCTATTATCTCATCAAATCACATGTTATCGCATGTTATGTATATATCGCCCAACGATCCTTTAATATATAATATTATATGATGTTTCAACTCAATCATATATCAAAATCTCTTGACATCCTGTTCGATCGTATCGACTCATATCCATATAACATATCATATCCTCATCTTACACGTATATGTATACGATACACACACATATATATATATATATATATATATATATATAGACACAAACATATATACATATACACACATATCATATTTAGTGTGTGAGTGTGTGCGACAATGTAAAACCGACGACTCACGACTAAGGAACTAAAACTAAGAGTAAACCATCCTACAAGTACGCTTAATCTAAGCTATAGTCTTCTAGAGCCCTACTTGCTAAGTATCCAAATCTCATATAGGCATATATAATATATAAGTATCCTAATCTACGGTTGCGGGGGTGCTATACACCATCCACCTGACTTCCCCCATAGATATACATCTACTCACCTTCAATCCTCGCTTTAGCCGAAGTCGATGAATGCCTTGCTCTCCCTTGTCGCCCCGAAGTCCACATGAAGGTACCTATAGTGTTGGATATATGTATGCCCTAGAGGCTATTATGTGATAGTGGATGTATCTATACATGTATATATATTCAGTTTGCATTCTTGCTCGACATGATAGTATGCTATCTGGTACTTCTTTATCTGACATGTTTATTTGATCATGCTTCTATTCATTCATACATGCTGATAAAGCCCTAAGGATATCGGCTTGACTACTCTGATTATGATGGAGATCATACTAGTGGGACATCTGTTGTCTATAAGCATATCCTGAAATGTCCCTAGTCGCAGGTGTATCGAGACGGGGCATCGATATACCAGAGTAGACTAGCGTATATGATACTAGACCCATGTGATGAGCGATGGATGTTCCCACATTCATCGATGTTTGACATCAAGATCATATACGGGTGCTCAGTGGTGACTGGGTACACTGGACGGACTCACCGAGAACTCCTATATGGAATTATATCTATCGTCGGATAGCAGTTCTCAGGTGACACTGGTACAGGTTAGTCTGTAGACCCGAGATCGTCATAGAGCCTTGTGTGTTCTCCCACTGTACTTTGATTGCCACCCTACCACGGCTCTACTGAGTCGTGCAAACAGGTGGCCGTTGGGTACAGTCCCGAGACACACGAAGGCAATGAGCGATAGGAGGGGTTTCATTTCTCCCGGTATTGGGAGTTGATGCTGTGCTGTGTTCGACTGGTTATAACAGCAAGTCCCTGGCCAGGGCTGCTGAGATTTGCTGATAAGTGTTATCAGTAGTTTCTCGATCTGTTATAGACCATTCACCGACACGACTTATTGAGTTATTGGGGTTGACGTGACCATCCCTAGGCTCGATATGCAGCATATCTGACGAAGAGACCGGACTGTACGGTAGTGTTGCCGGATGACTCGACGGGAGTTGTAGCAGGTTCGCTTGTTGTCTTCTGATCGCTCAATACCCGGGTGGCCGTTACGTTTAGCTGACCGCTTGCGGCTTGAGGGCACTTGATATGATCATTACCCTCTGCCGGCGTATTGACGAGTCTTAGAGTCCCACAGAGGAGTTACCCAGTCCAGGCGAAACGTTGTGGTGCGCATATGCGATATGTGCATGCACCCGATTGAAATATGCGTATATGATACTGAACATTGATCGGGTGAATTGCTTTTGGTGGGGTCATATGAGATATGACCGGATTGATAAATCAAGTGTTGATTTATCATCTAACCATAAGTTATCTCACTTGAAACCTTTCTAGGGTTTGATGGATGTATGCATGCATGCATGTGTTTCTTTCTTCTTTTCTAGTTTTATGCACATGTAGATGTGCATACATGTACACATACATACATCAAACTATCATGGTTGATTATATATGGAAATGGTGGCAATATAAGCCTCACACCATAGATTATACAATGGATAATTATTTAATTTTGGTTTTAAAAAGAAAATGAAAAGGAAAGGATAATTATGCTAGTTTCTACATGCTTCTTTTAACCTAACCATTCTCACCCACCACTAAACCATGGTTATCTTTTCCTTTATCATTCTAAACCCAAGTTAAATTAATCATCTATCATTTAATCATGGTTGGAGTCAAGAAGGAATAAATATATATAGTGATATTTATTTTCTTTTAAAAAGCTTAACCTTATGGTTATCATTTTATCTCTTGAAAAGAAATAGCCACCATTTTCATCCTCCTTCATCTTCTCCTCTCTAGTTCTTTTCTAGTGAGTGAAATACAACAAAAGAAAGGTTTTTGAAGTGAGATCCAAAGCCACAACACCATTCTACTCAAGTCTAGCCAACTTGATTAGAGTGTTTACTTCGATTTTACAAAGTAGCGAGCTTGGACGGAGATCTCCGCGGTGGATCATCGTGGACACAAGGGGAGTTCAAGAGGACCTCGTTTCAACACCAAAGATCCTAAGGAGCGAAGCAAAAACGGGAGCTACAAAGGTTGTAGCCTTCAAACCCTAACTTTTGTTAGCTTAATGTTTAGTAAACCCTAATTTTCTAGGATCTATCCTTTGCATGTTAGTTTAGCACCTTAAAAATTAAAACTTTGGGTCATGTGATGCTTCAAAACTCTTCATAGGGTGCTATACTAACCTTACATTGGTATCAGAGCCGACCTAGAACGTTAGGCGACCTTTTTGCGAAGTGAAAAGTCCGATCGAACCAAAATACGGATTTATGGGATGCTCTCTGGAAATTTTTTTAAAAATGACATTTTTCAGAATTAAAAATTCTCAAAAAATAGAGCAGGTAAAAATTAGACAATCTGGAAAATTCGTAGCCGTGAACAGTAACTTTGGCCGCGGAAGCGCGGCATAAGCAAGCTTAGGCAGCGCATCCGCGGCCATATAAGGGGCTCTTTGACAATTTTTTGCACAGTAATTTTCTTTACCTGCTACAGTATATTTTGAGTATATTTAATCTGAATCTGCTGTTGAAAATTCTGGAGATGGTTTTGAACTCGTCGTTTCGATCGGAATTTTCATTTCGTATTTCTTTTCCAGGTAAACTAGAACGTATTGAAGTGTTTGAACGAATATCATTTACTCAATATTCACGGGGTTTAAATAGTTTGGAGATGTGTGCAAGTCTTTTTGCGGTGGTCCCTCTAGAAGACAACAAACCTTAACTCGATTATGTGACCGTCTCGAACTGCCCTTTGAACCCTAGGGTTTGGGGCAGTACGGCGTGCCACATGTGAGGCGTTGGCTTGACCCTTCTACGGCTGGACCGCCGCTACTGTGTCACACTTCGGATTTTTTGAACCCTGCTCAAGTGTTGAGCTTTAGTGAATCTTGGGTGCTTGACAGTTCGTTCGAAAACTTTAATACTGTCTGTTTATCTGGAATTTGATACAATATGTGGAATTCATATAGTGTAGACATGAAATACGAAATATGTGATATTTCGCATTTATGATGTCTAAAGAGAATCTGGATTCCAAATATTGTAGTTTTACACTTTATTTTCTGCGACCGTAAGTGTAGTATGTTAGATATCGCCGGTTTCGTTGCTATACATCAACGACAATCGGGGTACGCATACTTACTTACGTTGATGATATGTGATATTATGTGTTGCTGAGATATGATGTGCAGGATTGTCGCGATCGAATAGCCGGGGGGTTTTTGTGAGATGAGAGTTTTATATTTTCATTCATGTAAATTCAAATGTAATGTAATATTCTTTTATTTGGGGCACTTCCAGGTTGCGGTTGTGTCACCAGTGTTGTATATTATTTACTTTTCCGCATTAGGATGGACCCAAGGAGGGGAGCACAGGTGACCGGGTTCTGGGGTTCAGTGGGAGGCCATCTCGAGGAGTCGAGACCGGGTCTCCTAAACTCCAGGATTGGTAGGGTCACTTGCCGCTCTCGTAGGGGTCCAGGGTGTGGGCTTGGCTATTCATCGCGACTGTGGAATCCGTATTTTCTATTTTGGCTAAATACTAAATACGGACGTCCTAGTATATCCCACGTTATATCTATATTTCTGCTGCCTGTGTTCTGTGATATCTGAGACGAATGACTTATTATATATATGATATATAGTAGACGTTGCTTATGTTTTACACCCGCGCTAGTCCCGTCCCGGTATGCCGTTAGTTAAGTAACCTAACGGTGCATAACGGAACATTGCGGCGAATGCGGATGGCATAAGCGTACGTGTTATTTTCGTTTCTTTTCTGTGATTGGCTTTAGGACTTAAATGATGGGATTACATTAATGTGATTAATGTAAAGAAAATAAACCTAAAAGATGTTGTAGAATCGGATTTAAAAACTACTCGGCTATTTATGAAAAAGCTACATTTCAAAACTGCGGAACTTAAGCCACTCCTTTTGAAAAACTGTTTGATTCTACAACGATATCAAGTTCAAAGCGTTAAAGATTTTCTTAAAAATCATTCGCAACCCTCCGTCATTTTAGGAAGTAGAGTACTTAGTATTCGTGCTACGTTTGTTGACTTTAGTTAAGGCGTAGTGTACGGTAGCTAAGTGATGTCTTCCTACACTGCATATGATGCAGATTAATTAGGACATTCATGCGACTTTGTTGACCATAGTTAAGGGTCATATGGGTGGGTCTAATTAATCAAGAAATGACGGGTAGAACTTGACTGGTACTTATGATTTGTTGACCATAGTTAAGGTCATAAGTGCTAGGGGTAAAAATTACATCGGGAATTTCAAGTGTTGAAATTTGCAATGAGATTGCATACCTTCCATGTGATGGTCGGATCCCGATCCCACTGTGGGCAATAGTTGCTCCTAGGAGAGTTTTACAGTTTACAATTAGCTAACTCATTAGGTGTCTAGAAAGGTGTTAACGGGGCTCCGCCTCTGGGAAAACGAGGTTTACTCTAATTAGGTCCGTGCGAAAGCACGGGGAACCTCCCTCAAAGTACCGACACTGGCCTGGCTGAACGGTTAGCGAAGTTGTAGACTGTAATTAATCCTGGCTAGTTTTTCTTTTTAAGGTTTGAAAGAAAAACTTGATAAAAAGCAGTGGGAAACATCGATTAGACAAGATAATAAACCAATCTAATCTATGCAAGAGCTTTCGCTGAGTGTATTCTTTTCTCTCTCTTAATGGCAGATACCAATGACTGGACTTAAGCTTCTACTAGATAAAAACAAACTGAATGGGACCAACTATAAAGACTGGCTAAGGAATTTGAAGATCGCCTTGACTTATGATAAAGTATCATATGTCCTCACGGCTTCAGCCCCGCCCGTCCCAGGCCCAAAATCTTCAGTTGCGGACATAGAAGTCCGCAAGACATGGGACGCTGACTGTGCCACGGCAAAATGCCTCGCGCTTGCATCGATGGACAACACACATCAAAAGCAGCACGAGGACATGGACATTCACGGGATACTGCTCCATACAAAGGAGTTGTATGGGGAACAGTCCCGCGTATTACGATACGAAGCATCAAGGACACTGTTTCACATGCGAATGGCCCCTGGCACACCAGTAGGAGACCATGTGTTGAAGATGATAGCTCTTATAGAAGAGCTTGAGGACCTTGGATGGACAATGGACAATGAACAATATATAGATATTATTCTGCAGTCCCTCCCCTCCACCTTTGCTCAGTTCTTAGTGAACTTCAACATGCATGGCATGGAGAAGGACCTCCCTGAACTCCTTAATATGTTAAGGAGTGCAGAGAGCACTATGAAGTCAGCAAAGACTCCCATTATGACCATTGGACAGTCTTCTTCTTCTCGCCCAAAAGCTAAGGCCAAGGGAAAGAAAAAGAAGAAACCCACTAATCCTAAGGGCGGAGTCAAAAAGGTGAAGGGAAAGGGAAAGTCCACGGCTGGAGACCCAGGGAAAGGCGAGTGTTTTCATTGCCACAAGACAGGACATTGGAAGCGCAACTGCACGGAGTACCTAAGTCTCAAGAAGAAGCATGGTGATGCTTCTGCTTCAGGTGCGTTTGTGACTGAAAACTGTTTTTCTATAAACTCTGCTTCCTGGGTATTGGATACCGGTTCAGGTTCTCACATTTGCAATTCTATGCAGGGGTTGAGAAATAGCAAGGTTTTGAGGACAGGTGACCATACTCTCCGCGTTGGAAATGGTTCCAATGTACATACAGTCGTAGTGGGAGAGTATCACTTGGGGTTGCCATCTGGATGTATTTTGATTTTGAATCCATGTTATTTTGTACCAACTATGCTATGTAATATAATATCCGTTTCTTTGTTGGACAATGAAGGGTATAATTTTGTGTTGCAGAACAATGTTATGAACATTCACCTAAATCAAATGTTGGTTGGGTATGGTACACTTAATAACGGAATATATGTCCTAAATCAACACACAGTTTTCAGTATACAACACACTAATAAAAGAAAACTTTCAGAATTAAATGAAGCTTTTCTTTGGCATTGTAGACTTGGTCATATTAACGAAACAAGACTAAACAAGTTACACAAAGATGGATATTTAAATTCTTTTGAATATAAATCTTATGCGACTTGCCAGTTTTGTATCAAGGGTAAAATGACCAAAACTCCGTTTACCGGACACGGAGAAAGAGCTACTCAGCTCCTGGGCCTCATACATAGTGATGTATGTGGGCCTATGTCTACACAGGCTAGAGGTGGTTTTTCATACTTCATTACATTCACCGATGATTTCTCAAGATTCGGTCATGTATTTTTATTAAAGCACAAGTCCGACGCTTTCGAGAAGTTCGTTGAATATAAACAAGAAGTAGAAAAACAAACCGGCTCGAGTATAAAGATGCTTCGATCAGATCGAGGTGGAGAGTATCTCAGTACAGAATTTGCAAACTTCCTAAAAGAGAATGGGATTCTCTCTCAGCTCACTCCGCCTTACACACCACAGCACAACGGTGTGTCAGAACGACGGAATAGGACCCTATTAGATATGGTCCGGTCCATGATGAGTGACGCTGAGTTACCAGTCTCGTTTTGGGGGCATGCATTGGAGACTGCAGCGTTTCTGCTAAACAGGGTTCCAACCAAAGCCGTATCTACCACGCCATATGAGATATGGAATGGGAAGAGACCATCTCTTAAAAGAATTAAGATTTGGGGTTGCCCGGCCTATGTTAAAAAGCAGAATCCGGACAAACTCGAGACACGGTCAGTCATGTGTAACTTTGTGGGATATCCAAAGAATTCTTATGGGTATCTGTTCTACCACAAAGAGGAACAAAAAGTGTTTGTTTCTCAGTATGCCACATTCTTGGAAAAAGAGTTTTTCACAGATAGAAATGATGGCAAGGTGGTAGATCTAGAAGAGGTTCTGGAGACACAAACTACAAATGACGATTTGGTTGAACCGGCTGTTGCAACAGAAACTGAAGAACCTCGGCCACTCCATAAGTCTGGTAGGACTTCTCGCCCACCGGAGAGGTACTACGGTTTCCTCATTGATGGTATCATGGAAGATGATGATCCTACCAGTTTTCAGCAAGCTATCACGAGTGGTGACTCTGTGAAGTGGCTGGATGCCATGAGATCCGAAATGGAGTCTATGTACACCAACAAAGTATGGACTTTGGACGTTGTACCCCCTGGGGTAAAACCTGTAGGGTGCAAATGGATCTTTAAAAGAAAGATTGGTGTGGATGGGCAGGTAGAGACCTATAAGGCAAGACTTGTGGCGAAAGATTTTCGTCAAAGACCAGGTTTAGACTATGACGAAACTTTTTCGCCCGTAGCCATGCTTAAATCTATTCGGATCCTACTTGCTATTGCTGCTCACTACGACTATGAAATCTGGCAGATGGACGTTAAAACAGCATTTCTAAATGGAGATTTAGAAGAATGTGTTTATATGGATCAGCCAGAGGGCTTCATTGACAGTGGGAGCAGCGAGAAAGCATGTAGATTGCTTAAATCCATATATGGGTTAAAGCAGGCATCACGGAGTTGGAACATCTGTTTCGATGATGTTATCAAAGAGTTTGATTTCATCAAAAATCCAGATGAACCTTGTGTTTATAGGAAGGCTTTAGGAAGAGCTGTCACATTCCTCGTATTGTACGTGGATGACATTCTTCTGATAAGAAATGATATTCCTATGCTACAGTCGGTCAAATCATTCTTATCACTGAGGTTCTCCATGAAGGACCTGGGTGATGCCACATACATCCTGGGCATAAGGATCTATAGGGATAGATCCAAAAAGTTATTGGGATTGTCCCAAACCAGGTACATCAACACCATCCTAAAGAGGTTTAGTATGGAAGACTCCAAGCGGGGTGCCTTACCCGCTTGCCATGGAGTCACTCTCTCCAAGGATTCTTGTCCAAAGACCGATGAAGAGAGAGCTCGCATGAGCATTATACCTTATGCTTCGGCAGTAGGGTCTATAATGTATGCGATGTTATGTACACGCCTAGATGTAGCTTATGCACTTAGTGTTGTAAGCAGGTATCAATCCAACCCAGGGGAGAACCACTGGACAGCTGTGAAGAACATTCTTAAGTACTTACGAAGGACTAAAGAATTGTTCTTGGTGTATGGTAATAAAGATCTCCAAATGGAGGCCTTTACCGATTCGAGCTTCCAGAGCGATAAGGATGACAGCAAATCTATCTCAGGGTTTGTATTTACCCTCAATGGAGGGGCGGTAAGTTGGAAGAGTTCCAAACAGGATACCGTTGCAGACTCTACGATGGAAGCTGAGTACATTGCTGCAAATGATGCCGCCAAGGAAGCCGTCTGGATGAAGAAGTTCGTCTCGGAGCTAGGAGTAGTTCCAACCATTATTGATCCAATACCTTTGTATTGTGACAATAATGGGGCGATGGCATTAGCCAAGGAGCCCAGATCCCATCAGCGGTCCAGACATATCCTGAGGCGCTTTCATTTGATCCGGGAGATTGTAGATCGCCGCGAGATCGAGATTAAGAGAGTAGACACAAAGAAAAACGCCGCGGATCCATTCACCAAGGCTCTCCCTCAGCCGCAGCATGAGCGACTTTTTGAGATGTTGGGTATGAGATACGCCAATAACTGGCCTTAGTGCAAGTGGGAGATTGTTGGATATATGTATGCCCTAGAGGCCATTATGTGATAGTGGATGTATCTATACATGTATATATATTCAGTTTGCATTCTTGCTCGACATGATAGTATGCTATCTGGTACTTCTTTATCTGACATGTTTATTTGATCATGCTTCTATTCATTCATACATGCTGATAAAGCCCTAAGGATATCGGCTTGACTACTCTGATTATGATGTAGATCATACTAGTGGGACATCTGTAGTCTATAAGCATATCCTGAAATATCCCTAGTCGCAGGTGTATCGAGACGGGGCATCGATATACCAGAGTAGACTAGCGTATATGATACTAGACCCATGTGATGGGCGATGGATGTTCCCACATTCATCGATGTTTGACATCAAGATCATATACGGGTGCTCAGTGGTGACTGGGTACACTGGACGGACTCGCCGATAACTCCTATATGGAATTATATCTATCGTCGGATAGCAGTTCTCAGGTGACACTGGTACAGGTTAGTCTGTAGACCCGAGATCGTCATAGAGCCTTGTGTGTTCTCCCACTGTACTTTGATTGCCACCCTACCACGGCTCTACTGAGTCGTGCAAACAGGTGGCCGTTGGGTACAGTCCCGAGACACACGAAGGCAATGAGCGATAGGAGGGGTTTCATTTCTCCCGGTATTGGGAGTTGATGCTGTGCTGTGTTCGACTGGTTATAACAGCAAGTCCCTGGCCAGGGCTGCTGAGATTTGCTGATAAGTGTTATCAGTAGTTTCTCGATCTGTTATAGACCATTCACCGACACGACTTATTGAGTTATTGGGGTCGACGTGACCATCCCTAGGCTCGATATGCAGCATATCTGACGAAGAGACCGGACTGTACGGTAGTGTTGCCGGATGGCTCGACGGGAGTTGTAGCAGGTTCGCTTGTTGTCTTCTGATCGCTCAATACCCGGGTGGCCGTTACGTTTAGCTGACCGCTTGCGGCTTGAGGGCACTTGATATGATCATTACCCTCTGCCGGCGTATTGACGAGTCTTAGAGTCCCACAGAGGAGTTACCCAGTCCAGGCGAAACGTTGTGGTGCGCATATGCGATATGTGCATGCACCCGATTGAAATATGCGTATATGATACTGAACATTGATCGGGTGAATTGCTTTTGGTGGGGTCATATGAGATATGACCGGATTGATAAATCAAGTGTTGATTTATCATCTAACCATAAGTTATCTCACTTGAAACCTTTCTAGGGTTTGATGGATGTATGCATGCATGCATGTGTTTCTTTCTTCTTTTCTAGTTTTATGCACATGTAGATGTGCATACATGTACACATACATACATCAAACTATCATGGTTGATTATATATGGAAATGGTGGCAATATAAGCCTCACACCATAGATTATACAATGGATAATTATTTAATTTTGGTTTTAAAAAGAAAATGAAAAGGAAAGGATAATTATGCTAGTTTCTACATGCTTCTTTTAACCTAACCATTCTCACCCACCACTAAACCATGGTTATCTTTTCCTTTATCATTCTAAACCCAAGTTAAATTAATCATCTATCATTTAATCATGGTTGGAGTCAAGAAGGAATAAATATATATAGTGATATTTATTTTCTTTTAAAAAGCTTAACCTTATGGTTATCATTTTATCTCTTGAAAAGAAATAGCCACCATTTTCATCCTCCTTCATCTTCTCCTCTCTAGTTCTTTTCTAGTGAGTGAAATACAACAAAAGAAAGGTTTTTGAAGTGAGATCCAAAGCCACAACACCATTCTACTCAAGTCTAGCCAACTTGATTAGAGTGTTTACTTCGATTTTACAAAGTAGCGAGCTTGGACGGAGATCTCCGCGGTGGATCATCGTGGACACAAGGGGAGTTCAAGAGGACCTCGTTTCAACACCAAAGAGCCTAAGGAGCGAAGCAAAAACGGGAGCTACAAAGGTTGTAGCCTTCAAACCCTAACTTTTGTTAGCTTAATGTTTAGTAAACCATAATTTTCTAGGATCTATCCTTTGCATGTTAGTTTAGCACCTTAAAAATTAAAACTTTGGGTCATGTGATGCTTCAAAATTCTTCATAGGGTGCTATACTAACCTTACATATAGTTCAGGAATATCGTATCGTAAACAAGAATCAAATACAAGAAAAATTGATACGGCACGCAAAGTGCACATAGGTTAGAACCTATGGTCTACACATGCAAGAATAACCAAACAACTCTTGACATCGACATACGACCATCAATCGATCGAGATAACGCCGGGATTCGCCGGCGCCCTGGCCATCTACCGTAGCCGATGCGGAAAAAAACTGGTGTTCAAAAATTTTTGGCACAAACAAAACCCGTTCCAAGATTGAAACCATAAACCTATACTAGCAAAACCAAAGAGCTAAAGTACTAGGTTAGAGAGGGTTATACCGAATAAACCAAGTTCTTTGGTCTTCTACCACCTTCTTTAGCTCCTAGGGGTTGCGGATCGAATTTGGTTTCCGGTCTTCCTTCATCGATGATGATCCACCTGAGGGAAACGATGCAGGCTCCAGCCTCGCCAAGCGAGGCAACCGACGCTCCAAGGTTGCTAGAAATAGAGAGTGGAGATGTAGGATGTCTCACTATATTTTTCTCTCATATGACATGCTCAAATGAGCAACCTAAGAAGATGAAGAAGGAGGAGGTGAGGAAACTAGTGGCATGAGCAACCAAGGCAAATGGCTAAGTCTCCAAGAGTGAGAGTGTGAGTGTGTGTATCAAAAAATAGATGGCATGGAATGTAGAGAATATATGGCTAAGTCTTTTACAACCATACAAAGAAAAAATATCTCCTCATTTTACCATAAACAAATCATAGCCATACCTCTCTACATGCCTCACCATGCTCATGCCAACTAACCCTCCACCTCATTTTCCTAAATGATTTTCCGAAACGAAAATCAAATAATGAAGTGTCAATCTTCTATAAGTAATTCCGTATAAATACGGAATACAACCTGGTATATGTATCGAAATACATATACGCATATTCGTACAAAAATACGAATAGCCAAGAGAGAAAATGAATAGTGAACAATAATACTAGAATACATATATAAAAAAATATATATAAATTATTAAATCAAAACCTGATTTAATAATCCGGCTTAATCCTAAGCCGCTAGTATTATCATCCGTCCGACTAAAGTCTGTGCAGCCTGTACACATATTTAATCGGACACCTGTATGTACCAACATACATCTCTACACTATATCGCCTGAACTGTGAAAACCCTCTGTGTGGGACACTAAAGACTCGTCAATACACTGGCAGTAGGTTTAACCACAAGTACATCAGCGGCACTAGCTGTACGTAACGGCTACCCAGGTATTGAGCGAAAGGAAGTCCGACGAGCAAACTCATCCAAACCCCTACTGAGCCTGTCCGTGACAATCTCCATACATTCCGGTCTGTTCGTCTAAGAGTATCGCATATCGAGTCTAGGGGGTGGATAAAGTCAGACCCCTAATAACGCGACATTGCGTATCGGTATGAAACCCATCACCACCTGAGAAACTATTGATCCTAGATCAGTAATTCTCGACTACCTTAGCCAAGGATTTCTGGTGATGGTCACTCGTGCACAACGCGGCATCAACCCCCAATATCGGGAGAGACGAATCCTTGACGATCCGCACACTACCTCCATGTGGCTCGGGACTGTACCCAACTAAAACCTGTTTGCACGACTCCTTTGGGCCATGGTAGGGTAGTAATCAAAGAACAGTGGGAACTCACACAAGACAAATGATGATCTCAGGTCGACAGACTAACCTGTACCCATGTCACCTGGGAACTGCAATCTGACAATATGTATAATACCATCTAGCAGGTTTCAGGTGAGTCCGTCCAGTGTACTCATAACCCAATGAGCACCTGTATACTATCATAGGTGACTAACTGACACCAATAACTTGTGAGACCAGCCACCGCCCCTTGTCAGGTCTCGAAAAGTATACACTAGTCTACTCCGGAGTATTGATGCCCAGTCTCGATACTCTTTCGACTAGGGACATTTAAGGATGTGCTTATAAACCACCCAGCTCCCATGTATATGATCGCCATCATAATGCTGGTAGTCAAGCAAGAATCTTTGTAGGGTTACTAGGCATTATCACAAGGGTCTACAAGGCATCAACCATGCCAAATTCAAAATTTTCATATGCCGAACAACCCTAACCAAGATCGTAGACTAGAGATTAGGCGAAACAAAGCAAGTAAACAACTTTACTTCTAAGAGTTTGGGATTACAACCTTTGTAGTCCGTTCCTTCACTTCAAAAGCTTCGTGTTGAGGTCCCTTCGCCGCGATCATCATGTACCCGGACTCTAGAGAGGCTCCATGAAGAGAAAGATGCAAGTTTGCTTCCGATCTTCGATAACAAAGATGATCTACCTTGAAGAAACTCAAACCCAAGCTCTTACTTTGCTAATCAAGTATTAGCAAAGCAAACACCCTAATCTAAGTGGCTTGAATAGATTAGGATGATGAAGTAGGAATTTAGCTCTCATTTGTTATCTTTATCTCACTCAAAATCATCACATATGAAAAGGCTAGTGAAGCTTTTCATCAAGCAAGAAAGAAGAAGAAGATGATCAAATCCTTTTGTGATGAATAATGAATCAATTATGAGGTTAGAAATGCAACCATGGGTTAAGTAAGAAGACTTAACCCATGTAGAGATTTCACTATGGTTAAAAGGTTGGGTTGGGTTAAAGAAATATCATTGCAAAATATCAAGGTCAAAGTCAAAGCTTCAAGAAGCTTCTTGAAAGCTTCATGAAAGCTTAACCCTAATCCAAACTCTAACCATATTTAAACTCCACAAATCATGTTGCATTTATAACCATAACATGTTACAATATTATATATCACATATACAATATTTATTGTAACAAAATAAAATAATACAATTAACATATATCATATATATATCAATGTATTACCCGAGTGAGAAAAAGAATCTTTAAGTGAGCTTATATTAGTTAATGTAATTTAATATATCAAATATATAATTATACATTAAATTATCGAATCAACACTTGATCTGATAATCCGGCTATTTCACAAATAACCGACTAATATAATCTGTTTCAGTTCATCGAATCAACACTTGATCCGATGACCCGGATATATCACATATACCCGGCCGATATCACATATCGCGAGAATCTAATACGGTATCACATACATGTATTGTTCTCGGTCCCGCACATATCACATATGTACTCCTACTCCGTTTTGCCTGAGCCAGGAAACCTCTGTGTAGGATACTAAAGAATCATCAATACGCCGACAGTAGGTGATGATCATATCAAACACCCATAAGCTGCAAGCGGTCAGCTAAACGTAACAGCCACCCAGGTATTGAGCGATCAGAAGATCAACAAACAAGCCTGTACTTTCTACCGTGAATCCAACCAGTAACACTCCCGTACAGTCCGGTGTCTTCATCTGATATGTCGCATATCTCACCTACGGGTGGTAAACGTCAGACCCCAATAGCTTGATAAGTCGTGTCGATATGAGGTCCATAACAGTTTGAGAAACTACCGATAACACTTACCAGTAAATCTCAGCAACCCTGGCCAGGGATTTCCAGTTATAGCCAATCGAACACAGCTCATCATCAACTCCCTATACCGGGAGAGACGAAACCCCTCCTATCGCTTATTGCCTCCATGTGATTCGGAACTGTACCCAAAAGCCACCTTTTTGCACGCCATCTTTGACGTGGTATGATGGAAATCAAAGCACATTGGGAATCACACAAGACTCTATGACGATCTCGGGTCTATAGACTACTCTGTACCAATGTCACCAGAGAACTGCCATCTGACGTGAGGTATAATACCATCTAGGAGTTCTCGGCGAGTCCGTCCAGTGTACCCAGTCTTCATTGAGCACCCGTATACCTTCTCTGATGTCAAACACCAATGGATATGGGATCATCCATCGCCCATCATATGGGTCAAGAAGCGCATACGCTAGTCTACTCTGGAGTATCGATGCCCTGTCTCGGTACTCCCACGACTAGGAACATTTGAAGGATGTACTTGGCGACTACACTGTCCTCACTAGTATGATCTGCATCATAGTCTTAGTAGTCAAGTACTCATCCTAAGGGCTTTATCAACATGTGACATAGAGACAATCAGAGTACATGTTAAGATAAAGAATAACCAGATAGCATACTATCATGTCGAGCAAGAAAGTCCTCCCTATATATGTCCAAGTATCCACTATAATATACAACGTATGTACAGTAATTGCCTCTAGGGCATACATATCACTAACAATCTCCCACTTTCACCAGGGCCATCTGTTGTGGTATCGCATACCCAACAATCAGCTGTGGTTGAAGTATCTCATACTCAACCATCCCATAAAAGTCTCTACTGGGAAATAGGCCTTTATGAGTGGATCTGTGCTGCTGTCCTCTTTGTCTACTCTCCTCACCTTGATCTCCCTGAAGATCTACCATCTCCATGATCAGGCGATACTGCCTAAGAATATGTCTGGATATCAGAAGGGACGGGGGTTCCTAGGCCTAAGCCACAACTCCATTGTCACACAATGGTAGGAACGAAGTTCATCTCATGAACTAAATTATATCCAGACTGCCTCTTTGGTAGTATCCTTGGTAACGAAGTATCTTGCCTTTAATCGTCTAGTAAGTCACGGTATCTAGCTTGGTACTCTTCCAACATACCGTCCCTCCACCGAGGGTAAAGACAATGCCTGTGACTGACATTCAGTCGTCCTTACCACCCTGGAACCATTCTAGTGATTCTCCCCAGGATCGATTGATACCATCTCACTAAACCTAGTGAGAATCCTAACGTCCAATTAGATCTATCTCATAGATCCAAAATCCAGGATTTAGCAGGTATCATCTTGATCCTTTATGGAGAATCCTTGTGATAAGAGGAGATTGACCAAGCGTAGCATAGGAAACACCTTCCCTATCATGAGTATGTCATCCACGTACTATACGAGGATCACCACCATACTCCCTACTGCCTTTTTGTATATACAAGGTTCATCTACCATTTTGATGAAGTCAAACTCTTTGACTACCACATCAAAAAAGATGTTCCAACTCCGCGATGCCTGATTTATCCCATAAAATATCTTGCACACGTTTCTATTGCTCCCACTGTCTACGAAGCCCTCTGGCAGTGTACTTATAGACACTCTCTTCTAAATCACTATTTAGAAAAGCAGTCATGACACCCAACCGCCAGATATCGTAGTTATAGTATGTAGCAATAGCAAGTAGGATCTGGATGGACTTAAGCATAGCTTTGAAAGTCTCAACTTTTCCATGTACACCAAGTAATCTTCTCAAGATATACTTGCTCCTGATGGGGATTTAACCCTTCAGATAAAGCAACCAAAGCCCATACTTTGTTGGTGTATATGGATTCCATCTCAGATCGCTAAGCATCCAGCAATACTCACAGAGTCCTCACTCTTGATGGCCTGCTCGAAACTAGTTGGGTCATCATTTCATGATGCATTCCTCGCTCCCACTGTCATAGAGAAAACCGAAGTATCTCTCAGGTGGGTGAGGAACCCTACTAGATCGGCGGAGAGGCTGAGGTTCGTCGAAAACTATTGAATCCTCCGGTTCTATCAAATCATCAGCTGCAGTTTGTTTAGCTGGAACTCTTTCCAGTTCTACCTCATGACCACTAATTTCTTCACAAGAAATTCCCTTTCACAAAGGTGGCATGCTGAGAAACAAAACACCTTTTGTTCCTCGGTTCGGTAGAAGTTATTCCCTTGCGAATGCTTGGGATATCCAACAAACTTCTACAGAACCGACATTGCCTCGAGTTTGTCCGGATTTTGCTTTTGACATAGGCCGGAAAACCCCAAATCTTAACATCATTAAGAGATGGGCTCCTCCCATACCATATCACATACGGAGTGGTAGGCACCTGATTTGATTGGAACCTTATTCAATAGGTATGCAACTTCACAAGTGCATAACCCCTAAAAGAAAATAGGAAACTCAGTACTACTCATCATAGAGCACACCAAATCTCATAGGGTGCGATTGCTCCGCCCCGATACACCTACGTGCTGTGGTGTATACGGAGGAGTAATGCTGAGAGAGAATCTCATTCTCGTTTAGAATAATCCAGAAATTCTGTGCTTAAGTATTCTCCTCCTTGATCACATCAAAAGACATAATACTTATACCCGTTTTTGGTTCTCTACTTCTAACTTATATTCATTGAATTTCTCAAAAGTTCGAGACTTGTGTTTCAATAGGAACATATGTCCGGATCTTGAGAGATAATCAGTGAATGTAATGAAGTACAAAGAACCGGTCTTGGCATTTGTAGACAGGGGACCTTCATACATCGGCATGTATCAATCCCAAGAGTTTAGTAACTCTTTCTCTGTTTCCAATAAACGGAGCTGTGGTCATCTTATCTTTGTGACATGACATGCAAGTTTTACAAGATGTAAATCCAAACTAATTTAAATATGCATCTTTACGTAACTTTAGCTAGTCGGGTCGCATCGATATGCCGTAGTCTATAATGCCTCAAGAAGGATTCGTTCATTTCTGAACTCTTCCTCTTGTGTGTGCTCTGTACGTTAAGAACTGTGGTTTGATTTAGAACGTCTATGCTTTTAGATAACGTGTCTGAACCGATCAACTCTTGATTTAGGAAATGTTCAAAACATTATCCAACAATACAAAATTATATCCTTCTTTACTAATAAAGAGACTGATATGATGTTGTATATCAGGTTCGGTATCTAATAACATTCGTTCAGAATCAATGTATTCTGGTAATACAGGATGATAACTGCTAACAGACTTGGCTGCAACACTTACATCATTTCCAACTCTTGAAACTTATCACCCGTTCTCGGTTCTCTACCTATCTGTAGCCCATGTAACAATTTACATTTGCGGGATCCTGATCCGGTATCTCATACCCAGGACGTAAAGGATACTGAGAAACAGTTCTCGGTAATGAACACACCCGAAGAAGATGCACAACATGTACTTTCTTCGTTTGGGGGGCACGGGAATTCTGGTAATCCCCTATTTCCTGCTCTGTCTTATAACAATTATAAGTTTGAGCGGGACCAACATTCCCTAGCGCAGTATAACAAGCGGGTTCGGTCAATACATCCGTATTAAGACGTGACATGGTCGCAGCCAGGAGAGAGAGAGAAGAAAAACACTCAGCGTATGCTCTTGCAAGATTAGATTGGTTATTAATATATCTAATCAGAATGTCTCCCACTGTTTTAGTCAAATCTTCATTCAAACCTTAAAAGGAAAGACTAGTCGGGATTAATTACACCCTACAAGTTCGCCAATCTTTCAGCCAGGCCAGTGCCGGTACTTTGAGGGAGGTTCCCCATGCTTTCGCACGGACCTAATTAAAGTAAAACTCATTTTCCCAGAGGCATAACCCCGTTGACACCTTTCTAGACACCTACTTGATCGGCTAATTGTAATGTGTAAAACTCTCCCAGGAGTAACTCTTACTCGCAGCGGGTATCGGGATCCAACTATCTCATAGAAGGTATGCAATCTCATTGCAAATTTCAACTCTTGAAATTCCCAATTATATTTTGCCCCTAGCATCCTATGACCTTGACGAAAGCCAACAAACCATAGGCTACTAGTCAAGTTCAACCCGTTATTTCCCGATTGAATTAAACCCACCCGCACGACCCTTGACGAAAGCCAACAAAGTCGTACAACTACCCTAACTCAATCGCATCATATGCTTATACAGATAAGCATAAATAGCTACCGCACACTATGCCTTGACGAAAGCCAACAAACGTAGTACGAATACTATGAAGTACTTATCTGAAATGACGGAGGGCTACGACAGGTTTTTAAGAAAACCCTTTGCGTAATGAACTTGATATCGTTGTAGAATCGAGTAATTCTGAATGGAATATTTTTGAGGCCTTTTCTAGTTTTGCTAAAGAGGTCACTCCCGGTGAAGGGATCTCGCCTCTTTCCTCATCGAATAAGGTGCAGGATATTTCACAAATATCACTATGCAAAGCAAAAACTATAAAAACAATCAAAAGACAAACCGAGTTTGTAGCATCTGCCAGTTATTGCTAATAAGGTCACTCCCGGTGAAGGGATCTCGACTCTTTCCTTATCGAATAAGGTGCTGGATATTCTACAAGGAATACCACTATGCAAAGCAAGAACTAGAGCTACCAGTTTTTAAACAAGTTTCTACAACATCTTTAGGTTTATTTTATTTTCATTAATCTTATTAATGAAGTCCCATTTTATTATGCTTCACAAGCATCACATTTGAAACGAAATTAGCAATATAATATATATCTCATATATATAATATAAACATTCGTCTCAGGCAGTAATATGATCTCATCACAGAATATTGCAGCAGAAGAACATATATGAAATATTGGATATACTAGGAGGTCCGTGTTTTAATACGAGCCTGTATAAAGCACGGATTCCACGGTCGCAATGAATAGCCAAACCCACATCAGTAGACCCCTACGAGAGCGGCAGGGAACTCTGCCAACTCTGTAACCCTTCGAAATTCGTTTAGGCAGTTTTTCGGTAATCGGCCAATTTTTCGGCTTTTTCCGTAAAAAGTCAAAATTGATATTTTTCATTATAGACCTAATTATACAAAATTTAAATAAGATATTACTATAATTTTGTCACTAAAATGTCATTTATAATTTTCTAGTTAAAAAAAAAAAATCGTAATTAATTATTTTTTTTATTATTTTAAGCATTTCTAAATACATTTAATTAGGGGTAAATACAAATTTAATTAGGTAAATTTCTTAATTAGGAGTCTTTATAAGCTAAAATATGGTGTTAATAAAATTGTGTCATGACTTTCACATTTTTAGTTTTTGGGTTGGAAATTTAATGAGAAAATGAGGTAAAATAAGGGTTTTTTTGTAAAATGTTGAAAAGAAATGCATTAAATGATAACATGGGGGTGTTTTGGACCTAGAATCTTCTCTAAATTTCCCAAACTCTTTCCTCCACCTGCTGGTCGAGCTCCAAACTGCAGCAACCCCCATTTTTCTCACTTCCTTCTTGCTTCATTTTCATGCCAAAATTCATCAAAAATTCACAAATTACTTCTCCAATTCAAAACAAAACCCTAATCCACTCTCTCCTCAAGCCAAATTAGTTCAAAACTTGGAGAAAGGAGGCTTCTTTGGTGACTTGAGCATGTTAGGATTCAACTTGTGAGATGAAATTTCTAAACTAGTTGTTAAATTGTGGATTGAATG
This sequence comes from Agapanthus africanus, assembly GCA_030015575.1. Lineage (NCBI taxonomy): Eukaryota > Viridiplantae > Streptophyta > Magnoliopsida > Asparagales > Amaryllidaceae > Agapanthus > Agapanthus africanus. The sequence goes on from JASDDO010000001.1 coordinate 281,891,429, forward strand.
TGCTAAAAAATTGAATTTTGAAGTATTATTGTAGTTGCAATTACTTGTTCATGAAAAATCAAGAGTGGGATTTAATTTCAAATTAGGGTTTGTAGCATGGATGATGGAGTTAAGTTAGGGTTTGGTTGTCTAATTAGTTAGGGTGGGGAAATTGTGCGATGTGGCGCTCGCTAGATCGATAAATTTCGATATTTGCGTTGAATCGGGATGCTAATTGCTTACTAGTTTTTCTAAAATTTTAGAAGGTGATCTAATTTTGTTATTTAGGCGATATAATTAGCATCTTATACGACTATTAGGGTGTGTGAATGCGGAGTTTTATTTAGTCGGGTTTTAGTTTTGACAATTGCCCCGAAATGACGATTTTTGTTAAAGGATTGCGATTTTCGTGCGTTTTTCCGCATACCGAGTGCATGCTATGATAAATTTGTGAGCGTCGATATTTGTATAATGTGACTTGCATCGTTTTAGGTTATGTAATCTTATACTTGGTATTGTGCAAACATAGGATCGGTCGGAGAAACATCGGACACGGCGCGTAAAGGCAAAGCGGTGGCCGGATCAGATTAGCGGGGATTTCTGGTGAGTAGATATATTCATCTACGGGGGAATCGTCTGGATGGCGCGAGGCGCCCTCCTCCCTAGTTAGGATTACTCTACTTTATGCAATAATTATATTGTTAGCTAGCTTATCCATTTATGTAAATTGCATACCCTTACAGCTAACCCTATACTAGATTGCATGGACATTAATATGCCATTCATATATACATATGCGATATCATTTCGTAGGACACGAACACCTTACCATTGGAATCTATTGCACGCGCACTATTCATGTGACACACACGCCTTTGGTATTTGCCATGCCACGTACACTATAAAAACCTGTTTAGCTTAGTAACGCCATTGCATTCATGCATGATATTTGAGATTGTATCGCACGCATATACCTCACATTACTATCATATTTACATAGATTTCTAGCCAAACTCTCACATCATATACATTGATACCATAGACACTTATCATATATAACATGTGGACATTATGATTTCTTGAGGATTTCAGTTTGCTGCGATTTCTGGATTTTTGGGGAAAACCGCAAGAATTTAACAAAACCTTATATTTATCATTTTCAAAACAAAGTTGCGGTTTTCTCGTGATGTATGTGTCGTCCACCATGAGTTTTCATGTTTTCTGTTGGATTTCGAGACCCGATTCGAGGAGTGGATGAACCGTCTCGGGTACATGGTGGGCCCGGTATGGTACCCCGGGGCAAGAAGATCGAGTTGTAGACGATGAGCCTGGCAGGGGAAGACTACCTACCGGTGATGTCTGGCGCGGCGGATATCCGGAGGATACCGACCGTTGTCGTGAGATTTATGATATGGGCCGATCCGGACTGACGGAGCCCGATATTGAGACAGATGTGATTCCTATTTGGTGTCGATGCTTGACACGGGTTTTCTGAGGATTTCTTGATGATATTTAGCTATTATGCAGACATTCGTTTTCTAAAAGTTAAGAATGCAGTAACTTTAACATTTAAAACACTTAAAGAGTTAGAAAAGATATTGCATACAAGTGCATGCATACTAGAGTTATTATATCACATATGGACATGCATGTTGTTCCGCATTGCGTGCATTCTTAGGATTGCCTTATTAGATGTTATATTTACTCACGAGCTGGCAACTCACCCCCGTTGTGCCACAGTGTCTTGCAGGTCGGACCCGTCAGTCTTGTAGCGGCGGGCTATCTTGTCATCAGTTCCTTTTGCTCAGACTCGCGACATCGCCCGTAGGTGGGTTGCGAGTATACTTTATTTCTTGTTGTTTTATCATTGTATCTAGTATTCTCCATCTACCACTTGTATTGTATATGCGACCTAGTGATGAGACTGAGAGACTTGTATATTTGTGGTTCTTTTGGGTCGAGCTCACTTGAGCCGACGTGTGTTTTCTGGTATTTTGCGTTTCTTTATGTTCTTCTCTTGATATTACATTATATTGCATGTGGTTGTGATCCGCCTTGGGCGAAGAGCTAGCTCCCGCTTGGGGATGCCATTTTTATAATTACAGGTTTATTATCTTGTTGTACCCATTTTGGGGGATAGAAAATACAGGGGAGACTCTGCCGAAATTTTGAGAAATTTTTGATGTTTTTTTTTTTTGATTCTATGCAACTTAATTGATTTCAAAACCATTTTCATTTAAGGTTTTCCTTCACTCTCTTTTGATTTTGGGTTAGATTTCTGGGCTTTGGCTGACTTAGGTTACGGTACGCCTTTAGACGTCTCGTAATCTAAGTGCCAGTCACGTTCCGTACTTTCGGGTCGTGACAAAGTTGGTATCAGAGCGTAGGTTTTACCTTTCTGAGTGTAGGACGACCTTGGTAGATGGAGTAGGTGACTTAAGCAGAGTGGCGTAGCGTGGGTATGATCCGCGGCATACTTACGATACGGTACTCCGCCTAAGTGACCTTAGGACATAATTGCTTGTATTTCCTTTCGTGATTCCTTGCATTCCTTGATTCAATTGCAATGATCTTATCAATCCTGTTTCTTATTCCAGTTTCGATGCCGCCAAAGACTACGAGAGCACAGCGGGCTGCCGCTAGGGATGAGATTCGAGCGGGCCCGTCTGAGGCGAGGATCGAGCGGGAGGATACGCCTACCCCTCAGGGTCCTACTGATCCGCCTTATCCTGACCGTATTGCCAGATTAGAGGCCGGCATGCAAGAGTTGCGGCAGATGATGGGATCTTTAGTTGAGTCCAGCCGGGCACAGAGATCCGAGGACGTTCCCTCCACCGCACAGACCACGATCGTACCTGCTGCACAGATGGTCACTCCTTCTGCTACTACGGAGACTATCCCTGTTTCACTACAGGAGTTCATGAGATTGAGACCTCCAGCTTTTACCGGTACAGATGCGACAGAGGACCCACAGGCATTTCTCGATAGGATGGCACGGATTGGCCGTTCGTTGAGGTGTTCTGATGATAGATTGGTGGAGTTTGCGAGTTTTCGTCTGGAGGGTCTTGCCCAGACATGGTACGACTCAGTAGAGAGAGGCCGAGCTGCAGGTCTGCCTTCTATGACCTGGGATGAGTTTACAGCTGCATTTCTTGCCCGTTTTCTTCCGGAGAGTGTCCGAGATGCTCGAGCCCGTAGTTTTGAGTCTTTGCGCAAGACTCCTGGGATGACAGTGTCGGAGTATGATATACAGTTTACCCAGTTGTCTCGATATGCTCCGTACCTAGTCGACACAGAAGAGAAGAGGATAAAGAGGTTTGTACGAGGGCTTGATACACAGCTATTCCTTGCCATCGGCACCCAGCACTTTGATACATACGCAGCCGCAATGGACGCAGCCTTACTTTTGGAGGAGCGTATTTCTGAGACTCCGGTCGTTTCTGGGCCGAAGAGGATCCGTACTGATACGCCAGCTCAGCGGCAAATGGGCAGACATCGTGATAGATTATTTCCGGGAGATGGCGGAGGCAGAGGATTGAGACGAGGTCAGTTATTTGGTTCATATCCACAGACCCAGCAGTCGTCTCCAGGATGTTTTCGGTGCGGGAGTCAGTATCACCGTGTCAGAGACTGTACCATGGGACGTCCGGGCGCGGCGACAGTCCCGCATGTGACTTTACCACCTTCACCACCTTCGCAGAGAGCTTTACTTCCTCCTTCTGATGATGCTTCACGCCAGCCAGATGCTTCTAGAGGCCGTGGGCGTGGCGGTCCGGTTCAGAGAGGACGAGGCGACAGAGGCAGAGGCAGAGGCCGAGGTAGAGGCAGAGTACAGCCAGCTATTAGTGGTGGACAGGCCCGAGTGTTCGCATTGACTCCTCAGGATGCACAGGCATCCAATGCCGTCGTGACAGGTACTCTGCCAGTATGTTCCTTTGATGCACGGGTATTATTTGATCCAGGCTCCACACATTCCTATGTTTCCACGTATTTTGCACCGAGGTTGGGCCGAGAGTCTTCTCCGTTAGATCAGCCGCTCGTCGTTATTACCCCGGTAGGCGAGTCTTTTGTTGCCCGTTTTGTGTACCGATCGTGTTCTGTTCGTATCGGGGAGAGAGATTCTTCAGTAGATTTGATTCTCCTCGATATGCTAGACTTTGACGTTCTTCTTGGTATGGACTGGCTAGCCACCTGTTATGCATCTGTGGACTGCCGTGAAAAGGCAGTCAGATTCAGTTTTCCTGGTGAGCCGGTTCTTATTATTCAAGGAGATCGTAGCGCTACCCTTCCCAGCTTGATTTCTTCTCTTCGCGCTGGTCAGCTCTTAAGGAAAGGGTGTCAGGGATTCTTAGCCTATGTTTGTGATACTAGCTCCACAGAGGTTCCGTTGGACCAGGTCCCTGTTGTGAGAGAGTTTCCTGATGTATTCCCTGACGAGCTGCCTGGTCTGCCACCAGAGCGCGAGATTGAGTTCTGTATTGACTTGATCCCTGGCACGGGCCTATTTCTATACCTCCTTATCGAATGGCCCCGGCAGAGCTGAGAGAGCTAAAGGATCAGTTACAGGACTTGCTGGACAAAGGGCTTATCCGACCGAGTGTGTCACCTTGGGATGCTCCCGTCCTGTTTGTTAAGAAGAAGGACGGAAGTATGCGTTTATGCATTGATTATCGTCAGCTGAACTGGGTTACTGTGCGGAACAGGTATCCCCTACCCCGCATTGATGACTTATTTGATCAGCTCCAGGGTGCAGGGTTTTTCTCGAAGGTTGATTTACGGTCAGGTTATCACCAGTTGCGGGTTCGGAAGGAGGATATTCCGAAGACAGCTTTCCGTACTCGTTATGGTCATTACGAGTTCTTGGTGATGTCGTTCGGGCTCACCAATGCCCCGGCAGCATTTATGGATTTGATGAACCGCGTATTCAGGCCGTATCTCGATCAGTTCATCATTGTGTTCATTGACGACATCTTGGTTTATTCTCGGAGCCGGGAGGAGCATGAGCAGCACTTACGTATCACATTGCAGACTTTGAGGGAGCATCAGCTGTTCGCCAAATTCTCCAAGTGCGCATTCTGGTTAGACAGTGTCGACTTCTTGGGTCATGTGGTGACGAGAGATGGTATTTGCGTGGACCCGAAGAAGATCGAGGCAGTTCAGCGTTGGCCTAGACCGGTATCAGTTACAGAGGTTCGTAGCTTTCTAGGTCTGGCCGGCTATTATCGACGTTTCGTCCAGGATTTCTCCCGCATTGCTGCACCTTTGACCGGGTTGACCCGGAAGGGGGTTCCTTTTGATTGGACCCAGGCATGTGAGGATAGCTTCCAGCAGTTGAAGACTCGTCTGACTACTGCACCAGTGTTAGCATTGCCTTCAGGATCAGGCGGGTTCGTGGTTTATTGTGATGCTTCTCGAGTGGGGCTGGGATGTGTATTGATGCAGCACGACAGAGTTATCGCGTATGCTTCTCGGCAGCTGAGGAAACACGAGCAGAACTACCCCACCCATGATTTAGAGATGGCTGCAGTGGTATTTGCACTCAAGATCTGGAGACATTACCTATACGGTGAGTCGTGCCAGATATTCACTGACCACAAGAGTTTGAAGTATATCTTCCAGCAGCGAGACCTGAACCTGAGACAGCGTCGTTGGATGGAGTTGGTGAAAGATTATGACTGCGAGATTTTATACCATCCGGGCAAGGCGAATGTGGTGGCAGATGCTTTGAGTAGGAGGCCCGGAGGTAGCTTATCTTGTTTGAGCGCAGCACAGATGCAGTCGACGGCGGATTGGCAGGTTTTATGTGATAGCAGAGCGCAGTTCGAGTTTACTCCTACAGGAGGACAGCTGGCCCATTTCAGAGCACGCCCACAGTTACTTGACCGTATCCACGAGGCACAGTCCGGCGATGCCTGTACATTAGAGATTATTGAGCAGATTCGGCAGGGCAGAGTTTCTGAGTTCGTGCTTGATGATCAGGGGATACTTCGATCTGGGACTCGACTGTGCGTGCCAGATTCAGAGGGACTGAGGCGTGATATTCTCGAGGAGGCACATAGATCAGTATACAGTGTGCATCCAGGTTCCACCAAGATGTACCGTGATTTGAGAGAGGTTTATTGGTGGGACGGGATGAAGAAGGATATTACAGACTTTGTGTCGAGATGCCTGACTTGTCAGCAAGTCAAGGCCGAGCACCAGAGGCCAGCCGGTGAGTTACAGCCTTTGCCCATCCCTGAGTGGAAGTGGGAGCAGGTCTCCATGGACTTCGTTGTGGGTCTACCCAGGACCAGTCGAGGGTATGACGCTATTTGGGTGATTGTGGATCGACTGACGAAAGCGGCTCACTTTCTGCCAGTAAAGACCACTTTTGGATTTTCTCAGTACGCCCAGGTTTATATTGATGAGATAGTGCGACTGCATGGTGTTCCGACTTGCATCGTGTCCGACCGTGGCACCCAGTTTACCAGCCGATTGTGGCAGAAACTACAGGAAGCTTTGGGCACCCGATTGAGTTTTAGCACAGCCTTTCATCCTCAGACTGACGGTCAGTCGGAGCGTACGATTCAGACTCTTGAGGACATGCTCAGAGCTTGTGTTTTAGATTTCGGTGGTAGCTGGGATCGTCATTTGCCTTTGATCGAGTTTTCCTACAATAATAGCTTCCAGGAGACGATTCAGATGGCACCTTTCGAGGCTTTATATGGGAGGAGATGTCGATCGCCTGTATGTTGGACAGAGCTTAGGGAGAGCAGTATTTTGGGGCCGCAGATTGTGCAGGAGACGACCGAGAAAATACAGCTGATTCGGGATAGGATGAGAGCGGCACAGAGCAGGCAGAAATCTTATGCTGACAGGCGTCGTCGCCGACTCGAGTTCGCTGTTGGCGATCATGTTTTCCTGAAGGTCTCTCCGATGAAGGGTGTGATGAGATTTGGGCGGAATGGGAAACTGAGTCCTAGATATGTTGGTCCTTTCGAGATCCTAGAGCGTGTTGGTCCAGTCGCTTATCGGTTAGCTCTTCCGCCCAGCTTCCCCGATGTTCACCCCGTATTCCATGTCTCGATGCTCCGCAAGTATCTTCATGATCCTTCCCAGGCGATTCAGCACCAGACGATCCAGTTAGAGCGTGATCTTTCTTTCACCGAGCAGCCGGTGGTCATTTTGGATCGGCAGGTGAAGAAATTGAGGTCGAAGGTCATACCGTCTGTCAAGGTCCTTTGGCGTGGCCCGAACAGCGAGGAGGTCACCTGGGAGACCGAGGTCGAGATGAGGAAGAGATATCCCCATCTTTTTGAAGGTACGCGTAGTTAAATTCTAAATTCGGGGACCGAATTTCTTTAAGGGGGGAAGATTGTAACCCTTCGAAATTCGTTTAGGCAGTTTTTCGGTAATCGGCCAATTTTTCGGCTTTTTCCGTAAAAAGTCAAAATTGATATTTTTCATTATAGACCTAATTATAAAAAATTTAAATAAGATATTACTATAATTTTGTCACTAAAATGTCATTTATAATTTTCTAGTTAAAAAAAAAATCGTAATTAATTATTTTTTTTATTATTTTAAGCATTTTTAAATACATTTAATTAGGGGTAAATACAAATTTAATTAGGTAAATTTCTTAATTAGGAGTCTTTATAAGCTAAAATATGGTGTTAATAAAATTGTGTCATGACTTTCACATTTTTAGTTTTTGAGTTGGAAATTTAATGAGAAAATGAGGTAAAATAAGGGTTTTTTTGTAAAATGTTGAAAAGAAATGCATTAAATGATAACATGGGGGTGTTTTGGACCTAGAATCTTCTCTAAATTTCCCAAACTCTTTCCTCCACCTGCTGGTCGAGCTCCAAACTGCAGCAACCCCCATTTTTCTCACTTCCTTCTTGCTTCATTTTCATGCCAAAATTCATCAAAAATTCACAAATTACTTCTCCAATTCAAAACAAAACCCTAATCCACTCTCTCCTCAAGCCAAATTAGTTCAAAACTTGGAGAAAGGAGGCTTCTTTGGTGACTTGAGCATGTTAGGATTCAACTTGTGAGGTGAAATTTCTAAACTAGTTGTTAAATTGTGGATTGAATGTGCTAAAAAATTGAATTTTGAAGTATTATTGTAGTTGCAATTACTTGTTCATGAAAAATCAAGAGTGGGATTTAATTTCAAATTAGGGTTTGTAGCATGGATGATGGAGTTAAGTTAGGGTTTGGTTGTCTAATTAGTTAGGGTGGGGAAATTGTGCGATGTGGCGCTCGCTAGATCGATAAATTTCGATATTTGCGTTGAATCGGGATGCTAATTGCTTACTAGTTTTTCTAAAATTTTAGAAGGTGATCTAATTGTGTTATTTAGGCGATATAATTAGCATCTTATACGACTATTAGGGTGTGTGAATGCGGAGTTTTATTTAGTCGGGTTTTAGTTTTGACAATTGCCCCGAAATGACGATTTTTGTTAAAGGATTGCGATTTTAGTGCGTTTTTCCGCATACCGAGTGCATGCTATGATAAATTTATGAGCGTCGATATTTGTATAATGTGACTTGCATCGTTTTAGGTTATGTAATCTTATACTTGGTATTGTGCAAACATAGGATCGGTCGGAGAAATATCGGACACGGCGCGTAAAGGCAAAGCGGTGGCCGGATCAGATTAGCGGGGATTTCTGGTGAGTAGATATATTCATCTACGGGGGAATCGTCTGGATGGCGCGAGGCGCCCTCCTCCCTAGTTAGGATTACTCTACTTTATGCAATAATTATATTGTTAGCTAGCTTATCCATTTATGTACATTGCATACCCTTACAGCTAACCCTATACTAGATTGCATGGACATTAATATGCCATTCATATATACATATGCGATATCATTTCGTAGGACACGAACACCTTACCATTGGAATCTATTGCACGCGCACTATTCATGTGACACACACGCCTTTGGTATTTGCCATGCCACGTACACTATAAAAATCTGTTTAGCTTAGTAACGCCATTGCATTCATGCATGATATTTGAGATTGTATCGCACGCATATACCTCACATTACTATCATATTTACATAGATTTCTAGCCAAACTCTCACATCATATACATTGATACCATAGACACTTATCATATATAACATGTGGACATTATGATTTCTTGAGGATTTCAGTTTGCTGCGATTTCTGGATTTTTGGGGAAAACCGCAAGAATTTAACAAAACCTTATATTTATCATTTTCAAAACAAAGTTGCGGTTTTCTCGTGATGTATGTGTCATCCACCATGAGTTTTCATGTTTTCTGTTGGATTTCGAGACCCGATTCGAGGAGTGGATGAACCGTCTCGGGTACATGGTGGGCCCGGTATGGTACCCCGGGGCAAGAAGATCGAGTTGTAGACGATGAGCCTGGCAGGGGAAGACTACCTACCGGTGATGTCTGGCGCGGCGGATATCCGGAGGATACCGACCGTTGTCGTGAGATTTATGATATGGGCCGATCCGGACTGACGGAGCCCGATATTGAGACAGATGTGATTCCTATTTGGTGTCGATGCTTGACACGGGTTTTCTGAGGATTTCTTGATGATATTTAGCTATTATGCAGACATTCGTTTTCTAAAAGTTAAGAATGCAGTAACTTTAACATTTAAAACACTTAAAGAGTTAGAAAAGATATTGCATACAAGTGCATGCATACTAGAGTTATTATATCACATATGGACATGCATGTTGTTCCGCATTGCGTGCATTCTTACGATTGCCTTATTAGATGTTATATTTACTCACGAGCTGGCAACTCACCCCCGTTGTGCCACAGTGTCTTGCAGGTCGGACCCGTCAGTCTTGTAGCGGCGGGCTATCTTGTCATCAGTTCCTTTTGCTCAGACTCACGACATCGCCCGTAGGTGGGTTGCGAGTATACTTTATTTCTTGTTGTTTTATCATTGTATCTAGTATTCTCCATCTACCACTTGTATTGTATATGCGACCTAGTGATGAGACTGAGAGACTTGTATATTTGTGGTTCTTTTGGGTCGAGCTCACTTGAGCCGACGTGTGTTTTCTGGTATTTTGCGTTTCTTTATGTTCTTCTCTTGATATTACATTATATTGCATGTGGTTGTGATCCGCCTTGGGCGAAGAGCTAGCTCCCGCTTGGGGATGCCATTTTTATAATTACAGGTTTATTATCTTGTTGTACCCATTTTGGGGGATAGAAAATACAGGGGAGACTCTGCCGAAATTTTCAGAAATTTTTGATGTTCTTTTTTTTGATTCTATGCAACTTAATTGATTTCAAAACCGTTTTCATTTAAGGTTTTCCTTCACTCTCTTTTGATTTTGGGTTAGATTTCTGGGCTTTGGCTGACTTAGGTTACGGTACGCCTTTAGACGTCTCGTAATCTAAGTGCCAGTCACGTTCCGTACTTTCGGGTCGTGACAAACTCTAGGGTTAGGAGACCCGATCTCGACTCCTCAAGATGGTCTCCAACTGGACCCTAGAACCCGGTTACTTGTGCTCCCCTCCTTGGGTCTACCTAATGCGGAAAAGTAAATAATATACAATGGTGACATCATCCTCATCCCGGAAGTGCCCCAATAAAAGAATATTACATACAATGAATTTTACATGAATGAAAATAAAAACCCTCATCTCACATAAAACCCCCGGCTATTCAAAATGCGACGATGCAATATAACATATCACAGCAACACATGATATCTCATATCATCAACGTAAGTAAATATGCGTATCCCAATTGTCGTTGATGTATAGCAACGAAAACGGCGATACACCACATATTACACTTACGGTCGCAGAAAAGAAAGTGTAAAACTACAACAGCTGGAATCCGCAACCTCCTTAGACATCTCTTGCCTAACCAAATGAATTCCTTAGACATCGCATGCCTAACAATTATAAACCCCGCATTTTAGTCTCGATCTCGAAAACACTTTCAATATCAAGTCAGGCAATTCAACAAGATTCCCGACATCCTGATCGAATGCTCGTCGCAAACTTTAGTAGACGACCGCACCCCCGGATGCCGTCGACGAAGTGCACTAAGGCGGAACATCGCTGCCACGAGCACCCGAACGGATGCTTTTGGCGACGGGGTTCTCCTACAGTCACTTGGTTGGGGCTAGGGGCGTGGCTATCTATTAAGTTTACCCGGCGAGTATCCGCGTACGCTACGTGATTGCGACGGACTTTTGATCACATCAAAATCCCATGGCAACCGATCAAATGAGGCTAAACTGCTAGATTTATAACATTCAAATTAGTTACCTCATAACTACTTGTGGATTCCAAATATTGTATCACATTCCAGATAAATAGACAATGTTAAACATTCCGATCGAATAAACAAACACCCAAGATTTACCAAATGGCTCAACATTTGAGTGGGGTTCAAAAAAGTATCCATCACATGCCACAGTACCAATGGTCCAGCCGTAGAAGGGTCAAACCAATGCCTCACATGTGGCAACGCCGTACTGCCCCAAACCCTAAGGTTTAGAGGCGGTTCAGACGGTCACATAATCGAGTTAAGGTTTTTGTTCTTCTAGAGGGTCCACTGCGTACCTTCCACGACTATGAATGTTCTTTAATTAAGGAAAAAATCTAACACTTGGAAATTTTCCGGCAGGGGAAAAAGTGAGTTATTGATATCCGTTCGAACCTTTTAACACTTTCTAAATTACCAGGAAAAATTTAAACGAAGTTAAACTTTCCGATCGAATCAACGAATACAAAAGAACTCCAGATAACTCAACACATGAGTAGAATTAAAAATTCCCAGAAGCATGCAAAATTGACCAAGAATACACCCAGAAGGATTGACCCCTAACTACCAAGGGTGGCCGTGGAACCGCCGCCAAACCCATGGTTTGGCCACGGTTCCGTGCTCCCTTGAGGGAGTTATAGGCTCGTACTTTACAGTAATTCTTATATTTCCCTGCTTATTTTTCTGAGTATTTTTAATACAGAAAAAATCAACATTTTAAAAAATTTCCAGAGAGGGGGTATATATCGACGTTTCGGGGTTCGATCGGACTTTAAATTTTGTCTAGACTTCGCCTAAACCTCTAGCTTGGCTCTGATACCACTGTAGGGTTATTAGGCACTGTCACAAGGGTCTACAAGGCACCAACCATGCCAAATTCAAATTTTTCATGTCCCGAACAACCCTAACCAAGATCGTAGACTAGAGATTAGGCGAAACAAAGCAAGTAAACAACTTTACTTCTAAGAGTTTGGGATTACAACCTTTGTAGTCTGTTCCTTCACTTCAAAAGCTCCGTGCTGAGGTCCCTTCGCCGCGATCATCATGTACCTGGACTCTAGAGAGGCTCCATGAAGAGAAAGATGCAAGGTTGCTTCCGATCTTTGATAACAAAGATGATCTACCTTAAAGAAACTCAAACCCAAGCTCTTGCTTTGCTAATCAAGTATTACCAAAGCAAACATCCAAATCTAAGTGGCTTGAATAGATTAGGATGATGAAGGAGGAATTTAGCTCTCATTTGTTATCTTTATCTCACTCAAAATCATCACATATGAAAATGCTAGTGAAGCTTTTCATCAAGCAAGAAAGAAGAAGAAGATGAACAAATCCTTTTGAAATGAATAATAAATCAATTGTGAGGTTAGAAATGCAACCATGGGTTAAGTAAGAAGACTTAACCCATGTAGTGTTTTAACTATGGTTAAAGGGTTGGGTTGGGTTAAAGAAATATCTTTGCAAAATATCACAAAATATCAAGGTCAAAGTCAAAGCTTCAAGAAGCTTCTTAAAAGCTTCATGAAAGCTTAACCCTAATCCAAACCCTAACCATATTTAAACTCCACAAATCATGTAACATTTATAACCATAACATGTTACAATATTATATATCACATATACAATATTTATTGTAACAAAATAAAATAATACAATTAACATATATCATATATATATCAATGTATTACCCGAGTGAGAAAAAGAATCTTTAAGTGAGCTTATATTAGTTAATGTAATTTAATATATCAAATATATAATTATACATTAAATTATCGAATCAACACTTGATCCGATAATCCGGCTATTTCACAAATAACCGACTAATATAATCTGTTTCAGTTCATCGAATCAACACTTGATCCGATGACCCGGCTGTATCACATATACCTGGCCGATATCACATATCGCGAGAATCTAATACGGTATCACATACACGTATTGTTCTCGGTCCCGCACATATCACATATGTACTCCTACTCCGTTTTGCCTGAGCCAGGAAACCTTTGTGTAGGACTCTAAAGAATCGTCAATACGCCGGCAGTAGGTGATGATCATATCAAACACCCACAAGCTGCAAGCGGTCAGCTAAATGTAACAGCCACCCAGGTATTGAGCGATCAGAAGATCAACAAGCAAGCCTGTACTTTCTCCCGTGAATCCAACCAGTAACACTCCCGTACAGTCCGGTTCTTCATCTAATATGTCGCATATCTCGCCTAGGGGTGGTAAACGTCATACCCCAATAGCTTGATAAGTCGTGTCGATATGAGGTCCATAACAGTTCAAGAAACTACTGATAACACTTACCAGTAAATCTCAGCAACCCTGGCTACGGATTTCCAGTTATAGCCAATCGAACACAACGCAACATCAACTCTCTATACCGGGAGAGACGAAACCCCTCCTATCGCTCATTGCCTCCATGTGATTTGGAACTGTACCCAAAAGCCACTTTTTTGCAGGCCCTCTTGGACGTGGTATGATGGAAATCAAAGCACAGTGGGAATCACACAAGACTCTATAACGATCTCGGGTCTACAGACTACTCTGTACCAGTGTCACCAGAGAACTGCCATCTGACATGAGGTATAATACCATCTGGGAGTTCTCGGCGAGTCCGTCCAGTGTACCCAGTCTCCACTGAGCACCCGTATACCTTCTCTGATGTCAAACACCAATGGATATGGGATCATCCATCGCCCATCATATGGGTCAAGAAGCGCATACGCTAGTCTACTCTGGAGTATCGATGCCCTGTCTCGGTACTCCCACGACTAGGAACATTTGAAGGATGTACTTAGCGACTACACTGTCCCCACTAGTATGATCTGCATCATAGTCCTAGTAGTCAAGTACTCATTCTAAGAGCTTTATCAACATGTGACATAGAGACAATCAGAGTACATGTTAAGATAAAGAGTAACCAGATAGCATACTATCATGTCGAGAAAGAAAGTCCACCCTATATATGTCCAAGCATCCACTTCAATATACAACGTATGTACAGTAATGGCCTCTAGGGCATACATATCACTAACAATCCTATGGGCTGTATCAACTTGTAAAAGTGATCTGTAATGCCACCTAATGCTGTACATGATGATAAAGACAAACCAGATAGCATACTATCATCTTGAGTAAGTCTGTTCAACCGGTATAGGTCCTCCCTAAATCATCACAATCGCGTGCCTGGGATTCAATAATTGACTTGAGGGCACTATAGCCAACAATCTCCCACTTGCACTTAAGGCTAATTATTGCGGTGTCACATTCTCACATCCCGTGTGATACCGAACCCCGAACTTCTCTACTAATCAATCACGCAAAGCCCGTTTGTGAAACTATTGCGTTCGAGAAATAGCCTCAGTGAGTGGATCCGCTCGAGTGTTTCTATCTTTATCTCTCTATATCTCAACTTCGCGGAGAAAGAGTATCTCCCGAAATGAGCGATACCTGTCTTAGAATTTGTCTGGATATCTGATGGGACCCAGTTCACAAATGTACTCCAAATCTAACAAACTTCTTAGACTGTATCATCCAATGAATTTAATCAGCATCCTGCGTCATGCCTTCCATAGTATCCGCTTGGACCACCTGTCCAACATACTGTCCTCAAAAGAGGGAAAACTATAACTCTGACAGTCACTCTGTCATCCAGGTCACCTTGAAAGCCTAAAATGATAACCGCCTCCCGAAGGAGCCTGCCGTTACCATATACCAAGAATATCCACTTATGTTCATAACTCCTTCCTAACGTTTCTTCAGAATTGGATTAATATATATGCTTACTGCAGCTAGTACAAAAGCAATGTCTGGTGTGGTACTTGACATTTCATGATTGACTTAATTGCCTAAGCAAGAGATATGCCAATCATGCAAATCCCTCTCCTCGTTAGTAAAGAAGACATCTCTTTAGAGAGGGTGACTCCATCACCTGTAGGTACACCACCACGCCAGGAGTCGTCCATTCTAAAACACTTTAGAATAGTGTCCTATCACCTGCGGGTACCCAAATTGGGACACTTCCCAAATCTAAATCTAAAACCATAGATCTATTAACCAGAATCCATGATATTATATCCATATCCTATGTGGAGAAGCAACCTTGTGACAACCACTGTATAACCGATCATAGTACAAGAAGATCTCTTCCTATTAAGTGCATGTCATCCAAATACCAGGACATCACTCCCTACTACCTTCTTACCAGATCCATCTGTTATTCTGATGAAGTAAAACTTTATGAATGCCATTTCAAAAATAGACGATCTATCTCCTCTATACCTGCTCTAGTCTATAAATAGATATAAGGTACCCGGCCACTACGTTTCCGCTGCTCCCACTGACTACAACAACCTTCTGGCAGAGTCATATAAATGTGCACTTCTAAAGATAATTTAGAACGACGTTATATTCATCCTCCTGCCAGATCTCATAGTGTAGAATAGCAGTAGTGTCAAGTTTGGTTAATCAAAAACCACTCTGTCACCGTCTTTGAGGAGACCGAAGTACCTCTCGGGTGCCTGAGGTTACCTGCCAAATCTGCGGAGTGGCTAATGGAATGTCGAGTCTAATTGAATCTTTAGATTCTACTAAATTTTCAGTAATCGTTTGCGGTTCTAGAATAACTTCCAGTTCTACCATACTCCCACTAATATTTTCTAAAAAGAATTCATTTTACTAAAACTGTGGCGAGTCAAGAACAATACAACTATTGATCTTCCAGATGGAAAAAAGATAACCCTCGTCAAAGCCCTGGAAAACCCACAAACTGCCTTTACTGATATGTGCCTTGGGTTTGTCCGGATTCTGGTTATAAGCATCAGCCGGACAACTGCATATACCTTAATATCGTTAAGATATGAATCCATTCTATATACATATAGAAAGAAAGGCACTAATTTAATTTGAACCAGATTCGAAATACATGCAGTTGTTTCCAGTGCATATCAACTAAATGGAAGGAGGCCAAGCAGCATTACTCATCTAGGAGTGCATCCACATATAAATTATAGGGTTCCCTAGCATGGCAGCAAGGTTTTGGGAGGCATCGTCCATGCCATTTTGAAAATTTTGCCATGCTAAGCAATCCTAACCCAAGAATCTTTATTAGAGATTTAGACAAAACAAAGTGTAAACAACTTTACAACTAAGTGAACTAGGAATACAACCTTTGTAGACCGGTCCTTCACTTCAATAGCTCCGTGTAGTTGTCCCTTCACTCACCCAAGCTACTACTTCACTAATGAGAGATTACTTAAGCTAACACCCTATACTAAAGTACTAATCTAGTAGAAGATGATAAAGTAGGATTTTTGCTCACTTTAGAATTGATTTTCTCACTAATATTTCTCACTTGCTCAAAAGCTAGAGAGCTCTTGAGCTTGAAGAAGAAGATGAAGAGAGATAATGTTGTGAAAGTGAATGGAAACCATGGGTGAGAAAATATCTTAATATTACTCATGTAGAGACTTAACCATGAGTTTAGATAATGGTTGGGTTAACAAATATCTAGTGTAAGACAAAACTAGTGGACTAAGTTAATGGATCTCAAAGCTTCATGAAGCTTCATGCCATGTGACAAATTTTCAACTAATAGTTGAATTACAATAAATAAATAAACCCTACATTATCTTTATCATGGTGTAAGTCTCATACACCCACGTTGCATGTATCATCAACCATGACACAAAAATAAAACACAATTAATATATATCACATATATATTAAGTGTGCACATGTGAGGAAAATAAATGCTTAAGTGAGCTAATATTAGTTAATGTAAACTAGTATATCACATATACAATTATACACTAAATTATCAAATCAACACCTGATTTAATAATCCTGCTATTTCTCATATAACCGACTAATATTTTATGTATCAACTTATCGAATCAACACTTGATTCGATAACCCTACTATATCTGATACAACCGACCGATACAAATATCGCGAGAATAGAATATGATATCTCATACTCGTATTAATCTTGGTCCCGCACATATCACATATGTGCTCCTACTTTGTTTTGCCTGAGCCAGTAAAACCTCTGTGTAGGACTCTAAAGACTCGTCAATACGCCGGCAGTAGGTGATGATCATATCAATCACCCACAAGCCGTCAGTGGTACTAGCTAGACGTAACGGCTACCCGGGTTTTGAGCCATCAGAAGATCAAAAAGCAAGCCGCACTAGCTCCTGTAAAGTCTGTGAGTAACACTACCATACAGTCTGGTCTCTTTGTCTTAGATGTCGCATATCCATTGTAGGGGAGGTAAACGTCAGACCCCAATAACTCGATAAGTCATGCCGATATGATGCTCATAACGGGTCGAGAAACTACTGATAACACTTACCAGTAAATCTACAAATCAGCCCTGGCCAGGGACTTCCAGTTATAGCCAATCGAGCACAGCACAACATCTACCCCTAATACCGGGAGAGACGAGATCCCCTCCTATCACTCATAGCCTCTATGTGACTCGGGACTGTACCCAAAAACCACCGTTTTGCACGTCCTCTTGAACATGGTAAGGTGGAAATCAAAGCACAGTAGGAATCACACAAGATTCTATGACAATCTCGGGTCTACAGACTAGCATGTACCAGTGTCATCAGAGAACTGCTATCTGACGTCAGGTATAATACCATCTAGGAGTTCTCAGTGAGTCCGTCCAGTATACCCAGTCTCCACTGAGCACCCGTATACCATCTCTGATGTCATACACCAATGGATATGGGATCATCCATCGCCCATTTGATGGGTCGAGAAGCGTATACGCTAGTCTACTCTGATATATTGATGTCCTATCTCGATACCCCCAGAACTAAGAACATTAAAGGATGAACTTATAGACTACCATTGCCCCACGAGTATGATCTGCATCATAATCCTGGTAGTCAAGGTCACATCCTAAGGGCTTTACCAACATGTAACCATGAGATAGTATCAAGAGACAAGTTTACATGTTAAGATAAAGAGCAACCAGATAGCATACTATCATATCGAGCAAGAATGTCCTCTCTATATATGTCCAAGCATCCACTATAATATACATCATATATACAATAATGGCCTCTAGGGTATACATACAACTAACAATCTCCCACTTGCACTAGGGCCAGCTGTTGTAGTATCGCATACCCAACATCCCGAAGAGTCTCTTGAACTGTATCTGGGGAATGGCCTTCGTGAGTGGATCCGCTGTGTTATTTTTCGTGTCAACTCTCCTGATCTCGATCTCCCGGCGATCAACTATCTCCCGGATCAAGTGATACCGCCTTAGAATATGTCTGGATCACTGATGGGACCTGGGTTCCTTGGGCAAAGCTACCGCTCCATTGTTATCACAATACAAAGGTATTGGATACTCAATGGATGGAACCACTCCAAGTTCAGTTATGAACTTCTTCATCTAGACAACCTCTATGGCAGCATCGTTGGCAGCGATGTATTCAGCCTCCATCGTCGAGTCTGCCACGGTTTCCTGCTTGGAACTCTTCCAGCATACCGCCCCTCTATTGAGGGTAAAGACAAATCCAGAGCCCGACTTAGAGTCGTCCTTATCACTCTGGAAGCTCGAATCGGTAAAGGACTCCACTTGGAGTTCTCCGTTACCATACACCAAGAGCATCTCTTTAGTCCTTCTCAAGTACTTGAGAATGCTCTTCACAGCTGTCCAGTGACTCTCTCCTGGATCTGCTTGATACCTACTCACTACACTTAGTGAGCTTACTATATCAGGTCTGGTACATAGTATTGCGTACATGATAGAGCCTACTGCCGAAGCATAAGGTATCCCTTGCATACGAGCTTTCTCCAAATCAGTCTTGGGAGACATCATTTTGGAGAGAGTGAGTCCTGAGATCGTGGGTAAAAACCCACGCTTGGATTCTTCCATACTAAACATCTTCAGTATGGTGTCAATGTACCTGGATTGGGACAATCCCAGTATCCGTTTAGATCTATAGCTATAAATCATAATCCCCAAGATATAGGAGGCATCACCTAGATCTTTCATTAAGAATCCTTGTGATAAGAAGAGCTTGACCGATTGTAGCATAGGAATATCATTTTCTATCAAGAGTATGTCATCTACGTACAATACGAGGAAGACAACCTTTCTCTCTACCACCTTCTTATATATACAAGGTTCATCTACGTTTTTGACGAAGTCAAACTCTTTGACTACGACATCAAAAAAGATTTTCCAACTCCGTGATGCCTGCTTCAACCCGTAGATGGATTTAAGCAGCTTGCACACCTTTCCGCTGCTCCCACTGTCTAGGAAGCCCTTTGGCTGAGTCATATACATGCTCTTCTCTAAATCACCATTTAGAAAGGCGGTCTTAACATCCATTTGCCAGATTTCGTAGTCATGGTATGCAGCAATGGCAAGTAGGATCCGGATGGACTTAAGCATAGCCACTGGAGAAAATGTTTCGTCATAATCCACTCCTGGTCGTTGACGAAAACCCTTTTAAACAAGTCGACCTTTGAAAGTCTCAAATTTTCCATCTACACCAAGTTTCTTCTTAAAGATCCATTTGCTCCTAATGGGTTTTACCCCTTCAGGAACAACTTCTAAAGTCCATACTTTGTTGGTGTACATGGATTCCATCTCAGATCGCATTGCTTCCAGCCATTTCACAGAGTCCCCACTCATGATGGCCTGCTCGAAGCTAGTTGGGTCATCATCCTCGCTTCCACCATCAATGAGAAAATCGTAGTATCTCTCAGGTGGATGAGGAACCCTGCTACATCGGCGGAGAGGCTGAGGTTCGTTGGGAACTATCGAATCCTCTGGTTCCACTAAATCATCAGTTGCAGTTTGTGCTGCTGGAACTTCTTCCAGCTCTACTTCTTTGTCACTAATTTCTTTTACAAGAAATTCATTTTCTAAAAAGGTGGCGTATTGAGAAACAAACACTTTTTGTTCCTCAGCGTGATAGAAAATATATCCTTGTGAATTCTTTGGATATCCCACAAACTTGCAAAGAACTGACCGCGCCTCGAGTTTGTCCGGATTATGCCTTTTGACATAGGCCGGACAACCCCACATCTTAACTTGTTTAAAATATGGTCTCTTCCCACTCTATATCTCATATAGTGTGGGGTACAGATTTAGATGGAACTTGATTCAATAGGTATGCTGCTGTCTCAAGCGCATAACCCCAAAAGGAAATAGGTAACTCAGTGGTACTCATCATAGAGCGCACCATATCTAATAGGGTACGATTCCTCTGTTCCGATACACCGTTGTGCTGTGGTGTATACGGAGGAGTAAGCTAAGAGAGAATCCCATTCTCTTTTAGAAAGTCTAGGAACTCTGTGCTCAAGTATTCACCTCCTCGATCAGATCGAAGGATTTTAATACTTTTACCCGTTTGGTTCTCGACTTCGGATTTATATTCCTTGAATTTCTCAAAAGCTTCAGACTTGTGTTTCATCAGTAACACATGTCCGTATCTTGAGAGATCGTCAGTGAATGTAATGAAGTACGAAGAACCATTCCTGGCATGTGTAGACATAGGACTACATACATCACTATGTATCAGTCCCAAGCGTTCCGTAACTCTTTCTCCGTGTCCACTAAATGGAGTTTTGGTCATTTTGCCTTTGAGACAAGACTGGCAAGTTTCATAAGATGAAAATTCGAACGGATTCAAATATCCATCCTTATGTAACTTAGCTAGTCGTGTCGTATTGATATGACCTAGTCTACAATGCCACAAGAAGGATTCGTTCATTTCTGAACTCTTCCTCTTGTGTGTGTTTTGTATGTTAAGAACCGTGGTTTGATTTAGAACGTATATGCCATTAATTAACGAGCCTGATCCAATCAAATTTTGATTCAGGAAGATGTTCATAATATTATCCCGTAGTACAAAATTATATCCTTCTTTACTTAATAAAGAAACTGATATAAGATTGCATATCATGGTCGGTATGTAATACCATTTGTTCAGAATCAATGTATTACCATTTGGTAATACAATGTGATATTCGCTAACTACTTTGGCTGCAACATTTGCACCATCCCTACTCTTACGGAATGATCACCTATTCCTATTTCTCTACCTTCCCTTAGCCCATGTAACATATTACATATGTGGGATCCCGATCCGGTATCTAATATCCAGGACGTAGAGTGAACCGAGAAACAGTTCTCGATAACGAATACACCCGAAGAAGATGCATCAACATACTTATTCTTTGTTTGATCGGCGTAGAAATCCGGATATTCCTCTATTTCCTGTTTAGTCTTATAACAATTATAAGAAAGAACGGAACCAACGTTCCTCTGCTCAGTATAACAAGCGGGTTCGGTCAATACATCCATATTATTATCTTGATTAAGGCCCGACATGGTTGCTACCTGCAGATGGAGAGAAGAAAACACTTTAGCGTATGCTCTTGCAAGATTATATTGGTTTTTATCGTTTCTAATCAGGATAGCTCCCACTGTTTTTATCAAATCTTCCTTCAAACCCTAAAAGGTAAGACTATCCGGGATTAATTACACCTTATAACTTCGTAAATCTTTCAGCCAAGCCAGTGTTAGTACTTTGAGGGAGGTTCCCCGTGCTTTCGCACGGACCTAATTAAAATAAAACTCGTTTTCCCAGGGGTGTAACCCCGTTAACACCTTTCTAGACACTTACTTGATCGGCTAATTGTCATGTGTAAAACTCTCCCAGGAGTAACTCTTACTCACAGTGGGTATCGGGATCCAACTATCTCATAGAAGGTATGCAATCTTATTGCAAATTTCAACACTTGAAATTCCCGATAATATTTTGCCCCTAGCAACTTATGACCTTAACATAGTCAACAAATCATAAGTGCTAGCCATGTTCAACCCGTCATTTCCTGATTGAATTAAACCCACCCGTATGACCCTTAACATAGTCAACAAAGTCATACGACCGCCGCCCACCCGTACGACCCTTAACATAGTCAACAAAGTCATACGACCACCCTAATCCAATCGCATCTCATGCTTTAGTAGATAAGCACTAATTAGGTACCGCACACTGCGCCTTAACATAGTCAACAAACGTAGCACGAATACTAAGTAATACTTATCTAAAATGACGGAGGGCTACGCAAGTTTTTAAGAAAACCATGAGCGTAATGAACTTGATATCGTTGTAGAATCGAGTGATTTTTGAAAAGGAGTATTTTTGAGGTTTTTACTAGTTTTGCTAAAGAGGTCACTCCCGGTGAAGGGATGTTGACTCTTTCCTTATCGAATAAGATGCAGGATATTTCACAAATACCACTATGCAAAGCAAAAACTCCAAAAAGCAATCAAAAAGACAAACCGAGTGTCGTAGCATCTTCCAGTTATTGCTAAAGAGGTCACTTCCGATGAAGGGATCTCGGTTCTTTCCTTATCGAATAAGGTGCAGGATATTTCACAAATACCACTATGCAAAAAAAGAACTAAAGCTACCCTTTTTGAAAATTTGATTCCATAACATCTTTTAAGTTTCTTTCTTTTCATTAATCTCATTAATGAAGTCCTATCATTTATGCTTCCTAAGTATCACAGAAGAAACGAGAATACAACGTACGCTTATGCCAGCTGTATTCTTCACAGTGTCCCGTTATGCACCGTTAGGTTACTTAACTAACGGCATACCGGGACGGGACTAGCGCGGGTGCAAAACATAAGCAACATTTATTATATATCATATATATAATAATAAAGCAATCATCTCAACCATATAAAGTGATCACATCATAGAATATCAGCAGCAGAAAATAACATATTAAATATTGGATATACTAGGAGGTCCTTGTTTTATTTTGATCCTGTATAAAACACGGATTCCACGGTAGCGATGAATAACCAAACCCATATCCCTAGACCCCTATCAGAGCGGCAAGCAACCCTACCAATTCTAGAGTTAGGAGACCCGGACTCGACTCCTCGAGTTAGTCTCCCACTTGACTCTAGAAACCAGTTACTTGTGCTTCCTTCCTTGGGTCTATCCTAATACGGAAAAGTAAATAATATACAACAATGGTGACATCATCCTCAACCAGGAAGTGCCCCAATAAAAGAATATTACATACAATGAATTTTACCTGAATGAAAATAAAAACTCTCATCTCACATAAAAATCCGGCTATTCAAAACACGACGATCCAATATAACATATCACAGCAACACATAATATCACATGTCATCAATGTAAGTAAATATGCGTGTCATGCGCCGCTTCCCAAAATACGGTAAACGAGGGATGACTAGGCCAGCCATGCTCCTACGGTCAAGGAATAATCCTGCCGTAGTCACACTTCGGCTTCTAGCATTACATGGTAATCAGTAAATAAAGCACAGTAGTAAAGGAATTACATCACTAAATTATTACATTAAAATCCATGGTTCACAAATTACAAATAACAAGAACAGTTACTAACCAAGTTCAATTACACGATCTCTTTTAAGGAAAGCAGTAAAGAAAGAAAAGTACTCCAAACTAGATCTCCATGAGCTTGAAAGATAAATCCGTCTCCTGCGCTGGTTCTTCTATGGGATCTGAGCATGCATACTCAAGTCGTCAGAGCGACATAATAGCAATATTATTATAATGAGGTGAAACAGGTAAATAAGGTGATAACAGTGAAAGTGCAATGCATGTAATCGCTATGTCACTATATGATGCAAAGTATGATCTGTGGCCCTATCAGTCTCTAGGTCATGTTTGAAATCATATAGTTGAAAGGAAGATCATGTTTAACAGGAGTCTCGTACATACCCGAGACAACGGCCCACATGCCCGGGACATAACCCTGTCAGCCGGATCGCTAGATCCTACCTAATATATATATCACTGCTCGAATGATCATCCTCTAAAACACGTTCCCGCTAAATACGATTCTCTTTCCACTTCGATTTCCCCTTTTCCCCCAGGTTTACACTATTTATGATTTTGATTTAGTCGTGTACAAGTATACCAATGGCACGGTTTTATCACTGTTCACTGTATCAATCACTGTCACGAATGTTCACTTTCCATTGATGTACTCGTCACTCCTAAACCAACATCAATCACGCACGATAATGCAATGTCCACTGAACACTAACACACACTAACACTATGTATATGGCAATTGGGGTAAGATATGTGTATGTATGCCATTAACAAGCCAAGTATGATATGAACTAATATGCACGTCATCAACTTACAAAATTTTCATAAATTCACATGTTTAGAATTCAACGAAATGATACAAATACGATAAATAACACACTCTGTCAGCAATTCATCAAAATTAGTTTTAGTTCAATCGGATTTCTGGTATTCAAGTTACAGCAGTTTCATTTTAAGTGCTCGCGGCTGGAAATTCAGTTTCTGAACTGAACGTCCGTTTCGCGACACGAATTTCACCCAGTTGGGCTACAGTTGAATAAAATCTAGGGTTTTCAATAGGGTATTCAACGTAATAGACGGATCCTCAATCGCGTCTGTATGTCGAAAGTTATACACTGTTTAACATTAGTATGTCACTTCTGAATCTGTTCTGAACTGTTATACGTCCTGCCCTTTTTATTTACAAATTAAATAGCAACCGACGATGAAACGGAATGAAACCACTTGTTTTGTTTAGCTAACAAATTCACCTTTAATACGCTGCAGAGTTCCGCAACATACGAATTCAGGAAACAAAGTGGCACACATTATGGGACAGTAAACAGTAATCAGAGTCGCTCTGGACTGCAGTCCAGAGTCGCACTCCAATCCAAATATCGTCGTAGTTTCAGTACATAAATCATTAGTAACTTACATGGGGTTAAATTTCGTCGAGTCGGATTTGATTTAAGCCCTCGAACGCATCATTCCAGTATGTACATAATTTATGGTAATTTTAACAACTTTTAAATACGTGGAATTTCTAGTTTTACGGGTATATTTGGGGGTATTCGCTTTAGTCTCTAACAGTCGTATTTTCCAGTGAGATTTCTACAAGATGTTCGTCACTACATGGGCCAACATAAACAATCCAATTCCTTCAAATTAGGTTAGTATTTTCATTGGGATCACGCATCGAACTGGTATGCCACATAATCTATCGGAAATCTGTAAATTATAATCTATACGATTTAAGTTTGTAACACGATTCTATTAGTATGTAGCAAGTAAAACACTTGCCTGGAAACGTTTCGAGGATGCACGGCGACGGTAACGCCACGAATGCGCGACGAACGGCGAGAATCGATTTGCGCGACCTTGGCTCGCGATACGGTTTGGCATCGGAGTTTCCTGGAATCGTCTTGTGCTCGCTGGAAGCGTAGAAGAGGCTCTGTGGATCTCCCGGGTGCGCTGGGGTCGACGACGGTCGACGGCGTCGCTCCGGCGATGGGCCGCAGTGGAGCTCGAGACTTGGGTGTTTGGGTTAGGGTGTTTTTGAAGAGAGAGAAAGAGAGAGAGCTCGGAGGAGGTGATGGTGAAGTTGATGTTAAGAATGAAGGGGTGTCGAGTGGGCGGTTCAGGCTCGCCGGCGTCGAGTGGAAGGGGAGGTCGAGTGGGTGCAGAGGAGTTTGGGTGTGTAGAGGGTTGGGTGTGCAGGGCTTCTCGGCTGGAGGAGGAGGAGACATAGAGGGCGAGGGAGGATGAATGAGGGGTTGAAGTCGTCATCGTCGACGGCGAGATTAGTGGGTGATGGAAGCGGTGGCTGCAGGAGTAGGTTTTTGAGAGGGAGAGGTGAGGAGTTTTGAGAGATTGTAAGGGAGCAGTGAGAGGGAGGAGTAAGGGAAGTGACGAGGAGAGGGTGAGGAAAATGAATGAGGGGTTGAAGTCGCGGGGGCGACGGCGCTGCGACATGGGCGCGAGCGTTAGCGAGGAAAACGGATCGCGTGAGCATGGGAAAAAGAGGTAGCCGTTAGGGAAGAAGGAGGGATTTGAAGGCGGGCCGGGTCGGGTTGCTGGGGGTAAAACGGGCCGGCTGGCTTGGGCCAGAAAATTAAATTAATTGTTTAATTCCTTGGAGAAAAAGAGTGTTGGGCTCGGGCCAGGGTTTTAAATAAATCCATTTGAATTCTAAAGTGGGCTGATGATTTAAGCATAAATTAGAAGTTTAATTTGTTTTGTAAAAGGGTATTGGGCTTATTTAATGTTCGGGTTTATAGTAAAATATTTTATTTGTTTTAGTTTTGGTTTGGGTTTGGTTTTCCAAATTGGTTTTCAG